>SJXQ01010082.1:221810-268755 GCA_006408695.1 Aepyceros melampus
AATCGGAGAGTTTTAAACAGGAAGCTGGTATAATTTTGGTCAGGAGCTCAGGCAAGAGGGAGAATTCTGCCAGGCACAGCCACGTCCAAAAGAAATAGAGAGGGAGGGTTTAGGGTTTCAAGTTTGTGCATTTAAGGGATATTAAGACAAATAAAGGACTTTTATTCAGCCCCGTCCGGGCTTGGCCGTCTCCTACTTTTCTAGGCTCTCCCACCCGCGCTGAGTTGAGGGAGACTGGGGTCGACCAGGGAACCCCAGTGTGGGGACGCCCCACCTCCCACCCTGGCCCCTGTGACTTGGCATATGGCGCCCCTCCCTGCCCCCTCTCCCAGGCTCCGTCCCAACCAGTGTAGCCCCCCTGTCCTTCCCCTCCCTTGGTGTTTTGTTCTTCTGAGAGCGCCCCAGAGACTGGGCCACTCTGGGGCCTGCCGGTGCGGAGAGGACACAATGGAACCCTTGTGAGGCTGTAGACCCCTCCTGCCCCCTCCCCACGGGGCCTGTGGAACATTCCTCAGCCTTGCCCAAGCGCTCCCTGAACCTCGTCCGCTTGGAAAACCAGACTCAACCAGTCGGGGCGGGGTGGGGGTGCGGCAGATGGGCGTCTTTGCCCCAGGAGCCTACCCCCTGCCCCGCCCCTCTGCCCTTGCGGTCCACGCCCGTGGCCCACAGAACAACCGCAACACAGCGCCGGGCTCGGATTTAGCCGGTTCATTAGATCAGCCAGTTCATTCTTCCCTGGGGTTTTCCCAACCCCCATTCAATTGTATTCCAGTTCCAGAAACGTCTATTAGCCTCTCACCGTGTGGGAGAACAACCGCGAGCAAGCGGTGACTGGCGGCAGGGCAGGTGAGGGCAGGTGACTGCAGACAGGTACCGGGAGGAGCGTTTCTGCGTCGCTAGATGTGCCGGCTGTGGTCCAGGCGGTCCCAGCACCCCGTGAGGCAGCCGGAGAGGAAGCAGGCGCGGGGGTGATGCGCCTTGCTCAGCCTATGGGCAGCACACCGCAGAGTCTGGATTCGAACCCGGCCGGCTGCTTTCAGGCCTGCTCTTCCGCATCCCCTGCATTTATCAGAAGGTCTGGTGAGCGTTTGTGGGCCATGCACTGTCTCTGCCACCAAAACAGCCTTTCTCGAGCGCGCACGCTTCGGGATTCTCTTTCCAGTTACCGTCTTCAGGATGACCACCTGGGAATTACAATGCCTGTTTTGATGCTGGAGAAATTGAGGTCCCAAGGGGTGACCGGAATTGCCAGAAGCGCCAGAGCCCGTGGATCCAGCATTGGAACCAGCCTCTCTAGCTCAACTGATTTTCACCTGAGTCCTCGGGGCAGGGTCAACCTGTGAATGAAAACCAGGAGCCCAGCGCATGGGTCTGGACCAGCCCCTCTAACCTGTGAGAGAACCAGCCAACTCGTCCAGGGCCCTTCCGGACTGACTGACGGGCTTCTGTGTGCATAGTGTTGGAAACTGATCTCCCCAGGGGGGTTCCTCCTGGGCTGTCCAGCAGGACTCTGGGTGACTCCTGCCTGTGGAAGTTTCTGGTTTCCCCACTTGGACCAGAACCCCCAGGCCACGTGTGGTCCCCTCCCCAAGAGGGCGGCTTCCCAGGACTGGAGGAGGGTGCCTGCTGTCAGATCCTAAATCAGGGCCAGCTGCATAGCTTTCCCCACCAGAAGCGAGTGTTTTCAGGGAAGGCTGTCTCCTGGGAAAGGAGATTTCCAGAAGGCCACGATGGTTCTCGACCATGCAGGGACCCTGTCTGGCTTTTGGGGGCTGCCGGGGCCTGACCTACAGCCTCAGGCCATACAGCTGGTCGAGGGCAGCTGCTGCTGCTAAGTCGTTTCAGTCGTGCCTGACTCTGTGTGACCCCATAGATGGCAGCCCACCAGGCTCCTCTGTCCCTGGGATTCTCCAGGCAAGAATACTAGAGTGAGTTGCCATTTCCTTCTCCGGTCAAGTGCAGCACCAGGACCTAAACTCAGAGCTTCTGACCCCCCCAGTCTGATACTTTTTCAGCTACACGTGCTTATTTATTTTTTTAAATACACCAGAATAAGGATGGCGGGATTGTTGACGCTGAGTGATTGGTCCATGAGAATTCACTGCGGTATTCTCTCTGTGAGTATATTTGAAAATTTCCACAATCATCAGTTAAAATCTTAAATTACATATTACCTCCTCAGAAAGGCCTTCTCTGAAAGAAAATATTAGATTACTATTCTCCCCTTCAGTCCTTCTTTGCTTCCTCCACAAAACGTAGGATAACTCGCAGTTCTTTTTATTTATTTGATTGCTCCAGGTCTCAGGTGCGGAGTGGGGATCTTTTTTTTCCTTCGGTTGTAGCATGCAGGATCTTTAGTTGAGGCCCGCGAACTCTTAGCTGCACGGTGTGGGATCTAGTTCCGTGCCCAGAGATTGAAGCCGGGTCCCCTGCATTGGGAACGCAGAGTCTTAGCCGCTGGACCACCAGGGAAGTCCCCTAGCTCACAGTTCTTTTTCTTATTTGTCTATGTCTGTCTCTGTGTGCTCCTGCATTGGCCTGTTGACCAATGCATCCATGTCTGCTAGCATGGAGCTGAACTAAAATCCCGTGTAGGTCTTGGGAGTTTCCTCATTAAGAAAGGAGGGAGGGCCTTCGGTGAGTGGAGAAAGAAGTAGATGGGGGGAACCATGGGGAGACCCCCAGGGTCTCTGATGGGTTAGGAACCCTCCTGGAGAGGGACGGCAAACAGGGGCCTTGGGATGTGTTCAGGGACTCAGAGAAGCAAAGCTTGATGTGGCTGGGTGAGTAGGGAGCAAGACTAGGAGATAAAGTCACAGGTGGGAAGGCCATAGTCTTTGAAGAGTTTGGGTTTATTCTAAGGGCAATGAGACACAATGAGGTGGTCCAGTGGTTACAACTCTGTGTTACCAATGCAGGGGGCATGGGTTCCATTCCTAGCCAGGATACTAAGATCCCATGTTCCACCATGGCATGGCCAAAAAAATTTAAAAAGTAAATAAAATAAGCACAATGAGAAACCTGCAGAGGGGTTAAAGCATGAGTGCCAGGCTCTGATCTGCATTTAAATAAATCTCTGGCTGCTGCATGGAGAATGGATTACAGGGGCCAAAGCAGGAGCCAAGGATCTGGAGGAACAGAGCTGGAAGTCAGGACTGCCCCACCCCCGCCAGCACCCCGAGAAGGACCTGCTAGGGGGTGAGCATTGCTCACACACACACACACACACACATCTTCTTTCAGGTGGGTTCAAGAACCTGGAAGAGAGGCCACTGGGGGTCTACAGATGGGGCTACAGGTTAGGGAGAACCCTAGCGTCTAGCCGGGAGGTAAGGGCCCTCAGTTTGTTGAGACTGATCCTCGAAATAGTGGGAAAGAAGAGGAAATGGGGAGAGGAAAATTACACAGAGGATTTTATTAGGGGAGTGCCCCTGCCCACATGGAGTATGCATGAACCTATTGATTTAATTATTGTTGTTGTTTATACATTTCATCTTATTATTCAAACATTAATTAATAAGAAATAACATTTTTAGGGTTATTTTGTAAAACATTTTAAAATGCTATTACTTTGAGTTTGAGCTGCTGTGGGCAACTGGTACACCAGCTTCTTGATGGTAGGGGAAAGTAGGGAGGACAGTGTATGGAGAGAGGAATGGTATAATTTCATTAGCCACCCATTCACTGGGACCCTGGTGTTTTCTGGACCCTACTAGGTATTAAAGGGTATTCACTAGTCCATAAGACCACATTTTTGCCCCTAGGAATTCAGCCTCATAGTATTGACTATATATACAACTGACACAACATTATAAATCAACTATACTTCAATTTAAAATGAAATCTGTGCAACAAAATAACAAGCTGTCTTTTTAAAAAAGAAAAGCAAGGGGGTAATTACAGACTGTAACACCTAAGTAGGCTATGAATGGTGCCACAAGCAACATCCACAAGGATAGTTAAGACTTTTTAAGAGGATAAAAGTGAAAGAGGCGTCAGCAAAGCCTTCACTGAGGTGGCCTTGAAGGACTGGGGTTGCGAGGACGGCATTTCAGGTGGAGGGGTAGCATTTGGCAACACTAGGACATGGAAAGCATGGGGTGTATATTTTAAGCAAAGGAGAAATCATCTTTTTTGATGACAGTTCTGGCAACATGGAGAGGAATAGTGGAATATTAAATTGTAAAGGTAAGTTGGAATCAGATTATAGAAGTCCTTGAATGCTGAGTTTGGACTTAATTGTTCCGCCTTTTGAAGGGTAGGGAGACTTTGAAAGTTTTGGTCCAAGCCAATGATCAAGGGGGACTTGCTCTGACAGGGCTACAGAGGGTGGACTGAAGAGGTGAGAGACCGGGACCTCTGCCTACTGCAGAGATCCAAGCAGTAGAATATGCAGATGTCAGGTAGAGCAGGGAGGCTGGGGTGGAGAAAAGGCTGCAAACGCAGGAAGCCATGGAAGACTCTATAGGACTTTGGAACAAACTGGGGAGGAGCAGCAGCAGAAATGATGAGGTGGCCGGGAGATTGTTGAGGTTGCTAAGAAAAGCAATGGGAGCTCAAAGGATGGGGAAAGAGAAAGTTGGAGACATCAGGGAGATTATAAAGTCAGCTTGAGCAAAGAGCTATAATTCTTACTCCACCGCTGTTCCTGTATCAGAATTCCATTCCAGCAGTACTCTCTCAGCCCTGAGATGGAAGTTCGACCAACCTTGAAAAGGAGGACAGGATACTGCCGGCCCACAGCCTGACTGTGTGGTCTTTACCAGACTACGTTGCTACTCATCCTTACCCTGTGCCTTTGACTGTTTCTTTCAGCTCTTGCAGATGTTGGGTTCCTCTGGCGCCACAAGGCAGGGGCCATGTTTGTTCTCTTTTCACCCAGAACACGTCTCTGTGTTTGGTAACAGAAGAGTTCAACAAGGCGGCTGGAAGGGAGGGAAGGAGGGAGGAAGGCCTTACTCATCTCCGTTGAGCACTGAGCCTAGCGCTCAGAAGCTTCTTAACTGATATTCACGGACCAGTGTGCAGTGGAGGAGTGATTCTTTGCAGGCTGAGGTTTTAGAGCTCCTCTCTGGTAGCTGCCATGTTTACAGTCAACGGTGTATTTATCTTAAGGTTTGGATAGAAATTTTCCTTTCAAGTCCAAAGGCATTTACAAACCTCAGCCTATAAAACAAGCGGGCTGCATTTCTAAGGAGGAGGAGTAGTGGGGGAGGGAAGAAGGAAGAGGAGAAAACAAGAAAACTTCTCCATCCCCAACCCCCTGCCCATTTCTGGGATAGAGGTTAGAGCTATAAAAACAGCCGGGGGTGTTTAAGTGGGGTGAGCCACCAGCCCAGCCTCAGGGGTGCTGGGAAGAGGAAAAGGGGAGAAATCAGTTTATGGAGAAGGAATAGACCTTCTCCTGGCTGGCTGCATTTAGCAGCAAAAACCACAGCCACCCTGGGGGAGGCAGGGGGAGTGCCTGTCTGGCGTCTTGGTAGTGGGAGTTGTTGAAGCAGCCCGGCATTGTCCACCCAGAAGAAACTGCTCTGGTTACTGCTTTTTACAAAAGTTGGGTCTGATCGATGCCTGGGTGGGGCCCCTTGTTAGTCGCTCAGTCGTGTCCGCCTCTTTGCAACCCCATGGACTGTATGACCTACCAGGCTCCTCTGTCCATGGAATTCTCCAGGCAAGAATACTGGAGTGAGTAGCCATTTCCACCTCCCAAGAATCTGCCCCACCCAGGAATCGAACCCCAGTCTCCTGCATTGCAGGCAGATTGTTTACCATCTGAGCCATTAGGGAAACCCTTGACAGAGTACAAAACCAGCTCTAAATGGGAGCCGTGGATGTGCAGATCTGTGCAGACAGCCCGTGAGAACACAGAGGGAAACTCGGCTAATGGCAGGTGGCATTTCTGGCCAATTTTCACAGCCCTTTGTGATGCAGAAGTAAAGACTGGGGGGAAAGTTGGGGGGAAGGGAAAATTAGGGAGTTTGGGGTTGACATGTACACATTGCTAAATTTAAAATGGATAACCAACAAGGACCTACTGTAGAGCAAGGGGAACTCTGCTTACTATCATGTGGCAGCCTGGACAGGAGGGAGGTTTGGGAGGGAAATGGATACATGCATATGTATGGCTGAGTACTTTGCTGATCACCTGAAATTATCACGTCATTACTCGCCTATACGCCAATATAAAATAAAAAGTTTTTTTTTAAAAAATAGCTGCTTCTGCTGAGGCAAATACAGTCTCAGGGATTTGGGAAGTTTGGAGGTAGGATCTGCCTACCTTGTGTGCTGGCTGCTGGCTTCTAGGTTGCTCCTGTCTCTTTCAAGGAAAGATTAAGACCCAGCCTGGGAGGCTTGAGTTTCAATCCCAAGTCTCAGATTAAGGAATCGTGGGGCCTCAGCTCTCTCTAGGTCTCTGTACTCGCCTTCTGTGTTAGTCCTAGGGCTGCCAAGTGCCACAGAAAAAAGCGTAGTCTTTCACATTTCTCAAGGATGAAAGTCTGAAATCAAGGGGCCAGCAATACTTGAGCTCCATCCTTCCTGCCTCTTCCAGCTTCTGGTGGTTGCTGGCATTTTGGGTTGTTTCTTGGCTTTGTAACTGCATTGCTCCAGCCTCTGACTCTGTCTTGCTTCTGTGTCTGTTTTTCTGGGCTTCCCCTCTTCTTACAAGGACGCAGTCATTGGATTTAGGACCCTCCCTAAGTCAGGATGACCTCATCCTAACTAATTACATGTGCAAAGACCCTTTTTCCAAATAAGGCCACGTTCTGAGGTTCCCATGGTCTTGTGTTTGGAGGGAACACGGTTCAACTCAATATATCTTCCTCCTTTAAAGAGTTGTATTTTATGGAGTTCAACACGCGTAGTTCATAAGCAATTATTGAGTGCTTGTTGGGTTCAGATTGCGGGGAAAGGAGCCTCCAAAGATGAGTAAGACACTGTTCTGAATTTGTCAGCTTCATTCATAACAAGTCCACGTCGGCTGAACAGGCTGAGCTAGGCCTGTTGGGGGCTGGATGGGTTCCAAGAAGACAGGGCTTTTACCCAAGAAATGTAGCCGCTTAACTACAACACCTGTGGTGTTTGCATTAGACAACCTCAAACTTCCTTGGACGTCTAAAGAAAAATGTCAGAGCTATCATTTTTTATGTCACTTCTCCATTATAAAACTCTGTCTCACTTGTCTTGGGGCTGAAAGAACATTTTCTGATTCCACAGACTCTCGATCCAACAATTGTTGGAATACTGACTGGATAATCTAGGAAGTCTTGGCAGATCTAAGTCAAACAGAACGTTGTGAGTCTGGTTCCTTCAACACTTCCAGAGCAGGGAGAAAAGACGTCAGGAGTCAGAGACCCTTGACATGCTCAATGATTTTAGGTGGAACTCAGGTGAATTAGAGCACTTTTCATCTTAATGGTTATATAGCTATTAAACATCTCCAGCCCATGGTTTTCTGGATAGTGTTGCTTAAGTTCAGGTTTTAAAAACTAGATTGTTTATTTAAGTCATTTGAAAGAGCAAGATTCAGTAAAGAATAGTACAAATGGGATATGTATATGATAAGATGAGTGAAGGGAGGTAGTATGCAATGTGCATGGATTATTCCAGATACTGTGATGGGGTTATGGGAGCGACTCAAGTTCGGGGAACACTAGCTAAGTGGATTAGAGAGCCTGGCATTCATACCTGGGTTTGGGTCTTGGCTGTACCACTTACTGGCCTGGGAACCTCAGGCAAGTCACTTAGTGCCTTTGGGCGTCAGTTTCTCCATCTGATGGCAGAGAGAGGGGATCACCTCCGTGGAGCACTGGGCACGGAGGGAGAGCTGGTGTGGGCTGGAAGTGTCTGTCCAATCAGAGGTGCCTCTGGCGGCATTCAGATTGGAAGACAGGTCCAAACTGCCAGTTGCCCAAGAGAGGGGGCAGTGTGGGGCTGGCTGAGTTCCAGGGCTCTGGGCTGGAGGGGATCCCTCCAGCTCCCCGAGAATGCTTGACTGTAGGAAGTGATCCTGAGAAGTAGGCCTCCTGCAGTTTCGAGGCTAGAGTGGGACCAGGAGAAGAAATTAATTCAGGAAGCTTTAATTTGATTTTTTATATATATATTTAAAGCTCCTACTGTGTGCCAGGTACTTCACTTGAATTTTTATTACTCCCAAAACAACCCCACAGGGAAAAGTATATTATTCCCATTTTACTGATGAGGGAACTGAGGCTCCCTCAGTGAAGTAACTTGACCAAGGTCTTATAGCTAGAAGAGGCGGAGGGAGGGTTAGAAACCTTCACTGTCTTTTTTGCTCCAATACCCTGGTCCTACCACCCTCAGGATGGTTTCTGTATCTGGATGCAGGGAACAGCTGTGGTGATGGACAGACCTGGAATAGGAGAAGAGACAGGAAATTGACCAGAAAATCCTACCCCGCTTTGTACCTAAGCATCCGCTAAGTAAAGGCACCCCACAGGCTCATGCTCATTTCCCCTGTCTTTCTAGAGGAGACACAGGGGATCATCACCTCATCTGAGGCTTTCACATTTCTCTGCAGCACAAGAGCCAGTAAAATTGTCCAAATGCATCCTCTAGAGACTATGGGGGCGGGGGGATGCAATCTCCTGGGACTAAAAAGCAATTTGAACACGAAATTACCCCCCGGGGCCTGGTAATCGCACAGGGAGGGAGGTATAATTTGACGTTTCTTGGAAATGGATATTCTCACTTCCCAGTAGCTCTGAATTTGTGGACTGTCTCCTGGGCTACGTCTCTCTCGCCACGGTCATGATAGCCGCCGATTGCCCTTGTTCTTACGAGGCTCACGCTGGCACGTGGACTTTCCCTCGAAAACAGGCCTGAGTTCATTTGCCTTTGGGTCTGTTGTGGCTCACCAGACGTCTGTCTGAACTTCGCACCTTAATTTCTCCCCAGGCCTACACTCTGTGCGGGCAGAGACGTAGGTGATGATAACAAGACTTAACACTCATCATGTAGCAGTTACCACCTGTCAGGGCTTCCCTGGGGGCTCAGCTGGTAAAGAAGCCACCTGCAGTGTGGGAGAGCTGGGTTTGATCCCTGGGTTGGGAAGATCCACTGGAGAAGGGAACAACTACCCACCCCACTATTCTGGCCTGGACAATCCCATGGACTGCCCACGGGGTCGCAAAGACCCAGACATGACTGAGGGACTTTCAGTTTTCGCCTGTTGGGCCTGTTCTAAGCATGTCTCATGTCCTCAGTTATTTAATCCTCAGCACAACCCTTTGAGGTGGCTACAGTTAGCCTCATTTTAGACGTGACACCCAGAGAAGTTAGGTGACTTGGCCAAAGTCACACAGCTCAGCTGTGATAGAAACAAGCTTAGAACTAGAGTCTGCCTTCTTAGCACTTTGCCTTGCATATCCATGCATATCCAAGGAACTCATGGGAGTTCCAGCACATTCTGAGTAGAAGTCGATTACTGAGTTTATGATACTCAAGAGCATCATTGATTTTCCTATTTTTCTCCACCTTGAGTTCCTTGAAGCTGGGGCCTGGGCTTCCTCAGTTCTGCATTCCAGGCCCAGCACGGCACTTGGCACATGGAGAATGTTCGATAATGTTGTTTTTGTTTAAGAAAATAAAGATTCAAATTTGAAGTTCACTTTCAGAAAAATTTACAACAGTGGGTGCCAAGAATCAGGAAAAGCCATTTGAAGAGGAAAGAGCCTATGGAGGCAGCTGGCTGGTGAGACGTGGGGCAGGATGACCTGGCTCCTTGCTCAACACTGAATATTTGTGTGCAGACAAGGTGGGCTCGCAAGTCTGGAGGGGATGGTGCTTGGTGTTGACCTTGAGATGCTCTGAGCCCAGCAATAGCCAGCCCTCCTAAACAATGGTAGCAAGTGTGAGGTGGGCGAGGCAGTGTGGTATCACAGTTAGCGCAGCCTGGGCTTAACTCTGGCTCCCCAGCCCTGATTTTCTTTAAACCTCAAGTTCCTCATTTGTAAAATGGGTTTACTTATGAAGACTAAATGAGAAAAAAGGCGATAAATGCTCCACACAGCAAGTGACCCATCAATCTTTAATAAACATTTGCTTAATACATCTTACATTTTCAGAATCACTTCCCCATCTCGCACTTGCTGGACCCTCACACAGCCTAGAAAACCCCCTTTCTATAGAGGGGAAAACTGAGGCTGAGAGAGCACAAAAGTGATTGCCTTAAGTTCCAGGGTTAGATAAGGTTGAACAAGGTACCACCAGGGCTCCTGACCCGTAACCCAATACCCTGCATCAACCATCTCCTTTTTATCATGGAAAGCTCCGGGTTTCCTTAAAATTTTTTTTTTCTTTTTAAAAAGATAATTTATTGAGATGAAATTCACATAACATGAAATTAACCATGTTAAGGCCAACAGTTTGGTGGCGTTCGGTGGCATTTGTTTCACTGGCAATCTTCTGCAATGACCTCTCATTCTAAAACGTTTATGTCATTCCACAGCAGTACCCCTCACCTGTTAAGCAGTTTCTCTCCATTCCTCTCTTCCTCCAGCGCCTCATATCTGCCTTCTCTCTCAATAGATTTACCTATTTTGAATATTTCATATCAGTGAAATCCTACAGTATGCAGCCTTTGTGCATGCAACCTTTCTCTCACTTAGCAGGTTGTTTTAAAGTTTCATCCATGTTGTAACATGTGTCAGCACCTCATTCCTTTTTGTGGCTGAGTAATATTCCACGGGACGGATGGACCACAGTTTGTCGTCCGTTCATCCGTTGTTGGGCATTGGATCATCTCCACCCTTTGGCTGCTGTCAGTAGTGCTGCTATGAGCGTGCATGTACATAGACTTGCTTTATTACCTATTTAAAATCCCTTGGGCTTATAATACTTGCCTTAAATTTTAAAGAACTAGACAGATGCGTGCTGCATTGTCATGTCTTCATGTTACTAAGCCAGCAGGCATTTATAATTAAAGAATTTGGTTCGTGTCTGTCTCATCCCCCAAAATAATAGACTTCCTGTCCTACAAATGCGGTTTAAATACAACTTCCCTGGTTCATGCTTTAAACACACAAGCGTGTGCACACACCCATACAAATACACGCCTGAGTCTTCTCAGGCGGTAGCTACTGCTTTTCCACCAGTTGCTCTCCAACTGGGAGGCTGTGTCTCTGTTGATGTTTATTGACATAATCTGATGTTTGGGTTTGTAACTGCCTCCATTAGGCACTCAGAGCCACTCAAAAGATGTGAGGAAAGAGGCGGGGGGAGAAGCACAGCCACCAATTAGCCTTGGGAAGGGACTCAGAGATGCAAGCACAACTCATCTTCCAGTGATAAACTCCTTGACGGCACGTACACTATTTTATGCTGTTTTTCTCTGGCTCCACATGTGGGGCTCTGCCCCTGTTCAGTTTTGATGTGCTGACAAGCTCCTTAATGAAGACAGCCGTGGGTGAAGTGAGGAACCCCCAGGGAGAGTGGAGATGGGTCGGCTCACTTCCGGGGGTGGCCACTGTCACTGTTAACCCCGGGAGTGGGCAGCGCCGTGTGCAGCCATCAGTTCGGAAACGGCCCTCTCCGTGATGGATTCAAGCAGGCCTCCCAGGTAGCCACCAGATGGACCTCCAGGCTGGGCATGTTCTGTCCTCTGAGGCCAGGTGGGCCTAACCAGGGCCAAGGGCATGTACTTTGCAGGTCTGTAGATCTGGTTTCAGATTCCCAACCTGGCCACTTCCTGGCTGTGTGACCTCGGACAAATGACTCAACCTCTCAGAGGGTATCAGTTCAGTTCAGTTCAGTCGCTCAGTCGTGTCCGACTCTTTGCGACCCCATGAATCGCAGCACGCCAGCCCTCCCTGTCCATCACCAATTCCCGGAGTTCACCCAGACCCACGCCCTTGGAGTCAGTGACGCCATCCAGCCATCTCATCCTCGGTCGTCCCCTTCTCCTCCTGCCCCCAATCCCTCCAGGCATCAGAGTCTTTTCCAATGAGTCAACTCTTTGCATAAGGTGGCCAAAGTACTGAAGCTTCAGCTTCAACATCATTCCTTCCAAAGAAATCCCAGGGTTGATCTCCCTCAGAATGGACTGGTTGGATCTCCTTGCAGTCCAAGGGACTCTCAAGAGTCTTCTCCAACACCACAGTTCAAAAGCATCAATTCTTCTGCGCTCAGCCTTCTTCACAGTCCAACTCTCACATCCATACATGACCACAGGAAAAACCATAGCCTTGACTAGACGGACCTTAATCGGCAAAGTAATATCTCTGCTTTTGAATATGCTATCTAGGTGCTCATAACTTTTCTTCCAAGGAGTAAGCGTCTTTTAATTTCATGGCTGCAGTCACCATCAGAGGTCATAGTAACCAGGAAATGAGCCTGAGCTTCTGTGCTCAGTGTCTGGTGTGTATCAGGAACCCACCAAGTCCTACGATTGTTCTTACTGTGCCCTTTTCCTTCCTCCCTCCAGACGCCAGACACTTTCTGCTTCTGGTGTGTGATGGGAGCTGTGACTCCTCTGCTGTCCTGAAGGGCAGTCCAGGGGGATGATATACAAAAAAAGAGGACTTCTCCGGGGGTCCAGTGGTTATGACTTCACCTTCCAATGCAGGGGGCGCAGGTTCTATCCCTGGTCAGGAAGCCAAGATCCCACATGCTGTTCAGGCAAAAAAGCAAAACATAAACCAGAAGCAGTATTGTAACAGATTCAATAAACATTTTAATAATGGTCTACATTAAAAAAAAAAAAAACTCAAAAAAACAAACAGCAAAACTAACCAAACAAACAGATGGAATCATGGGGGAAGTACCATGCACTGCTAGAAATCCTGCTGCGGCCGTGGAACCATCTTCCTGGGAGTGACTCCCTACTTGGCTCCTGGAGGGTGACCAGTAGTCTGCCTGTTGGAAGACGCGGGTTGGCATTCATTCTCATGAGGGTCTAGCCCGGGCAGAGGCAGGGAGGTGTTTCAGAACAAGGTGAGCAGTGTAATTAGGTGGGTCGAGGTCTCCAGGTGTGTGTGTGTGTGTTTAAGGTGAGATCTGATAATACCTTACTGCATGCGTGCGCAGTTGCTCAGATGCGTCCAACTCTTTGCAACCCCGTGGACTGTAGCCCACTAGGTTCCCTTGTCCTTGGGATATTTCAGGCAAGAATACTGGAGTGGGGTCCCATTTCCTCCTCCAAGGGATCTTCCTGACCCAGGGTTCAAACCTGTATCTCTTGCATCTCCTGCATTGGTAGGTGGATTCTTGAACACTGGGCCACCTGGGAAGCCCAAAGCCTTATTACATGAAGCCTAAGATGAGTTAGAGTTAAGGCTGGAAGTTAAGGTCTGTCTTTGGTGTGTTGGGAGAACAAGGTGTGGTTCTTGTTCTCTGCAGAACTAGCTAATCCCGGCTCAAAGAGGGTCCTCAAAGAAGGAACCCCAGTGGGAAATGAGGGCTCAACAAATGATGGGATGACCTCTCCAGCTGCCTCCCCACCCATCCACCCCCAAAGAACGTGGGGCTCCATGATCATTAAAGCACAAGCCAGGTTCCCTGGGCTGGAGCAGGGGCTGGTGGATTCTCAGCCAAAGCGAGTCTCTGCAGAAGGGAGGGGGTGCAGCTGGCAGCCCCTCCAGCAATGCTGCTGCTGTTGGCACTAGTGGGACCTCTTGGGTTTGCAGAAATGCCAAGACCTATTAGTGTACACATACACGCGTGCACGCACACACAAACGCGGAGCCCACAAAGGGGCCCAAATTACTTGTTTTGCCCTGTGACAGAGATAAATGCTCTGTGTGTGTGAGTCAATTAGCGAAATGACAGAGCAGAGCTGTGTCTCTCTGCAGCCCTCCCCAGCACTAGCCCTGCCCTTTCAGACACCACCCCGCCCTCCCGCACCCCTCACATGGCCAGAGCCTGCTGTTATTCGCTGCTCTGCTCCTGGTCTCGTTCAGCGTGGCCCTGAAGCCTTGATGTCTCCAAGTCCCAGATTTTCTCCAGCCACTCCTGGCCTCAGCAGCCTGGTGCTTCCTGCTTCTGCAAGACAGAGTCTCAGCCAGGCTGTTTTTAGAGACACGACCCTATGCAGAAAAAGGCCAGCTGAATGTCCTGTGGACGGGGACTTGCAACCATGACTTGGGGAAAAGACACAAAGAAAGAGGGCGGAGCAGATTCAAGCCTGATCCTGGCTCAGCTGCATCTTGGACTTTTCGTGTGATCATGGACAATTTATGAAACCTCCCATGCCTCAGTGTCCACAGACGTGAGTCAGGCTCCTGATACAGGCTTGCATCTGTGGTTGGGAAGATGCCCTGAAGGGCCTGGCACAACCCCAGCACTCCACACCGGGGTTATGAACACAGGGTGAGCAAATTGGAGACAGGTTTAACGTTTCTCACATCCGGGACAGGCTGCCAAAGGGCTCTTGAAATTTCCGTTCAACAGACGCTGCTGGGCTAGAGACCTCCAAGAACTGGCTTTGTGCCTTCCCTTGCTGTGTGACCTTGAACAAGACCGCGGGTCTCTCTAAATGAGGCTAAAAATGAAGGTAGGACAACCACTCCCAGGGCCAGGGCCCCAGATGCATCCGCCACACCTCAAGTGCAGTTATTTTGTGTTTTTTTGCAAGATGCACTAAGTCCAGTGCTGAGAGGCCCTGGAAGAAGTGTGTGGGGCAGAGGGCAGGGACCACTGCCAGAGCAGCATGCAGCACCGAGCTGGGCTAGCAGGGCACTTTCTGGGTCCTCCGGACCAGAAAGTCCGAGCCTGGCTCTTGCACACCAGGAGCGCAAGCACACCTAGGCTTGGAGGAAAGTCCGGGCTAGGGTCGGGCTTCCCAGGCAGCTCAGCTGGTAAAGGATCCTTCTGCAGTGCAGGAGACCCCAGTTCGATTCCTAGGTCAGGAAGATCCCCTGGAGAAAGGATAAGCTACCCAGCTCCAGTATTCTTGGGCTTCCCTGGTTGGCTCAGATGCTAAAGAATCTGCCTGCCATGTGGGAGACCTGGGTTCGATCCCTGGGTTGGGAAGATCCCCTGCAGGAGAGTATGGCAACCCACTGCAGTGTTCTTGCCCGGAGAATCCCCATGGACAGAGGAGCCTGGTAGGCTATAGTCTAGGGGGTCGCAGAGTCGGACACGACTGAGTGACTAAGCACAGCTTAGCACAGGGTTAGGATTAGGCTTAGGGGCTGAGATGTGACAAGAATCAAGGGCACAGAGACCAAGGAAACGAGGCCTTGGAGATCAGTCCTGAGGTCATCGAACTCTGTAAAGCAGTAAAACGCCTTTTTCAAAGGAAGCTCAAAATAGGAAACAGACAAAAGCAAGGGAGTCTTGGGCAGTTTAACTCTTCATTGTTGGTGGAAAAGGCTCATTGTTTGGAGCATGTCAGCAGAGCACCAGGGTGGAGGGGCCCAGACTTCATTTCCTTTACCAATAAAATTACAAAAAAAAAAAAAAAAAGATTCAGTACTGACATCTGCATCTGGTTGGCAACCTCTTCCTGTTACGAGTAAGGATGTTAAAAAAAAAAAAAGACAGCACCCTCTCCCAGCACCGTTACTTCTCAGAGAGGACTGGCTCCCTCTCCACCCCAGTGAAGAACGGCAGGGCTTTGCAAGGAGGAACCCGTCTTCCTGAAACCTCACTGCCTGTCTGGAGTTTGCTCGTTGGTGGATTTGAAATCCGCAGCAACAGCACTACCAGTGGGAGCCACTTCCAGAGGGTTTCTAGCCACACTGTTTGAAGAGTGTTGACTTGTCCTGCTGCCTCATTGAATAGATGTAGAAACCAAGACCCTGAAAACAAGCAGCTCCTTCTCTGGATGTTTACTGAGGGTATGTTTCATGCACTGTCCCAGGTCCTGGGTCAGTACTGGGGCTTCAGAGAGAAATTTCACCTAGGAGGACTGGATCCCACAGGAAGAATCAATCACTCATTCTCTTGTTCTTTCATTGGTCAATAGCTTTTTGAGCCACCGCAATAGATCAGCTAACATAGAGTCGTTGCTGCTGCTGCGTCACTTCAGTCGTGTCCGACTCTGTGCGACGCCATAGATGGCAGCCTGCCAGGCTCCCCCATCCCTGAGATTCTCCAGGCAAGAACACTGGAGTGGGTTGCCATTTCCTTCTCCAATGCATGAAAGTGAAAAGTGAAAGGGAAGTCGCTCAGTCGTGTCCGATTCTTCGCAACCCCATGGACTGCAGCCCACCAGCCTCCTCCATCCATGGAATTCTCCAGGCAAGAGTACTGAAGTGGGGTGCCATCGCCTTCTCTGAACACAGAGCTGTTAGGGACTGCCTAACAGGGTTTGAAGCCTAGTGGGACAGACAGATAAAAGGAAAGACTAAAGGAAGCAAATAAATAAGGTGATTCTGGGGCAGGGTGAAAATATACATTGATGATGGAACAGAGTAACAGGACAGAGTGACGATGGCATGGTGAGGTGATGAGACGATATTTGTGTGAAGACCTGAACCATGAGAAGAACCTGGTCATGCAAAGAGTTGGTGGAGGAACGTTCCAGGCAGAGGAAGGGGCAAGAGCCCTGGTTCTGATGTAGAAGTGGGCTCGGTGTTGGGGAGCAGCAGCCCAAAGTTGCAGAGTGACATCTCAGCTCAGCTCAGTTCAGTCCCTCAGGCGTGTCTGACTCTTTGCGACCCCATGAATCACAGCACGGCCAGCCTCCCTGTCCATCACCAACTCCCGGAGTCCACCCAAACCCATGTCCATTTAGTCGGTGATGCCATCCAACCATCTCATCCTCTATCATTCCCTTCTCCTCCCGCCTTCAATCTTCCCAGCATCAGGATCTTTTCCAATGAGTCAGTTCTTCGCATCAGGTGGTCAAAGTATTAGAGTTTCAGCTTCAGCATCAGTCCTTCCAATGAATATTCAGGACTGATTTCCTTTAGGATAGACTGGTTGGGTCTCCTTGCTGTCCAAGGGACTCTTAAGAGTCTTCACCAACACCACAGTTCAAAAGCATCAATTCTTCAGTGCTCAGCTTTCTTTATAGTCCAACTCTCACAGCCATACATGACTACTGGAAAAAACCATAGCCTTGAGTAGACGGACCTTTGTTGCAGCTGGAGGTGGTGAATCAAGAAGGGAGAGGAGAAAGGAATAAAAACAGGTGCAGAGGCTCCAGCTGCTGACCCTTGGGGGAGAAAGCCCAGGGACCAGGTACTCAGCTGGTACGAATCCAGGGCCCCCATGGGCCTCACCTTGGGGTCTGCCCGAGCTTTGGCCAGTGTGAAGATGGAAGCCCACCAGGGTTCTGGGGCTTTCCTTCGAGGCAGCACTCCTGGGGGAACTTCCCAGCCCTCACTTGAGACCTGCTTTCTGTGACACATGATCTGGGCACAGAGTGGGTGAGCCAGGAGCAAGGAGCTGGTCCCACATTATCTCAGCGTCTTCTCAGTCCAGCTCACATCTGAAACCAAGGGACCAAAGTAAACCTGCCCTGTTCCGAGAAGCTGACTGAGAGTGAAGAGGCAGATGCTTGATTCCCCAACCCTACAGCTGGCCAGCCCCTCTGCAGAGGGGTGTGTGTGTGTGTGTGTGTGTGTGTGTGTGTGTGTTGGGATCTGGGTGGCTGGGATAGATAAGGTTCATTTGACAAATATTTATCAAGTACCTGCTTGATGCTGGGGATCGTTCTAGGCCCTGAGGATGCTATGGTGAGGATGACATGCTAAAGAAAAGGAAAGGAGATCACAGAGCAGGATGATGGGGGTCTGAGGGTGCAGCCACTTCAGCGCGAGGGGCCAGGGAAAGAGCAGCCTCTCTGAGAAGGGGTCGTTGAGAGTCGAGCTGGAGAGCCCTCCAGCCCGGGGACATCGGGAGGCAGAGGGGCCAGATGTGGGCCGCTGCGTGGGGACTGTGAGATCCAGGAACGTACAGACGGCTGGGTGGCTGGAGCAGAGAAAACTGGGGAGGGGGCGAGAAGACGGAGGGGCTCCCTGAGCCTCACGTGTCAGAGACTGATGAGACAGGGAAGACTAGTCCCTTCCTTTCCCCCAGTGTGTCCAGAAAACAAAGCCAGTGTCAGCGTGAAAAGTGCTGGTGCGGCGGGGGAAGCAGCAGAATCTAGAGACCTGAGTTGTTGTTGTGCTCCCCCGTGCTGCCTGGACTATCACTGGCCCAGGGCTTCTGTTTTGTAAAACAAGACTGCAGGACTGGACCAGGGAGGAGAAATGGGTTTTACTCATAGTACCTACTACGAGTAGCACCTAGTCAGACGACTGTTAGCAGCTGCCAGTGCACTGGCCTGAAACGACTCTGAGGTTTCTTCTGTGTTGATCAGCAAAGAGTATTGTCATCGATTAGTGATGTCTGCCCCCCGTGGGAATTAGAAGGCACGATAGTTACATGTGTGCTCCATCTGCCTTTCCTGCATCGCTTGTGACTTCATTGGCAGGAGGCCGCTTTGGGATGTTTGTGCTTGTAGCCATTTCAGCATCTGTGTGTTTTCCCCTCTGGTTCATCAGAATCAAGTGCTTTTGTAACCACCCTTGGCACAGACCAACATCAGAGAATCAGTTCAGTTCAGTTCAGTTGCTCAGTCGTGTCTGACTCTTTGTGACCCGTGGACTGCAGCACGCCAGGCCTCCCTGTCCATCACCAACTCCTGGAGCTTGCTCAAACTCACGTCCATTGAGTCGGTGATGCCATCCAACCATCTCATCCTCTGTCGTCCCCTTCTCCTCCTGCCTTCAATCTTTCCCAGTATCAGGGTCTTTCAAATGAGTCAGCTCTTCACATCAAGTGGCCAAAGTATTGGAGTTTCAGCTTCAACATCAGTCCTTCCAATGAACACCCAGGACTGATCTCCTTTAGAATGGACTGGTTGGATCTCCTTGCAGTCCAAGGGACTCTCAAGAGTCTTCTCCAGCACCACAGTTCAAAAGCATCAATTCTTCAGTGCTCAGCTTTCTTTATAGTCCAACTCTCACATCCATATATGACTACTGGAAAAACCATAGCTTTGACTAGATGGACCTTTGTTGGCAAAGGAATGTCTCTGCTTTTTAAGATGCTGTCTAGGTTTGCCATAACTTTTCTTCCAAGGATCAAGTGTCTTCTAAACATCAGAGAACAGTTTTAGCTAATGTGTGACACTGCTTTAGAGTTTACACCAGACCCTGGTGCTCATAACCTGTGAACTCTTCATAGCAACCGTGGGGGTGGGTCTTAAGTCTTTCCTCCTTATACTGGGTTTTGAGGCCCAGAGAACTGGTTTCTGGCCTTGCAGCTAGGAAGAGGCCTGGAATGGAACCCCTCTCACTGCAAACAACACGCTCTTTCTGCTGAACTGCTGCCTTCTCAGAGAAGGGGAGGACCCTGCACACGTTTGGAGACTGTGCCCTGACAGAGAGACTCATGCTGGGAGTGAGACCATGGAAATAGATTCGCTTGTGACTTCATTGGCAGGAGGCCGCTTTGGGTATGTTTGTGCTTGTAGCCATTTCAGCATCTGTGTGTTTTCCCCTCTGGTTCATCAGAATCAAGTGCTTTTGTAACCACCCTTGGCACAGACCAACATCAGAGAATCAGTTCAGTTCAGTTCAGTTGCTCAGTCGTGTCTGACTCTTTGTGACCCGTGGACTGCAGCACGCCAGGCCTCCCTGTCCATCACCAACTCCTGGAGCTTGCTCAAACTCACGTCCATTGAGTCGGTGATGCCATCCAACCATCTCATCCTCTGTCGTCCCCTTCTCCTCCTGCCTTCAATCTTTCCCAGTATCAGGGTCTTTCAAATGAGTCAGCTCTTCACATCAAGTGGCCAAAGTATTGGAGTTTCAGCTTCAACATCAGTCCTTCCAATGAACACCCAGGACTGATCTCCTTTAGAATGGACTGGTTGGATCTCCTTGCAGTCCAAGGGACTCTCAAGAGTCTTCTCCAGCACCACAGTTCAAAAGCATCAATTCTTCAGTGCTCAGCTTTCTTTATAGTCCAACTCTCACATCCATATATGACTACTGGAAAAACCATAGCTTTGACTAGATGGACCTTTGTTGGCAAAGGAATGTCTCTGCTTTTTAAGATGCTGTCTAGGTTTGCCATAACTTTTCTTCCAAGGATCAAGTGTCTTCTAAACATCAGAGAACAGTTTTAGCTAATGTGTGACACTGCTTTAGAGTTTACACCAGACCCTGGTGCTCATAACCTGTGAACTCTTCATAGCAACCGTGGGGGTGGGTCTTAAGTCTTTCCTCCTTATACTGGGTTTTGAGGCCCAGAGAACTGGTTTCTGGCCTTGCAGCTAGGAAGAGGCCTGGAATGGAACCCCTCTCACTGCAAACAACACGCTCTTTCTGCTGAACTGCTGCCTTCTCAGAGAAGGGGAGGACCCTGCACACGTTTGGAGACTGTGCCCTGACAGAGAGACTCATGCTGGGAGTGAGACCATGGAAATAGATGCTGACCACCTGCTTCTCCTATGCCCTCCTGCTCCCGCTCAAGCCTGCCAATCTAAGTGAATGTAGATTTATTCAAAGGAGCTGGCTCCCTGGCTGCCTGCTGTCCAGGTGCAGGAGGTAGGTGGGCCCAGCAAGAACCTGACAACCTCCTCTTCTGACTGCTGTCTGCTTTCCCTCTCCTTCCCTTTCACCTGGGTCTGTCCCTGCCAAGGGCAAGTGAGAGGGTGATAAATCAGTGTCCATCCTGGTGAGGGCAACCTTTAGGGCAGGGGATCTGGTCCTGTGGGCAGCTGGGCTCTGGTCCCAGAGCTGGGGTTAGTGGCCTAGATGCAGTCTGATGGGGCTACTCCAACCGACACCCTCCCCAACCCCCTGCTCAGGAAAGTGTGGGGCTGGAAGGGAGGATGTAGGGGTCTGCTTGGCAGCAACCCCTCAGGGGATACCTGGTGGGCACCACTGCCTTGGCCTGCTGAAGAGGCAGCTTAAGGGTCTGTCTCAGGAGGCCGTCTAGCTTTGCTCTCTGCCAGCATCATGAGCTGAGCAAGTCACTTAACCTCTCTTCCTCAAAGTACAATGGGAGTTGCATTTGTTATCATCAAAATAATGCCACATAACAAAAGATCCCAAGCTCAGTGGCTTAAAGTCACATTTATTCTCCTGTTCCTGGGCTGTGAGACAGCTGTACCTTGGTTGGGCTGGCCTGGACTCCAGGCTCTGGCTGCAGGTTGGGCTTTGAGTCTGTACCACGTGTCTCATCCTCCTTAGACAAGCAGCTACTCTGGCTTGAGTTCTGCTCTATGTGTATTTATTCCACAGGCCAGGCTACTGAGACATGTTCTTTTCATGACATTTGGCCAGTGCCCAAGAGGGCCCTCCCAGCCGTGCAGGGACAGCCATGCTCTGCTCTGACATCCTACTGGTCAAAGCAAGTCACTCACTCAGGCCCGAAGTCAAAGGGCGGGTGATCACTGCCCATGTGAGGCTGTGGCAAGAGTGTGGATGAGTAATTCTACTATGGGCATGGGGAGACTTAGGAACTCTTTTTTCCACTCCAGCCACCACTGAGACGCAGAAGGACTCGCACACCATCCCCAGCGCAGACTCGACACGTACCCACATCATCCAGGGACGATGCAAAGTGCCTCAGGCACATCAGCTATGGTGGTGGCGGTGCTTCCCCACCCATCTCCTTCCCAGATGGGAAAACAAGGCCTCAGGAGCTGAAGTCTCACCAGGCCACCCTTCCCTGGGTCCAAATCCTTAGCCACTGGGGTCCAGGCACTTCCCTCGGTGCCGATCGCTTATATCCAACCTGCCAACGATCCCCAGAGGTACCTGCTTTGTACATGGGCTGGCTGAAGCCAGAGAGGGGAGTCTCATAGTGAGATCATCCATCCATGCAAGAAGCCAGAGAGTCTGTCCGCAGACTTTCAATTCTTTCCACGCTGAGTGCTCATATCTGTTCCTTTTAGCCGTAAGTATGTTTTAGGCTAGGCGGGCTGGGAGCAGTAGCCTGCCAGTCAGGATATCCAGGTTTTGCCTCTGGCTAGGTGTGTGATGTGGGTGAGTCTCTGTTGTTTGACTTGGCTGGTGCAGGACAGATGGTGAATGACAGGAAAGCCCATTTCCCTCCGAGAGCCCTGCCTAACAGAGGACGCTATTTCTATACATCCTCCAGGACACAGCTCTCCTGGGCCCTGACCCTGACCTTCCTCTGCCCAGGGCTCTGAGGCTGGGGCGAGCCTGGGGCCCCAGAGCTGGAGGATTTCCTGGCTCAGCCCCACCAGGGGGCCAGAGGGCACGTGGCAGGGCCCCCCACCCAGGCTGCCAGCCAGGGTTCTCTGTTTCCAGGTCATCAGGGCAGGTGGGGAGGTGGCACGGGCTCTGAGGCATGGTTGGCCCAGTGTCCTGAATCTGTCTGAGACCCGGCTGGGACTCAAGAGGCCTAGGCCTGAGTCCTGGCCCTGGAAGCACCTGCTCTGCCTTCCCTGAGCCTCAGCTTCTCCATTTGCCAAGTGGCCTAGCATTTCTCCCAGCAGTCCTGACCCTGATATTCCAGAGACAGGCTGGAGAGGCCCCCCGTGAGCAGATGCTGCAGGCCTTTGCCTGTCTGAACAGGGAGCGTCATCTCAGACCCAGGTTCTGTGGGTCGTTTAGAACACCCACCTGTATTGAAGCTTCTGGTTTCTAGACGTGAATGTGTTTCTGAGGGTGGAGTCAAGTTTTGCTGAACATCCTTCCTTCAGCGTTGCCTTAAAACTGGCTCTTCTCCAGAGTGATTGGGGCTGGGTGGTCTGGACAAGAGAACCATGCCACTTCCTTCAGCCTCCTAGTCTGTTCTTCTGTGTAGGAATTTGCACCCTCAGAAGCATCTTAGTGCTAATTAGAGACCTGGGAGGAGCTGCTAATTATAAGGAGTGGGGTTGGGGTATCTTGACTTCTGGAGTTGGAGGTGGGGGTTAGCATTTCATGCTAATCACAGGGGCTCAGGGAACCCAGCTGTGTGTGTGTGTGTATGAGTGGGTGTGTCTTGGGTTCTTTAAAACTGCTAATTGTCAGGGTGAAAATATTTTCGCACATTTGCTCTCCAGGAGAACCGTTGTTACTGAGCCCACTGGCAGTCTGTTGAAGTCAAACGGCCACAGTCAACATGGAAATCCTAATTAATAGCGCTCATGCTGCTCTCGGGCATGGCAGCGGAAGTAATTATCGTGATTTAATTGACTTTTCTCCCCTCTGTTAGGCACTCTGCTTTTTCCATTTTCTTGAGCTAGGAAGGGTTATTAAAAAAAAAAAAAGCACCTCCTCTCTCTCTCTCTTTTTTCCCCCTTTTATACAGACTGTCTCTCACACCACTGCTCTATTTGTCAAATCCTATTACAGTAAATATTGTGACAGCACAAATCTCTGTGTTATAGAAAAGTCCAGCTCCTGAGCCAATGGCTTACTTATAAGGAGCATGTTGGTTTTGTAAAGGTGCCGGCAGACCCAGCAAAGGTGTCTGGCAAGCAGAAGGGGAGTTGGTTTGCTCAGAGGTGCTGGTTTCAGCAAGCTGCTTGCGGGGTGGGGTGACGGTAGTGGGGACAGAGGACCACGTGCCCCAGAGCCACTCGAGGGAGGTGGCTGTCGAGACATAGCCAGAGTTCAAGGCAATCTGAGGAGCCGAAGTGGGCCACTTCCAAGCTCCTAGATCCAGAGAAACATCTGAAGAATTCTAAACTCCCATCAGGCCCTTCAGGACGGCTCTCTGCTCTCTCGGCTCTGACTGGCAGTGGCTGCTGACTTGGACTCTGATCCTGGTGAGGGGACCCTACATTCTCTTAAATTTCAGTCTCATGACCAAGGGCCGTTGGAGCGTCCCTGGGCAAGCCTGCCCGAACGCCTTCCCCAGCAGCTGTGCCTGGTACTGCCAGTGGTCAAAGAGTGGGCTGCCCCAGGCCAGGCGTCCTTCCTGATCCCGTCGGCTGTGGACGGGGAGGTGGGGTCCTGTGGTCTGCCATCCACTCTTCAGAAGCTGTAGGCAAAGCCTTTTGCGGATAGATGGGACTGTGGGTCTTGCCAGCATAGCCCTTGAGAGCTTGTCTGCCTGGATTTGAATCCTGGTTTGACCACCTACTTGCTGCGCATCCCTAGGCCATTGACTTAAACTTGGCTGCATCTTGGTATCCTCATCGATAAAATGATAGCCTTTATTCATATGTTTGTTATAAAAGATATATGAGCACTCTGTGTCACACTGGACAAACACTCAGTGAGATGTTCACTTATCAGGAGGGGCAGGTGGACAGGGGAGGCAGTTCCTTCATCAGCAAACAAGAGATCTCTAGAGTCACAGCCACTGAAGACTACAGGGAGCCTTAGTGACTGTTGGGTTAGCTCTTTATCATTCCCAAGGGGAAACTGAAGCACAGAGAAGGGATGTAATCTTTTAGTGATTTCATAATTAGTTAAATAATTTTAACAATATAATATTGGGCTACTTGGCATGGAGCTAAAATTAAAACATTTCCTTAGATCTCATTTGGGGCTGCTTAAGAGTGCTTGACTTTTATTAGAATATTACACATTATAAAATAAAGCAGAAGAGAAGGCGAACCTGGGATTGTTCTATTTCTTTGTCTCCATTTGGAAGTTCTGCTTTTAGTCTTTTGAAGGACATACATCATCTTTGTTGATCTTCTTTTTCAGATGATTCCTATGTGTTGGGTCAATGGGCAAGACGTCACAAGTCAGCTATGTAATTTTAGACACTTAGCTTTTCTGAGTCTCAGTTTCCTCATCTGAAAAGTGGGGATATATTACCCTACCTGGACTGAAAGCTTCTCAAAGGCAAGGATGGTTTCTTTTTTACCTCTTCTTGCTTTTCTAGAATGTTGCCTAACACACATTTCTCGGAATTTCTAGAAATGCTGAATGATCTTTTGAGCTGTCATGAGGGTCAGAAGGAGTCAGCTTTGTAGACACGTTGTATAGACAGCTTTGCCTCTGAAAGGGGAGGCCATTTGATGCAGGAATTGAGATTTCAAGAAGTCAAGGTACTCCAGACCTTGACGGGTATAGAGAGAGGATGTTTGCTGGTTCTCTTTCTTAGGAGAGCTGGAATGGAGGCGAGACTAGAGGGAGTTGAGAAGTGAGTGGAAGATGTAGAAATGGTGACAAGAGGTACAGACAACTCCAGTGAGAGGCATGGATTTGAAAGGGAGGAAAGAATCATGCTGTGCATGGGGGTGAAGATAAAGTAATGGGTTTACCAGAGAACTTTTTACACGTTGGTGAGACAGGGCCAGGCATAGGAAGTGCTCTTCCTGAATTAAACAGCCTTCTAGCTGAACCCTTGGGGTTGCCAGGGTCTTTCCCCGCATTCTCAATAATGGTTATAGATGAGATGGTTGTCATAAATGAGAACCTGAGACTAGTGTATCGGTTAGGGCAGTACTGAGTGCTATAAGAGGTAAAGCCTGAATTTCAGGAGTTTAACACAATGCAAAGTTATTTCTTGCTCAGCAACATTTCAGTGAAAGTGGAAAGCGGCTTACCATACAGAATTGAGGGCTGCTATTTCCCTTCATCTTCAACATGTGGCTTCCAAGGTCACCATGGAAAGAAGAAGCAAAGGTAGAGAGGGTCCCTCCGCTTCCTCATCACATTGGACTAGGAGGGCTCACATCACTTCCACTCTCATTGGTGGAAATGACTCACATGGCCCCAAAGGTGCAAGGGAGCCTGGGAAATGTAGTTCCTGGCTAAGCAGGCTTTTTCCAGCCATAGTTCTTCACTCTAGAAGGAGAGCATGAGTGTTTGGAATAGCCAATCTCTCTGCACTGGAATTGCAACCCTTTTCAGCTCTCTGAGGAGCACCTTCCAACAGCTTGAGGAGACAAAATCTAACTAACCGAGAAAATGTTAGACTCCAAATGAAGCCCAGGCCTTGCTCCTGAGGACGAAAGAGAGCTAAGTCATTGATCTGGGCCTCCATTTACCCACTTGTATAATATTAAGTCCCGCCAGTCCCAGTTAACACTAGACCATCCAAGTATGACCTAAATCAAATCCCTTATGACTGTCAGTGGAAGTGAGAAATAGATTTAAGGGTCTAGATCTAACAGACAGAGTGCCTGATGAACTATGGACGGAGGTTCATGACATTGTACAAGAGACAGGAATCAAGACCATCCCCAAGAAAAAGAAATGCAAAAAAGCAAAATGGCTGTCTGAGGAGGTCTTACAAATAGCTGTGAAGAGAAGAGAAGCTAAAAACAAAGGAGAAAAGGAAAGATATAAACATCTGAATGCAGAGTTCCAAAGAATAGCAAGGAGAGATAAAAAAGCCTTCCTCAGTGATCAATGCAAAGAAATAGAGGAAAACAACAAAATGGGAAAGACTAGAGATCTCTTCAAGAAAATTAGAGATACCAAGGGAACATTTCATGCATCTTGGGCTCAATAAAGGACAGAAATGGTATGGACCTAACAGAAGCAGAGGATCTTAAGAAGAGGTGGCAAGAATACACAGAACTGTACAAAAAATATCTTCATGACCCAGATAATCATGATGGTGTGATCACTCACCTAGAGCCACACATCCTGGAATGTGAAGTCAAGTGGGCCTTAGGAAGCATCACTATGAACAAAGCTAATGGAGGTGATGGAATTCCAGTTGAGCTATTTCAAACCCTGAAAGATGATGCTGTGAAAGTGCTGCACTCAATATGCCAGCAAATTTGGAAAACTCAGCAGTGGCCACAGGACTNTGCCAGGCTCCTCTGCCCATGGAATTTCCCAGCAAGAATACTGGAGTGGGTTGCCATTTCCTTCTCCCAGGATCTTTTCCACCCAGGGATCAAACCCGCGTCTCCTGTATTATCAGGCAGATTCTTTACTGCTGAGCCACCAGGGAGGCCCTCAATTTCTCAGTAACAGATTGAATTGTTAGGGAAATGAATCTACTAGCTTCTAAGACAATGAGTGTGGTGTATAATTATTATTATTTTTTATTTTTAATTAGCATGTTTAAGATGTGATTTACATACAGTATAAGTCACTGATTTTACATGTTCAACTTAGTGTTTCAACAAATATATCCACTCATGTAACCACATCACAAGCAAGATACTAAACATTTTCATTACCCACAAAAGTTTTCTCTTGTTCCTCAGACAATATAAATTCACAGATGCATATATTTGCAAATGCCTAGAAAAAGGCCAAAAAATAAACAGCACATGTTAAAGTGATAACTCTCAAGAAAAGGAAGAAAGGAAAGGTGAAGTGGATGTTGATTTACATACAGTATAAGTCACTGATTTTACATGTTCAACTTAGTGTTTCAACAAATATATCCACTCATGTAACCACATCACAAGCAAAATACTAAACATTTTCATTACCCACAAAAGTTTTCTCTTGTTCCTCAGACAATATAAATTCACAGATGCATATATTTGCAAATGCCTAGAAAAAGGCCAAAAAATAAACAGCACATGTTAAAGTGATAACTCTCAAGAAAAGGAAGAAAGGAAAGGTGAAGTGGATGTACACAAAGGAGTAAAAGGAGGCTCTTATTTTGGATTTCACACACTTTTGTTCTCTCTCATTGTTTTTCATGAACATGTTATATTTATATATTGTTTATATTTACAAGAAAATGAGACCAAAAAATCACATATACATAAAACCATTATTATCAAGTTATCTCGTTTCAACTTTATTGAGGTAAAACTGACCCAAAAGATTTAAGATTGAAGTGTGTGATATGATGACAAATATTGAGTGTATAAATGTTCTCAGAATTTACAGTTAGCTAGCTGGTCCTACCCTACTCCAGGCCAGTTCTATTTTATTTCCTTGTAATTTTGTATCATTGGAAGTCAATTTTTATTCCATTCTCAACAGTGGGTCCTCTTCATAAGTTCCCAACACAACCTCTGTGCCCATTCTATGTTTTCTTGAGAATAAAAAGGTTAACTTATATGAGCCTTATGAGGGTAGGAATTTCCTTCTGTTTCATTTGCCAGTATTGTCCTAGCTGGTAGGGTAGCTAGCACTTATTAGTCCTTTGATAATCATTTGTTATATGAATGAAATTTCTTAACTTCCCTCTAATCCACCTTAAAATTTCTCTTTCTTTTTGATTCTGCCTTTCCTTTCACTCTCAGAATATGATGGTCCTCTTATCCAAGTTATCCTGTCTTATGTCCTCGACTCCATCTCTTCTCATCTGTTCTTACTGGCTTCTCTTACTATCTTAAATGAACTCCTGTTTCATACAAAAAACAAACAGAAACCCTTCCCTCAAGCCTCAATTCTATCAATCCATGCTTCCATCATTCTGTTTTTAATCAACATTTTTTAATATCTAAAAATTTTAAGTATCTCTACTTCTCTACTCACTCCTGAACACTAGAAAAGGTAGTTTGAGTCCTCATCTTTTTATTGTAGCTCTTCTATTTAAGGTACCTTCCCTGGTGGCTCAGACTTTTATAAAGAGTCTGCCTGCAATGTGGGACACCTGGGTTTGACCCCTGGGTGGGGAAGGTCCCCTGGAGAAGGAAATGGCAACTCATTCCAGTATTCTTGTCTGGAAAATCCCATGGATAGAGGAGCCTGGCAGGCCCCAGTCCATGGGATCATTTGTGGCTTTTAATGGCCAAACATAACTGCCTGTTCTCACCTGTAGTGTTAGTCACCATAGACTCCTTGCAACTTACCACCCAGACTTAGATTTCCATAATGTAACATTCTGATTTTTTTCCCTCCCTTTTTGATTGCTCTCTTTATCCTTTCACTAGCTACTCTCTAACCCTCACCGCTCTCAATTATCAGAATTCTCCACAATTCTTCCCATATCTCTCCCCTTTGTGTTTGAATAATTTAGCCATCTCTACAGCTTCAACTGAGGGCTTTGCTGGTGGTTCAGTGGCAAAGAATAGGACTGCCAGTTCCAGAGACGTGGATTTGATCCCTGGATCAGGAAGATCCCTGGAGAAGGAAATGGCAACCCACTCCAGTGATCTCACCTGGGAAATCTCATGGACAGATGAGCCTGGTGGGCTATAGTCCATGTCATCACAGAATCGGACATGACTTAGCGACTACACAACAGCTTCAGTTTTATCCTGCTCTGAGGATAATCCAAACTGCCTGCCTAGATTTTTTTCAGAACCCATTCCCAACAAATTTCTTCTTCAAGTCATCCCACGAACTAGGCAGAGCTATGAGAAATGACCCTGCCTTGTCTCTAAAACTTCTGAAGGATGCCCAACTACCTTAACCTGACATTTAGACCTTGACTGTCTCCAGTCTGATATCCTACTGTATTCCCTTACATAGCTTTTTTTCTGGGTGCACTGGGCAGCTTGCCACTCCTGACCATGGCACACATGCTCTATCTGCCTGCTGGAAAGTGCTCCCACCTTCATCCTTGTCTTTAAAATACAACCATTGCTCAAGTGAAAATGACAGTGTTAGTTGCTCAGTTGTGTCCAACTCTTTGCAACCCCTCGGATGGTAGCCCACTAGTCTCCCCTGTCCATGGGATTCTCCAGGCAAGAATACTGGAGTGGGTAGCCAGGCTCTTCTCCAGGGTATCTTCCTGACCCATGGATCAAATCCAGATCTCCTGCATTGCAGGCAGACTTTTTACCATCTGAACCACCAGGGAAGTCCTTCAAATGACTGCTCGTTACATGAAACCTCAGTGGAAAATAATTTCTTCTTTGTCTTCACTTCCATCATATTTGGGGAATGTTTTATAGCAGTTAACATACCCTCCTTTGTATACAAACATTTATTTAGCCATTTTGCCTTGTTCCTTCACACTCCTTGAAGACACCATTGCATGCTGTCTTCCTACGGTCATCGTAAATACTCATCTAGTAGTCTCTCTACTTATTTGAAGTCAGTTGTTGCTCTGAGGAGCTTCCTCTCATGAATGTCCTTTCTCTCTCTTCTGTAGAGTCGTCCTCCACTATATAACCTGACTGCCATGAAAGTACCTACTGCTATTTGGGCTGGTGGAAATGATATTCTTATCACACCCCGAGATGTGGCCAGGATACTCCCCCAAATCAGGAATCTCCGTTACTTCAAACTATTGCCAGACTGGAACCACTTTGATTCATCTGGGGCCTCGATGCTGCTCAAAGAGTATACAGCAAAATCATAGATCTGATGAAGTCATATCCCTAACTGCAATATACCTACTTTTCAGATAGGAGTTGCTTCCAAGTCTATAAGAGGCTTTGGGGAAATACTAGTCTACTTAAGTAGCAGTGAGATGCATACCAGCATCCTTTACCTTGTTACTTTTGTGGGATGTTCTCTTATCACAACATCCCAGCTAGAAATTATTCCAACTGTGCTGCTCTTTCTCAAGCAAATGTCCACATCTGAACTCTCAGAATCTCTTCCTTTCAGTCAGAGCCAAGTCCATGCTTTTCTCCTAGAAGCCCTAGTAAACTCTTTTCTGCTAACTGTACACTTCAGGGAAGAATTAAAAGAGGCCTTTGTCTTTCTCATTTCAAATATATATAGTGGCTTTATGCAAATAATACCCACTCCCCATCCCCTCTTTTCAAAGGATTGAATGTAAGCATAGGAGTGCTGACCTAGAAAAATCTTGTTGGGGGGTCATTTGGGAAAATATTTCAGATGGCTGTAATCTGTGGCTTCCTCAAAATCACAGGTAGAGCAATAGTCAAATGGTCATCTAGTAGACAAGCCATGAAATAAACCTGATCCACATCAAGCTTGAAAAGAATAGCAGAATGGAAAACTAACCAAATCATACTATTCCAGGAGTTTTACTGTTACAAGCTGGGGGATTGGAGGCTATGGGGGGGAAGGGGGGTGCAGAGACAAGATTGAGGATGACTAGGATAACATTATTCACTGTAGACTACTGTCTTTAAAACAAGGTTAAATTGAATAAAGCTTTTTGAAAATAGTGTACTAGAACTCATAGACAGTAGTCTTAAGTGATAGCATTCGAGAGCTCATTCTTTCTTGTTTTGCTTTAAAGATAAACTAAACTGATCAGCCATTATGCCTTCACTATCAAAGCAGAATTTATACTATTGCATTCATACGCTTTAACAACCAGAAGACAGGCACTAGAAACTCTAAAGTCGTGCTTTATTTCGTCTCTAACTGATGCCAGACACTGAGTCTAGGACTCAGCACAGAGTTCCCGGAGTAGCATGAAGCTTTAGTGTCAGCTCTATATTCCTGAATGAATTCATTCAGGAGTGAATTCCAGGTGCGAACCTGGAAAAGGCCTTTCCTTCCATGAAGATGTAATTAATGGAAAACTGTCTATGAGCCTCAAGGAATCATAAATTTAATAAATAATGCACAATACATACTTTCAACAGTTTAACTTAAAACAGATAAGTGTCGTAGTTCACAAATATTTGCATGCAGGGTCACGGTCTTTGGATGCTGAATACCATATAATCATTCTCCAATAAATAATCTATAATTGATCATTTTTTGTTTTAGTGTCTTTAAAAGGGATGACAATTTTTTAAAATTTGGGAAGCAAGTTTAAATGAAAATCCTTTTATATCTTTATAGTATTTATTTACCAAGATTAAACTAATTTTATCACAGTTTTTAGTGACTTTCATTGAGCTCATTCAAAGATTACATGGTAGTTTTCATATAAGCAATACGTTCTATTTTGTGTGCATACATACTAAGTTGCTTTGGTCATGTCTGACTCTTTGCAACCTTATGGACCATAGCCTACCAGGCTCCTCTATCCATGGGGGTTCTCTGGGAAAGAATACTGGAGTGGGTTGCCATGCCCTCCTCCAGGGGATCTTCCCATCCCAGGAACTGAACCTGTGTCTCTTACATCTCCTGCATTGATAGACAGGTTCTCTACCACTAATGCTTCCTGGGAAGCCCATATCCTAGTTTAGTCACATTTAATTAAATTAATCAAAACTCATTGATAACTATGGGTTATCAATAACTCAACTGATAGAACAAATAGATAAGACTGAGAACAGATATCTAACTCTTAGTAAGCATATGACTCAACTGGAAGGAGTGGAAGGATGTGACTGTAATAGATTAACCTACTAGTTATGAATATTTAAGAGGCAACGGGCATCAGTTAATATGTTTACATGGAGAAAAAAGGGCATTGGTTAATACGGAATCTGGTTAAGCGAGGGTCAATTAAGAGAGCTTCAATAGGATTTGTCCTATTCAGCTACTGCTACAACAATCCTGCGCAATAAACAACTCGATGGCTTACAATAGCAAACACTTATTTTTTTATGCTCACAAGTCCATAGTTTGGCTGGTGTGGCTCCATTGCACACAGCTTGGCTCAAAGCTGTAAATTGGGTCCTGGTCTGCTCCATACCTTCTCTTCATTCTGGAACTAGCAGCCCTCAGGATTATGTTCTTCATGTGACAGATCCTGAGAACACGAGAGGGTAAATGAGATCACGCTAGAATATTTGAACCTCTGCTGGTTCACATGCCTTCAGCTAATTCAGATGACAGGACCAAGCCTTACCTCAATGATGCAGAATAGTCTGCTTCACCTACAGGAAGAAACTTCAAACCACATGTCAAAAAGTGTGGATATAAAATGCTATTATACAAGAATGAAGAATTGGGGAAGATACTCCATTCTACCATGAGTGAGTGAGTGAAGTCACTCAGTCATGTCCGACTCTTTGTGACCCTATGGACAGTGGCTACCCAGGCTCCTCCATCCACAGGATTTTCCAGACGAGAGTACTGGAGTGGGTTGCCATTTCCTTCTCCATTCTACCATACATAGGCACAAAATCTGAAAGATAAAAATAGCAAATAAAAAGTAAGTTTTCCTCTTTCTCTCAACTCCTTATCATACACTCTTTCCTTTAAAGACATCTAACTCTTGCCAATATTTTTGTGTGTCTTTCTACAGATTATGCTATGCTTATTCAAATGAATCCACAGATACCCAGTTTTTTCTCCTTTTGGTACCATATTGTACAGTCTTACCATGTCTTGCTTTGATTACTTACTATCTCTTGGAAATCATTCTCCATCAGTTCACATGGAACATTATTAAAGGTTACATGGAAATTCATCATTAATAGAGATTATGATGAATTAGGATTTTTTGTAATTACACACAGTATTGTAGAAAATGCTATACAAATATCAGTTTAAACTTTTACAAATATCATTTGTACCTACAAGATAAATTATCTTTGAACCAGAATTATTGGTTCAAAGAGAATATAGAGTTATAATTTGAGTTAATTCCTTGTCTCTGGTGGCTCAGCAGTACAGAATCCACCTCCCAATGCAGGACCTGCAGGTTCGATTCCTGGGTCAGGAAGATCCCCTGCAGAAATAAATGGCAACCAACTCCAGTACTCTTGCCTGGGAAATCCCAGGGACAGAGGAATCTAGCGGGCTACTGTTCTTGAGATCACAAAGAGTCAGACACAACTTAGCAACTAAACAACAACAACTCAACCAAAGCTGAATTTTATGCTGACACCATCACTGACATGTATAGCGACCTAAGGGGAAATGTCAGTTCTCTAAAAGCTTCCACTCACTTAACTGCACAATTCTCTGCCCATGATTGCAAAACTTTGATGTGATTCTCATTACATTTTATAGTTCTGTGTGATTTAAGTGCTTTGGGGTAGAATGCAAACAGATTGTTGGTATTTTTGATAGGTTAAGAAAATACTTTTCCTAGCCAATGTCAACATGTAACAGGACTTTGCTGCTGCGGCTGCTAAGTCGCTTCAGTCGTGTCTGACTCTAAGCGACCCCATAGACAGTAGCCCATCAAGCCCCTCTGTCCCTGGGATTCTCCAGGCAAGAATACTGGCTGCTGCTGCTGCTGCTGCTGCTAAGTTGCTTCAGTCATGTCCGACTCTGTGCGACCCCAGGGACAGCAGCCCACCAGGCTCCTCTGTCCACAGGATTCTCTAGGCAAAAATATTGGAGTGGGTTGCCACTTTAGTCCCATCAAAATTACAGTTACTTCTAAAATAAAACAAACAAAAATCTCATCAGTATCATCACACCTCCCACAGAGCCAACCCAAATACAAATAATAATGATGAAAATAGTATGGTTCAGTTCAGTTCATTGGCTCAGTCAGGTCCAACTCTTTGTGACCCCATGAACCGCAGCACGCCAGGCCTCCCTGTCCATCACCAACTCCCAGAGTGCACCAAACCCATGTCCATTGAGTCAGTGACGCCATCCAGCCATCTCATCCTCTGTTGCCCCCTTCTGCTCCTGCCCTCTATCTTTGCCACCATCAGGGTCTTTTCAAATGAGTCAGCTCTTCGTATCAGGTGGCCAAAGTATTGAAGTTTCAGCTTCAACATCAGTCCCTCGAATGAACACCAAAGACTGATCTCCTTTAGAATGGACTGGTTGGATCTCCTTGCAGTCCAAAGGACTCTCAAGAGTCTTCTCCAACACCACAGTTCAAAAGCATCAATTCTTCGGTGCTCAGCTTTCCTTATAGTCCAACTCTTACATCCATACATGACCACTGGAAAAACCATAGCCTTGACTAGATGGACCTTTGTTGACAAAGTAATGTCTCTGCTTTTGAATATGCTGTCTAGGTTGGTCATAACTTCAGAATTTTCCACAGTTTATTGTGATCCACACAATCAAAGGCTTTGGCATAGTCAATAAAGCAGAAATAGATGTTTTTCTGGAACTCTCTTGCTTTTTCCATGATCCAGTAGATGTTGGCAATTTGATCTCTGGTTCCTCTGCCTTTGCTAAAACGAGCTTGAACATCTGGAAGTTCACAGTTCATGTATTGCTGAAGCCTGGCTTGGAGAATTTTGAGTATTACTTTACTAGCGTGTGAGATGAGTGCAATTGTAAGCATTATATAAAGTATGGGGCTTTACAGGTGGCGCTAGTGGTAAAGAATCCACCTGCCAATGCAGGAGGTGCCGGGGATACCCTGGGTCAGGAAGATCCCCTGGAGGAGGGCATGGCAACCCACTCCAGTATTCTTTCCTGGAGAATCCCATGGACGGAGAAGCCTGGTGGGCTATGGTCCATGGAGTTGCAAAGAGTCAAATATGACTGAAGCTACTTAGCATACACAGCATGCACATGTAAAGTGTACATAAAAGCACCAGGAATTTTTTGTGCACCAACTGTGGTCCTAACCAAACCAGTTCTCAGCTGAACTGAGAAAGTTAATTTATTTGGAATCCTAGGGCCCTCCATGAGTTTCATCAAAGTTAGCACCTAACAAAAACAACAAAAAAGTACCTTCCATGCCCTGCCATTTCCCCCTGCTCCAAGAAGGATTGCTGGAAACTCTGTTATAGGTGATGAACAACTGGTCCCAGGTAGCCAAAGCATGCTGCCAACAGAATGGGATGCAGAAACTCTGCACATTGAAAACAAAAGCCAACAAACCAGCACTGGGACGGAGGGAAGGGAAAATTACTAATCACATACTCCACAAGACTTCAGTTCAGTTCAGTTCAGTTTCATCACTTCATGGGAAATAGATGGGGAAACAGTAGAAACAGTGTCAGACTTTGTTTTTTGGGGCTCCAAAATCACTGCGGATGGTGACTGCAGGCATGAAATTAAAAAGCGCTTACTCCTTGGAAGAAAAGTTATGACCAACCTAGATAGTATATTCAAAAGTAGAGACATTACTTTGCCTACTAAGGTCCATCTAGTCAAGGCTATGGTTTTTCCAGTGGTCATGCATGGATGTGAGAGTTGGGCTGTGAAGAAGGCTGAGTGCCGAAGAATTGATGCTTTTGAACTGTGGTGTTGGAGAAGACTCTTGGAGTCCCTTGGACTGCAAGGAGATCCAACCAGTCCATTCTGAAGGAGATCAGCCCTGGGATTTCTTTGGAGGGAATGATGCTAAAGCTGAAACTCGAGTACTTTGGCCACCTCATGCAAAGAGTTGACTCATTGGAAAAGACTCTGATGCTGGGGGGGATTGAGGGCAGGAGGACAAGGCGACGACTGAGGATGAGATGGCTGGATGGCATCACTGACTTGATGGGCATGAGTCTGAGTGAACTCTGGGAGTTGGTGATGGACAGGGAGGCCTGGCGTGCTGCGATTCATGAGGTCGCAAAGAGTCGGACACTACTGAGCGACTGAACTGAACTGAACTGAAAGTCTCACCTCCTAATATCATTATATTGGGCATTAAGATTTCAACATATGAAGTTTTGGGGGACACAAAGATATTCAGACAATAGTACTTGGTATGGAGAGGGTAGAGGATGCTAGGATATAGAAAATAAGATTAATGCATGGTCCAGAGGAATTGAAACATGATTGGAACTGTGTTACCTCGTGACTAGGAAAGGTAGGGGGTGATGGTCAGAGAAGGGGATTGTTGAGACTTAGATAATGGAAAGGATTCTGTTACTGGATTGCTGAGACCCAGGCAATGACCTTGGCAGTGGATGACTAAGTGGGGGAGAACAAGAAAGGTCACTGAGGTGATGAAGTGGTAAAGCACTAGGTGTTAAAACATCATTCATGTGGAAAATGAAAATAAAATGAATTGCAGTAAGACTGTGTCAGAGGGAGTGACAGAAAGCTAGGAACTAGAATCTTAAAGACGAAGAAAGAATGACCTAGAAGTTGTAGCCGATTGTGTTAAAGAGGGAGTGGAAAGTGATAGCTGCTGCTGCTGCTGCTAAGTCGCTTCAGTCGTGTCCGACTCTGTGCGACCCCATAGACGGTAGCCCACCAGGCTCCCCCGTCCCTGGGATTCTCCAGGCAAGAACACTGGAGTGGGTTGCCATTTCCTCCTCCAATGCATGAAAGTGAGAAGTGAAAGTGAAGGATAGTCTGCTGAGAAAAGATCAACAGATCAAAAGATGTTTTGTTTTTGTTTTCATTTTCATTTTAAGGAAGAGGGAGGAGACTTGCTATATCGAGGCAGTAATAGGATAAATGAGTAGTCCACCCAATGTCCATGCCCAGCGTGGAGGGCCGGGGATATAGAAAGCAGCCACCACTTGAGAGGACTGCAGAGGAAGCAGATCTTCAGTGGGGAGCTTGTTTCAGTAGAGCAAGTGGTGAAGGAAACGTTGGGACTTTGATGAAGACTGAGCATGGGTGAAAGGTCAGTGCAGGTGAAAAATTTCAGGAGTTGAAGAGGGCTTGGAGATGGGTTCAGAACAGGGAGGTTGAGCGCCATATGGGACATGAGAGTTCAGAGCTTGCGGAATGACTTGGGTGTCCTGGGTGGACTTTGTGGCACCTGATGCATTCAGGCAAAGAGGGCATCATTGCCAGTCAGGGTTTTGGGTTTGTGAGCATGGTCTTACCTGGAGATTTGAGATTTTTAACAATGTAGTGTTTTTCTCATGCTCTTTCCTCTTTCTCATCTACTTGTCATAGCCTTCTACTCTTGGCCAGTTCCTGTTATCTTTAGCTGCAGGAAGTCTACTGATCTCTTCAGTGCTCCTGTAACCCCTTGTAAATAACTCTATTAAAATTGCTACTACTTTAATTGCTATTTTTAATTTATATGTCTTCACAAACGGACTGCATATTTCCTGGGATCAAGACCAGTCATATTTGTCTTTATGTCCTCTCTACCTAGCACATTGTGTAGAACATGGTATGTGAAAAAAAAAAAAAAAACCTGTTTGTTGAACTGCACTCTGTATCTGAGACAAGAGGTAGGCTTAGAGAGGAAAAAGGAAGAAGAATGGAGGGAGCATGAGGTGCACAGGTGATGAGGAAAAAGATGAAAATAAATGAGTAACTGTGGGCCCGATGATGAATCACTTTAATATTATCACTAAACCAGGAGACAAGGCTATCTGTTTAGAACCTAAAAGAGGGCATTGGAAAAAGGAGAAATTCTGAAGTAGCCACTGTGGAGAGTTGGCTTGGGGGTCAGAGAAAATAAATAACAGGAGGACTAGATGTGCATAAGTGGCATTTTATGTTCTGAAGGAGGAGCAGAGAGATCTTTGTCTGCAGATGGGGGTAGGAGTTATAGACATAGTAAGACTCATGAGATATAGTATGATCAGGGAATCATGGAATCAAATTAAAGACTGTTAGAGCTGTTGAAAAATAGAGGTCCTTCTAATTTGATTGCCTAGCTCAGGAAATTAAGGCCCTGAAGGGATGGTCCAGAGTCACATAGCTATTTCGTGGTTGACCAGGGACTGATGATGATAGTATGTCAGAATCTGGTTGTGAGCAATAGAAATGGACTCTGACTTGCTTAAGAAAAAAGAAATATTCTGGATATGGGGAAATGTTAGAGTCAAAGGGAAAGCTGAAGAACCAGGCCCAGAAATTTGGGGACCAGGTTGCTCTGAAGATTCAAGTTAGAGGAATAAATACAGTCCTTTCAGGTTCTGTGGGACAAATGACCCAATTATTTTCCCGTCTTTGTTCGCCTCCACTCAAGATTAAAATTCTTAGGAGATAAGAGCAGATTAAGCAAGTTTTAAAGGAAGACTTTAAATTTTCCTTTAGTTTATGTGGTCTTCCCTAGACTACATACATGCAGTGTAAAAGAGGCAATTCCACCCCCCCGCCGCCCACCCCCAGAATGGTGTTTGTTAGCAGAAAGTGAATGGATGAAGAGATAGGAAACTGACAGGTATACTATCCATTACAGGGATGGTCATGTAATATACCATAGTAGCTAAGATGAAGGACTCTGGAGTCACTCCTTATTCTTCCTTAAGAATTTGAGCAAAGTACCTAAAAACCTTCCATGCCTCAGTTTTTCCATCTGTTAAACGGCTATCAGAGAATCTTACCCCATACGGTTGCTGAGATGATTAAATGAAAATATATGTGAATAGGGAGCCTACCAATTGAATGCTATCTAAGGGTCAGCTGTTATAGTCATTTAAAATGAATGCATGTCCTACCCACCTTAACATGCAGTTGCCATAGTGTGCAAATTGTAGAGGCTGCTTCTTTTGCTACTGCCCTTTCCAGCTGCCTATACCCATGCAACTTTTTATCAGTTGTCTACCTCCTTCCCCTAGTCTCTCACTCCACTGTGAGCAAGCTGGTTGGTGCAGACTAAAGCTCAATCTTTGACTAATGATAATATTTTCTTCCTTCCTTCTTCCTCCTCTTCCTTTCTTCTTTCCTCCTTCCTTCCTTTCTCTCTTACCCTCCCTCTCCTCTTCCTAATCCTCCTCCTTCTTCCCTCCTTCCTTCTCCCTTCCAGTTGTTAACCTAATATCAAAGGATATCACTTATGCAACTGTTATTTACAGGTGTAATGAGAACATATATATATTTAGAGTTTGATGTTGTAGGTTTGAGTCCCAGCTCTGGCATCTGTTTATTCATTAACTTGGGGAGATTAGTTAACATTTCTGAGATTCGGTTTCTTCATCTGTAAAATGGGGATAATAATGTCCTCCTCACAAGTTGTTGTGAGGTTTAAATGGGGTAATGTACAAGAGAAGCATGTAAACTGTAAATCAATTTACAAATAGTAAGTGTCCCACTCCCAGCCATGACAGACAGTCAGGCTGTAAACTATCCTTTCATAATGAGTTTACTTCCACAGAAGAAGCCAGTTCGGATCAGGCATGGTAGACTGCAGACAGCTGGTGCATACATATATCCCAGGAGGCTGTTATTTTTGATGGACTCTATAGAGGAGAAAAGAAAAAAGGTCCTGGTGGTCAGAATGTGCTCACCACTATGGCCTTTAAGCCCAGTTAATGAACAGCAGTTTGGAATCACCCACTGGCTAGATAAATGAACAGTACACAGGACCCTGACTGTTTTCCTTGTTGTGGGAAATTAGAAAAGAATTACATTAGAATGTCATTGTGACATTTCACAAGAACATCTGCATAATATGTTTGAATCAAGACTATGAGTAATTAGGTTTATGATAAAATTCTGTATAGGATGGAATGTAGGTTTTTTAAATGAAGTATAGTTGATTTACCATATTCTGTTAGTTTCAGGTATACAGCATAGTGATTCAGTATTTTTATAGATTATACTCCATTAATAGTTACTACAAGATAATGACTATGATTCCCTGTGCTATACAATATAGATTCTTTACCATCTGAACCACCAGGGAAGCGCATACAATATACTCTAGCTGCTTATCTATTTTATACATAGTAGATACATTTGTATCTCTTAATCTCATACCCTTGATCTCATATCCCTTAATCTCATACCCTTGATCTCATATCCCTTAATCTCATACCCTTGATTTGATTTTCTCATTCCTGCCTTCCTTTGGTAATTGCTAGTTTATTTTCTATATCTGAGATTCTTTTTGCTTTGGACATACATTCTTTTGTAATATTTTTTTAGATTCCACATATAAGTGATATAATACGGTATTTGTTTTTTCTCTGTCTGAATTATTTCACTAAACATAATTTCTGTGTCCATCCAAGTTGCAGCAAATGGTGGGATTTCATTCTTTTTAATGGCTGAGTAATATTTAATTTTATATATGTATATATATTTGTTGCTGTTTAGTTGCTAGTTCATGTCTGATGCTTTGTGACCCTCATGGACTATAGCCCACCAGGCTCCTCTGTCCATGAGATTTCCCAGGCAGAAACACTGTGGTAGATTGCTGTCCTTCTCCAGGGGATTTTCCTGACCCAGGGATTGAATTGGCATCTACTACTTTGGCAGGTGGGTTATTTACTGCTGAACCACCAGGGAAGCCCATGTATATGTACATTTTATTAATCCAGTCATCTGTTTATGGGTACTTGGGTTGCTTCCATATCTTGCCCACTGTAAGCAGCGCTTCTATGAACATTGAGGTACATGGATCTTTTCCGATTATACCCATGAGTGGGATTGCTGAATCATAGGGTAGTTCTATTTTTAGTTTTTTAAGGAACCTCACATGGAGGGCTTGTTAAACCACAGATTACTGGCCATCCTCAGAATTCTGGCTCAGTAGGTGTATGGATTAGGGCTGAAAATCTGCATTTCTCACAAGTCCTCAGGTATTGCTGCTTTTCTTGGCCTGGGGATCATATTTTGTCTAGTGCAGTTGCTGGCAAATGGTAAGTGAACAGTAAATGCTTTGGCTGCATGAATTCATAAGTGAAGGTGAGAAAGATTATTTTTATATGATATGAGGAGACTGAGGATAAAAAAAAGAGATTGCTTATCTCCCCCTTCTGCTTTCCTAGAGTGATGAGAATTAAATGAGAACATGTACTGAAATCACTTTGAAAACTGCTCCACCTTTGGCTTGTCTTATCAATGTCTATTCCTCAGTCCTGAGGTTTTTGGGAAGTGAATTCTCTTAGTGGAGGAGCAGAGGAGACAAACCTTGAGTTTCTCTATTTGCTATCTGGGGGCAAAGATAATAAAAATTCTCCTTTTCAAGGAGAGCTGCAAAACTAGTTTTCTGTTAATCTTTCATTGGCACAGGTCTTTAAGTTCAGTCTAACCTTTTTAAGAGGAAAACTGACTTCTCATATTTTTCTAGTCTAACAAAATCAATCATAAATTAATAAAACCATAAGCCAAGGAAAATAAATTAGTAGTTGTTTGGACAAACTTTAACCTATTAGCTTAAAGGCAAATTGAATTAAAAAATTGCTTTCAAGCAATCATGTGTTCCGTAAAGTTTTCCATGAAAGCTTCTGATTAATTTCACGGAACAAATAGAAATATAACTTTCAAACAAGTTATTAAATACATATCAATTACTGTAGCATTGTTGTACTAGCAATTCATTTGCAACACATACTCTTTTAAAAATAAAATGATTCCTGTGTTTGTACTGAGCCATCCGCTCTCTCATACATGTTTTCCAAATCACTTGAAAATTGGGGTGATTAAAAGTGGATTAGCAGCAAAGGAAGGAGCATGGAAATCTACTAATTGAATTGTGGAGGAAGAAACCATTGAAATCATGGGTTAATTCTTAACAGTGAATTGGTGGTTAGAAAAAAGGAAGAAATTTGGTAGAAAAAAGGGAAGAAATTAATGAAAAAAAAAGCGATCAAAGATTCAAGAGAAAGAATATTTTGATATCCTGATCAATGAATGCTAGGAAGTGTGAACTCAGAATCTCAAATGGAAGGAAGAGTCTTAGGAGGAAGAAGGTGCTCCACTTCTTTGGAGTCAAGAGGAAGTGAAGGTGAGCAAGGAGGATGGTGACAGTTTTACCTTGTAAAAGTTTAGAGACCTCATCTTAACCTCATTTGATGGAGGAGGAAACTGAAGTCCAGAGAGGTGCAGTGACCTGTCCAAGGTCATCTCACATAAGGTCAGTCCCAGGTCTGGTCCAGGTTATAGTTGTCCTATTTCACCACTCATCTTTTCTTTATGTCAGGCTAAAGGTTTATCAATTTTCTTTATCTTTTCCAAGAGCCAAGTCTTAGTTTTATTAATCTTTTCTATTGTTTTTTTAGTCTCTATTTCATTTATTTTTTCTCTCTGATTTTTATGATTTATTCCCTTCCAGTAACTTAGGGTTTTTATTTATTCTTTTTTTTCTAGTTCTTTTAGGTATAAGTTTAGGTTATTTGAAATTGTTTCTTGTTTCCTGAAGTAAGCTTATATTTCTATAAAGTTCCCTTTTAGAGCTCCTTTTGCTGTTTTCTGTAGATTTGGATCACTGTGTTTCTCAGATATGTGTTTGATCCCCTTATCTCTCTTCCCCTCCTGGAATCCCTACAATGCAAGTATCAGAACTCTTAATGTTACTGCAGAGATCTCTTAAATTGCTTCATTTAAAAAACCTGTTTTCCTTTCTGCTGCTCTGACTGGATGATATCCATTATTCTGCCTTCTAGATCACTGTTGTGTTCTTCTGTATCAGTCTGCTATTCATTCCTTCCAGTGTGTTTTATATTTCTGCTATTGAATTATTCACTTTTGACTGGGTCTTTTAAAAAATTATTTTCTAGTTCCTTGTTAAAATTGTTCAGTGGTTAGATCAGTTCTTTCCCCCTAATTCAGCTAACATTTTTTTTACCAATGTTTTGAATTCTTTATCTAGTACATCATTTATTTCTGTTTTGTTATTTATTTTCTCAGTGGTTTTCTCTTACTCTTTCAATTGATAGTAGTTCCTCTGCCTTTTCATTTTGCTTCACTTTCTATGCCTCTGTGAATTTAGGTGAAACAGTTACCTGTTATGGTCTTGAAGAGGTGTCCTTATGTGGGAGAGTCCATATATAGTCTGTGTGTACCTGGTGTTTTTGGTGGAAGACATGGATTTGATGTGGACACAAGTCATGTCTTTCCTCAGGGTGTATTTTCTGAGGTTGGTGGGTTTATGATTCTATTTTATATATATATATAAGATAAAGGGATGACAGAGGATGAGATGGTTGGATGGCATCACCAACTCTATGGACATGAGTTTGAGTAAGCTCCAGCAGTTGGTGATGAACAGGGAAGTCTGGTGTGCTACAATCCACGGCGTCACAAAGAGTCAGACACGACTGAGTGACTGAACTGAACTGAACTGATATGTATATATGGTACTGATGTTTTCTGGTATACATGGCACTCCTTAGCAGTGATATTAACTTTATATCTTCAAAAAAATACTCAACCATGAGTCCATGAATATATACCATGATTCAGTGGTACATTTCAGAAGGTTCATATTAAAGATAAGAAAATGGAAACACTCATGTCTTGGCCTGGGTGCACTTCACTGAGCACACGTGTGTTAGAGCACTTGTCTTCTATACCCGCCTTTAACTGCTAATACTCGAGAATGTTGCATTCTGCTTTTATATCTGGCATTTTATATGTGTGTGAGCACTTGAGCTTGTGCCATTGTGTGGTCTGTAAAAAGGAAAATGAAATATAAATACATTGACTTTGACCTTGAGATAATCAATTAAGCCCAAACAGGTTTACAAAAGAAGCTTTTAGTTTCTTAAAGATATTAAGATTGCTTAAAGCACTAGAACAGCAGAGGCTCAGACCAATTACATCTCATTTTATGAGCCCTGGCAAGGATATGTATTTGATTCTTGTGTTTGTCCTCTCAGAGTCCCTCTTTTCTCATAAATTAAGACCAATCACTCACAGGAACATGAAATTCCATTTATATTCTCAAATGACTAATGGTTTGGCTTTTGGTCTTTTAGTTCAAGTTCTGATGAAATAGAATAGTAGCTATGTATAATTAGCAAATGGACCCTGTCAGGTCTGGTCACGTGCACATGCACAGAGGCTGAACCTGAGTACCAGCCAGCACTTTACTTTTTAAAAGAACTAATAATAAGCATGGCCATGACTGGGGAGAGACTTGAACCCTGTCCCTGACTTCCTAAGATCCACTCCCAAACCAGCAGCATAAGAATCTCTGATTCAGAATCACTGCTGTGGGATTTTGCTAGCCTGTACTTTGTGAGATACACTTTTTCCAAAGGAGGAAAAATGTCTATTGATGCTCTTGTCTGATGTCTTCAAATGTATATCCTGCTTTTCGATACCTCCTTATTCCAATGTCCACATTTGTGTAATGTGTAACCCTAATATAACTGTGAGGGTTGATTCCAAACCTGGAATATTCCAGATATACCTTTTGACCATAGGGTGGCAAAACAGGAAATAACGTAGTAAGATAAAAAGAGAAGTAGGGTGGAGGACAATTTAAGGTTAACATTAGAAAATAATCATCTAGAAGTAAACCCATACTTAATTGTTGTTGAGTATTTAAGGCAACAGAATTGCATTTTTTTGTGTGCAACACAGTAATAACAGCTTTCTAAATTGTCACAGTCTGGGAACCTCCAATTCCAGCTCTATTTCTTCTGTTCTCTCTCAGCAGGAGACTTTCTTTAGGATGAGAACAGAAAGCCCTTGGCTCACCAGGTTGAAAACTGACTAAAAAGAGCTGGCCAGTGACATGTGGTAGGAGAAGAGATTTAAAACATTCCTTCTGGTACTTTATAATCCAGTACCTATACAAATAACTTCTTAGAATCTAAATACTCTCTTTTCACTTGTTTGTGAGGGATAGGTCAAGCTAATTCATCATATTTATTGAACAAATTTAGGCATAAAACAATTTTGGGGAAAGGGAGATGACACAAGGAAGCACTCTAGAAATTATCAATATTGTTGAGCAAAACCAATATCTAAGCAATGGACAGCCAGTGAGGGTTTTCTAACAACAGAGCCCTTGATTAGATCTGCATTTCAAAAAGAGGTGAGCTAAGAAGCATGAAGATTATGTCAGATGTAAGAATTAAGATGATCTGGATTAACTAAACAGCAGAAGGAATGGGTGGTGGAACAGCCTGATGAGACACTTTGGAGATAGACTCAACAGATGTGGTAATTTGTTGAAAGTGACGACTAAAGAAAGGAGGAGTCAACTGAACTTCCTAGCCATGGAGCCAAACTCCAAGATGATAAGCATGGGAAGTAGAGTCAGTTTAAGAGGGGGAATTTTGATTTTGATGTGACAATGGGACATCCAGTCAATACCCAATAGACAAATGAAAATAGGTATCAAGAGCACAGAAAAAAGTTGAGTAGAATAGAGGTCAGGCTTCCCAAGTCACTCAGTGAATCAAGAAATTGCCAGCAATGCGGGAGACTCAGGAGACACAGGTTCAATCCCTGGGTTGGGAGGATTCCTCTGGAGAAGGGCATGGCAACCCTCTCTAGTATTCTTGCCTGGAGAATCTCGTGGTCATAGGAGCCTGGTGGGTTACAGTACATGGGGTTGCAAAGAGTCAGACATGACTGAAGTGGTTGGGCATGCACAGAGTAGAGGTCATGAAATCAATGAAATAATCAGTGTTCAAAACCATGTCACCAGAGAGTCTTTCCAAAATGATGACCCTGATTAAAATTTGTTTTTTCCTTTGTCACTAGCTAGTTGTCTCTACAGAGATTCTGAAAAAGAAAACAGAGAAAGGAATAAGCCAAAACAATCAACAGCAGAGGTTGGAAGTGTGATTATTACCCATGCAGGATGTCAATGGAACTGATTCAGCCACTATAGACTTGGGCTGGTGAGGACACTGCAAAGTACACATTACATTGGAATCTGCTCTACATTAAGCCACGCCTGTGGAATGTATCTTATAAAAGTGCTGCTGCTCTGATCAGTCTCCATTATTCCAGGAGGCTAGGCCATTGGGAGTTCTATTGCTGACAGCAACTTCCCTCCTTCTCCTTGGGGCTGTATTGGCTTTCTTAAGAATGCAAACAGGTGCTAAGATTCAATGCTTATGTGCTTATGGGACATTTGTGCATAGGGTGTTAAAACATTTCTGCATTCATCAATTTTCTGGAGATGAGAATGGTGTCAAATTTTAAACAGCCCACAAAACTGGACCACAGTTGAAATAAAAAATCCTCCTCAAAGTACCAGTGACAATTATATTCTGTCCCCATCTTGGACTTGAGGTACTCTCAATATTTTTTCAAAAGAAAATAGAAAATTGCTATGGGGTCTGTTAAGAGTTTTAGGTCTACAAACCTTTTTCTGTAATTCATATGATGCAAGGTGATCTGGAAGTAGACTTGACAAAAGCATCCTGTGATCCTGACCACAGTGCCCTGAAGCTTGCCATACAAAGATCCCTCATTGCTGCTCTTTCACTTGAGAAAGACTTTAAGTGATTTATAGGTATATGAAAAAATGAATTGATTAAGACCACAAACAGTTTGGAATTTAAGTTGCTGCCCTGAGGATTCGTTGATGCCAGATAGAATACCAGCTATAGTTCCTCAAGCGTTTCTCCAATAGTATCGATCAAGACACTTAGGAAGGGCCTCCCAAATGACACTGCTCCCCTTAACCACATCTCTATGTATTGTAGAAATTCAAGGGCACTTCTCATACTAAGGATGTCCACTCTATCAGTTCAGTTCAGTTCGGTTCAGTCACTCAGTCATGTCTGACTCTGCAACCCCATGGACTGAAGCACACCAGGCTTCTGTGTCCATCACCAATTCCCAGAGCTTACTCAAAGTCATGTCCATTGAGTTGGTAATGCCGTCCAACCATCTCATCCTCTGTTGTCCCCTTCTCTTCCTGCCTTCAATCTTTCCCAGCATCAGGGTCTTTTCAAATGAGT
>SJXQ01010083.1:0-17808 GCA_006408695.1 Aepyceros melampus
GGACAGGGAGGCCTGGCGTGCTGCGATTCATGGGGTTGCAAAGAGTCGGACACGACTGAGCGACTGAACGGAACGGAACCTTTGGGTTAAGGTTGACTCAGCCAACCAAGTGAAAGGCCAAAGCTAATCCATGACCTTTGAAATAGTGCATTGAATCCAGGCTCTACTCATCCATATCAGTGAATGAAACCCACATACTTCTTTCACTCTAGTTCACCTGTGGTGCTGGAGAAGACTCTTTAGAGTCCTTGGGACTGCAAGATCAAACCAGTCGATCCTAAAGGAAATCAGTCCTGAATATTCATTGGAAGGACTGATGCTGAAGCTGAAACTCCAATACTTTGGCCACCTGATGAGAAGAACTGACTCATCTGAATGCTGGGAAAGATTGAGGGCAGGAGGAGAAGGGTACAACAGAGGATGAGATGGTTAGATACCATCACTGACTCAGTGGACATGAATTTGAGCAAACTCTGAGAGATAGTGGAGGACAGAGGAGCCTGGTGTGCTGCAGTCCATGGGATGGCAGAGTCAGACATGACTTAGCAACTGAACAACAATAACACCATTAGGATCCATTTCTATACATATTTCCTTGACCCCATAACTTCCAGTGTTGATACAAATGTGGAATAATAGAAACTTCATACAGTGCTATAATGACCAGTTTTATGTGCCAGCTGGATTAGGTTACAGTCTTAAGCTATTCTTTAAAACATCAACCTAGGTGTTGTTATAATGATACTTTGTGGGTGTGATTAACATTCATATTCAACAGAATTTAAGTAAAAGAGAGTACTGTAGATCTGGGATTCTATCAATTGACAGTCCTTAAGGACAGAACTGAAGTAGTCCTGGAAAAAGAAAACATTCTGCCTGTTTATTGCAGCTTTAGCTTGTATCCAAGAGTTCAGTTCTTCCTTCCTGATACTTTGTAGATTTTGATTAATGTGACCCTCATAATAGCATAAGTCAAGTCCTATCAACGAATCTCTTAATATATGTCTCCCACTGGTTTATGTTCTTGTTGAATTCTGACTGATACTGCTTAGGCTGCAAATTGATACAGAACATCTTTGAAGGCAATTTGGGATATTTACAAAGTTGAAAGTATGCCTATCCTAAATTCTAGTTTAAATGTTTAAACATTTAATTTAAACATGCTGAGTTTAAAACCCTAGGGGGAAACTCTCTTTAATTTGTGCAAAGAATTTATATATATATATGTAAAAGAACTTTTATTGCAATACTGTTCACAATGTGACTATTTGGAAACTAATTGTAACTCAGTTGGAGAATACATAAATATATAAATAAATAAAATATCTCATATGAACAGAAACTAACAAACTAGAACTGCTTGTATTAATATGAATAAATAGAATATAAAAGAAGAAAGGTAATGGTGTCAGTCAGGGGAATTGTTTTAACATTTCTTTGAATTAAATAAAAAGAAAACAAGGCAGCCACCACAAAACCAGAGAAAATGCCTTCAACCAAATTAATCAACAAAATATCCTCATGAATTTCAGAATATAAGTGGGGCCTAACTAACAAAACCCAAAACACCTCATGTGATTTCTTTTAAAAGTGGGGAATAAAACAAAGAAAAAATAAAGAACATCTGAAATGTCTTAACTTGAAGCACCCCAAAGATCCTAACGAGTACTCATTCCCAAAGAGTGACAGGATCTTCTTAGGAGACCCTGTCAGGAAAACATAACTAAATGTGTATTATTTATAGATATCCACATATGTAGCAACATTTATAAAGTGTACAATGATAAACAATATTTGAGGATAGTAGTTATCTCAAGGCAAGAAAAGAATGAAATCAAGGATTTTGCACATAAAACTTTATTGTATCTATAGTGCATTAAAAAAATTAGAAAAATATTTGAAGTGAATATTGCAAAAACTAATATTTGGCAAATTTGGGGGGGATTGGTGCATAGGCTTTTCAATTATTCTCTTTATAAATATGCTTGAAATTTTTCATTATTTATTAATATATTTAAGATAAAAAACAAGAGCAAATTTTATGCTTCCCTGTTCCTAGTCTGCGTGCTTGGGTGATGGTGATGTCATTCAATGTGACAGAAGGAAGAACATCTGATTTCTAAGCAAAGATAAGGGATTAAGCTGTGGATACATTAACAGAGAAAAGCCGGAAGTGTATTTCCACTCTATACAGAGAAAACTGTCCTCCTGTCTTTCTTTTCCTTTCTCTTTATTTTTTGAGTTTTCTGGACTGGTTAGGCTCATCATGAAAAAGAATGAAAAGAGTATTTCTAGACTTTGATAAAGAATGTAATGAAGCTTCCCATGTGCCTTAAAGATCCAGTGGAGAAAGGTGGACTAAATGGAAGTCCAGTTAGTGTTACTCAAGCTTTTCCATAGAATTAGTTCTAGTTTGGCCCTAGTATCAAACAGCACTGGTGTCTTTAACAATTATTGCATTTGTTAGAGTTACTATATTGCAAGTGGTAAGAACAGGTTAAGGAGTTAATCTTCACAGGGGGAAAAAAAACAGTATCTAATGTTTAATGCATTCGGAGTACTAGCTAGGCTGTTTCATAAACACTTTTTATATGTCATAGTATTTTAGTCATCACAACAGCTCTCTGAAGTAAGTATTGTGACTATGCCAGTTACACAACTAAGGGAACTTGGACTCAGAGAAGTTAAGTAACTTTCCAAGGTCATTCGGTAGCTCACACACTTACTTTTACTGCCTTACCTGAAATTTCCTAGGGTCCATGGGAAAAAGTAATAAAACAAGATGGTTACAAGTGTGGGTGGTGGGAGTCAAGCCAGATCTCAGTGTGAGTTTCAGTTTTCCATTCACTTAACTCTATAGCATTGGGAATTATTTAAATCCTTCTCATTCTTCATTTCTTCATTAAAAATGGCAATAATAAGTGTCTGATTTCACAGGGTTTTGTGGAGAAAAATATGATGTATGTAAATAAAATCCTTCTTATATGTGCAAATATGGTTGAAGGTTAGCTAGGAGCCACTTTAGGATAATAGAAAGGAATGACTAATATGAATGATAACCCTCTTGAAAGAGACCTTTTTGCCTGATATCCTTGAGGTTACATCATCCCGCTGGCTCCTATATAGAGACTAGATCCAGGGTAACCCACATTGTGAATTATATGCATGTGGATCATTTTGGAATGAATTCTTTTCTACAATAATGACCAAGCAGAGATAGTTCTTGGACTTCTTTCTTTTGTTCAGAATCCAGTAAGCTGGAATCCAAGTTCTTTTCTTCTAGAGAGCCGGAAGAGTAGCCCTGCTGATGGGTGAGGTTATCACATATTTTTAAGTTTTGGACAAGCAATTAACTCACAGTGGATGTTCTGTCAGTGCTGAGCAGGACATGGTGGAGAAGCTTCAAATGATAACTTGATGATAAATGTTTCTTTCAGTCAAGCTTGCCAAGCTCATTCTGACCCAATAGGACCTATTAGTCCAGAGCCAAGAGGAAGAGCTCAAAGTTTTAAAAGGCTTTTTAATACAACTTTGCTCATGGTTAATGTTAAACAGTGTAGAAAATTGAGAAACAGAGATTTTTCTATGTATATTATAAAAGTAAGGATATTTTCCACCAATAGATCGTTACAATCACATCCTCATCTAGACTTTCTTTGAAATGTGAAGTTTCATGAAAAAAAAAAATACAGATTATTTTGAGAGACAATTTTACAGATACTTTTTACTTGTGCTATATATTTCAGACTTCAGTTGAAAAGACTTCTTTCTGTGTCATGCTATGAAATTTAAGTCAACATGACAATTTTTTTTTTGTCTTAGAAAAGCAGGCTTAAGTCCTCAGATTCAGTAATTGAATAATTTAAACCTCAAAGACAGAGTTTATGGTGATTATCTTTCATCTGAGGTTTTATCCCATGAGAAGGGATAGTATTTGACACACTAGCACAAAATATGAGTTGAATAGGACCCCGTCCCCAAACCCCCAAGCAGCACAGTTCTTTGGAAAAATGATTGCTTTGCTTTGCCTTGTTCTTGGCATCTGCATTAAGACAGGAAATCTCCAGGTACAGAGTTCAGGATGGTATAATATGTATCTTTGATAAGGTTTCAGAGGACTTTCTCCAAGTACGTTTTTAAAAAACATGTTTCCCAATAATTTTTATTTTGTGATCACTCAGAAAAATTCTTGGAAGCTAGAAATTGCCATCAATATCTTTCAGACAAAAAGTTTATTTTCCTACTCAGTAAGTGGCTATTTGGGCTCTTTCTGAGGCCATGACCTTCCTTTTTAAAGGCATCAGAACAACTGATAGATGTATTCTAGTCACCTGTCAGGTGTCACAGGAGAACAGGGTATTTTCAGACTTTGTGATGCTGGAGGCATGTGTTTATGAAAATCCAAGGCAGATTTTGCCCTTTAGCAAAAATATTCCAAGGTAAATTATTTAATATATAAACTATAAAGGGTAATGTGAAACTTCTCTTGGATATTTTTGGGGAAATTCAAGAAAAAGTAAGTTATTTAACAACAACAACAAAAATATCCTGCATTTTAAAGGCTTTTTTAAAGCCTGGCTTTACCTGAAAGTAATTCTTCTCAGGTAGCAAGTGTGATCCACCAGTTTTAGGGGTCTAAAGAGAAGGTGACAGTGTTGGGAAAGGTTAGCTGCTGTGAAGCTTGTTTGTTCAGCCTCTGCCCAAGTCTGAGTTTCAGTCTATTTCTTGAAAAGCGTCTCTGTACACAAGACCATTAGTGGAGGAGGATGAAGCTGGGGAGAGGTGCCATTCAGAAATTCCCATAGGTTGTTAAAAAAAACATACATGATCTCAGATCAGAATCTTTGCATATATGTACGAGGAGATGATTATATGTAATATTGTGGGTATGCAACCATGAAATTAAAAGACGCTTACTCTTTGGAAGAAAAGTATGACCAACCTAGACAGCATATTAAAAAGCAGACATTACTTTGCCAATAAAGGCCCATTTGGTTAAAGATGTGGTTTTTCCAGTAGTCATGTATGGATGTGAGAGTTGGACTATAAACAAAGCTGAGCGACGAAGCAAAATGACTGTCTGAGGAGGCCATACAGATAGCTGTGAAAAACAGGAAGCGAAAAGCAAAGGAGAAAAGGAAAGATATATCCATTTGAATGCAGAGTTCCAAAGAATAGCAAGGAAAGATAAGAAAGCCTTCCTCAGAGATCAATGCAAAATAGAGGAAAACAACAGAATGGGAAAGGCTGGAGATCTCTTCAAGAAAACTGGAGATTTCAAGGGAACATTTCATGCAAAGATGGGCTCAATAAAGGACAGAAATGCTATGGACCTAATAGAAGCAGAAGATATTAAGAAGACGTGGCAAGAATACATAGAAGAGGTGCACAAAAAAGATCTTCACGACCAAGATAATCACGATGGTGTGATCACTCACCTAGAGCCAGACATCCTGGAATGTGAAGTCAAGTAGGCCTTAGGAAGCATCACTACGAACAAAGCTAGTGGAAGTGATGGAATTCCAGTTGAGCTATTTCAAATCCTGAAAGATGATGCTGTGAAAGTGCTGCACTCAATATGACAGCAAATCTGGAAAACTCAGCAGTGGCCACAGGACTGGAAAAGGTCAGTTTTCATTCCAATCCCAAAGAAAGGCAATGCCAAAGAATGCTCAAACTACCGCACAATTGCACTCATCTCACACACTAGTAAAGTAATGCTCAAAATTCTCCAAGCCAGGCTTCAGCAATAAGTGAACCGTGAACTTCCTGATGTTCAAGCTGGTTTTAAAAAAGGCAGAAGAACCAGAGATCAAATTGCCAACATCCGCTGGATCATGGAAAAAGCAAGAGAGTTCCAGAAAAACATCTATTTCTGCTTTATTGACTATGCCAAAGCCTTTGACTGTGTGGATCACAATAAACTGTGGAAAATTCTGAAAGAGATGGGAATACCAGACCACCTGACCTGCCTTTTGAGAAATCTGCATGCAGGCCAGGAAGCAACAGTTAGAACTGGACATGGAACAACAGACTGGTTCCAAATAGGAAAAGGAGTACGTCAAAGCTGTGTATTGTCCCCCTGCTTATTTAACTTATATATAGAGTACATCATGAGAAACGCTAGGCTGGAGGAAGCACAAGCCTGAATCAAGATTGCTGGGAGAAATATGAATAACCTAAGATATGTAGATGACACCACCCTTATGGCAGAAAGTGAAGAAGAACTAAAGAGCCTCTTGATGAAAGTGAAAGAAGAGAGTGAAAAAGTTGGCTTAAAGCTCAACATTCAGAAAACTAAGATTATGGCATCTGGTCCTATCACTTCATGGCAAATAGACGGGCAACCAGTGGAAACAGTGGCTGACTTTATTTTTCTTGGCTCCAAAATCACTGCAGATGGTGATTGTAGCCATGAAATTAAAACACGCTTACTCCTTGGAAGGAAAGTTATGACCAACCTAGATAGCATATTAAAAAGCAGAGACATTATTTTGCCAGCAAAGGTCTAGTCAAGGCTATGGTTTTTCCAGTGGTCATGTGTGGGTGTGAGAGTTGGACTATAAAGAAAGCTGAGCGCCAAAGAACTGATGCTCTTGAACTCTGGTGTTGGAGAAGATTCTTGAGAGTCCCTTGGACTGCAAGAAGGTCCGACCAGTCCATCTTAAAGGAGATCAGTCCTGAATATTCATTGGAAAGACTGATGCTGAAGCTGAAACTCCAATACTTTGGCCACCTGATGCGAAGAGCTGACTCATTGGAAAAGACCCTGATTCTGGGAAAGATTGAGGGCAGGAGGAGAAGGGGTTGACAGAGGATGAGACGGTTGGGTGGCATCATCGATTCGATGGACATGGGTTTGGGTGGACTCCGGGATTTGGTGATGGATAGGGAGGCCTGGCATGCTGCAGTCCCTGGGGTCACAGAGAGTAGGACATGACTTAGTGACTTAACTCAACTGAATATTGTGAGGGAATAAAAAACAAATACAGAGTGTTACAAACTAATTGACTAGCTGTATCAGATCAAACATTTCTTTGAGAATAGCCTAATAAAGGAAAAGAAAAAAAAAATGTTTGAAGGTATCTGAAAGCTTCCAAGAGGGCTGAGATTTGTGAGTCCAAGATTCAAAAGAGGAAAGAAGGGCAGAAAGCACCATATTGGGCACCCCTTTTCTCTCAAGGTGTTTGTATGTTTGAAAGCCTCAGAGAGGTTGAAGAGCTGAGCAGAGATGTCAGGTGAACATTGGTCTGGCAGATAATAATTGGAATTTGGAGCCTTCCAAGGCCACACCCTAAATGTGAGGATCACTAGAAACAAACCAGTCCTCCAAAGACAGAAATTCAGCTTCTAATATATTCATCTCAAAACGGAAACCAAAGGGAACAAGAGAAAAGACAGAGCTACTCCATCTCTCTCTCCCACCAATCACTGGAGGGAAGAGATCTCTCTCTTACCCAAGGCCAGATCCTCCTCCGTGGCCCTCTATTAGTCACCCCCCCCCAATCACCCCCCATCTGTCTCTTCCCTGCACTTAAAGCCACACCACATTGCTTTTCTGTGCCTCAATATTCTTGATTCCTTTGGCATTCGCTGTGCCATGAAGGACTTTTTTCTTGTTATTAGATGTTGCAAAACTGCTTCTCTGAGTAGAATCAACTAAGTAACACTATGGCTTGATCCAACAGCTTTCTCTGGCCTTTTTTCTTCCCCAGATGGTCTTCTTAGACATATTTCAGAAACCAGAGAATGATTATTATGGTAATTAAACATATGAATTTTCTTGTCAAGAATCTTGCTCTTTCCTGATTATTCACTACAGTGCAAACCATGTTACATGGCAGACCCTCCTGAATAAGCCCATGAAACATGAAATAAGATCCTCAAATACACATTTTGGCTGAATGCTAAGTGACCAAGGGTTAAAATCAATATTGGCCTAAACTAAAGCTTAAGACTAATATATACCTCATGGAATGAATTTCCAGGACACAAGAAAAAAACATCAAAATTTCCAAGTTTTAATTTCATCATTAAAAATGCCAGTAGTCAATTTTTTTAAGTTTGACTTTATTGTACATGATGACAGTTTCTTAGATTTCACAGCTGAGGTCAATATGCTTAGCCTTCACAATACTAATAAATTCTTACTTCCAAATCAGGTCAAGGAAGGAGGAAGCTATTCTTTTTTGAGCTTTGCCATTCTAAGTGTTTCAGATGGTGAAATAGTCCTCAAGTCATTGAGCTTTCCTTCTGGACAGAATTGCAACATATAAAGCACATAAGGAGATTATTTTATACTCTAGGTTACATTTTTTGGTTTATTTTTTTGTAACTTAATCCTTATTTTATATTGGAGTATAGTTGATTTACAATGTTGTGTTGTTTCAGATGTGCAGCAAAATGACTCAGTTATTCATAGACATGTATTTTTTATTTTTCAGATTCTCCCATATATATTATTATAGGATAATGAGTAGAGTTCCCTATGCCATACAGCAAGCCCTTGTTGACTGTTTTATATATAGTAGTGTGTATATGTTAATCCTAAACTGCTAATTTATACCTCCCACTCCTTTGGTAACCATAAGTTTGTTTTGAAAGCCAATGAGTCTGTTACTGTTTTGTAAATAAGTTCACTTACATCATTTTTTAAAATTCCATGTATAAGTTACATCAAATGATATCTGTCTTTCTCTGTCTGACTTACTTCACTTAGTATGATAATCTCTAGGTCCACCCAATTTGCTGCAAATTGCATTATTTCATTCTGTTTATGGCTGAGTAATATGCTATTGAATATATGTACCACATCTTTATCCATACCTCTGTCAAAGGACATTAGGTTGCTTCCATGTCTTGACTATTAAATATAGTGTTGCAGTGACCATTGGGATGCATGTATCTTTTTGAATTATGATTTTCTATGGATATATACCCAGCAGCAGGGTTGCTGGATCATATGGTAATTCTATTAGTAGTTTTTTAAGGAAATTCCCTACTGTTCTCCATGGTAGTTATACCAATTTACATTCCCATCAACAATCTAGGAGGGTTACCTTAGGAATCAAGAAAAAAAAAATGCTAATTTAAGAAAGAAAAAAAATGTTTTAATGCAGAAATCAGCTTATAATACAAGCTTATAAGGCAGATATAATCTTTCATCCCAAACTAGTTTATGTAGGAGAATCTAAATAGTGAATTACACCCCATAACAAAGTAAGATGGAATTGAGTGGCAGTCCTGGACACCCTAGGTTAGAAGAAAGAAAGAGAGAGGAAAATGAGTCTGATAGAAAGAGTGAGAAAGACAGCGGTAGAGCAGAGACCAAGGAGAAAAATGACTAGTGAGAGGTTAAATTCCTGTGTTCAAGATGACCAAGTATTTTTCATAATTGTGACATCTACAATTGCTCCCCTTCTGTGACTCCACCAATTTGCAATAAAAGTTTCATAAATAGCTTTCAGTAGTTGGTTCCTTGGGGGAATGAAATATAGGCAAGACCACCAGAACCTGAGGCACAATCATAGCTGACAAGGGGACACTGCTTCTGAGAATAAGATAAAAGAACCTGGATGGCCCATTCTCTGTGATGGAGAATCCAGAACAAGAGGGGTCTAAGAGACTACTGGGTCCACAAAGCATCCCCTGAAACACTGGAGGAAAACTGAACTTTGCAAGTGTACTAGATGAAGCCTTGAGACATTTTGCTTTGCATTACTGATGACTGATGTCAGAAAGTTTTATATTAGAGACCAATACATTAAAATATTCATGAGTAAAAGCTTGAATTTCACAAGTAAAAGCTTTTTAACAGCCTAAAGTATCTTTATTTTTTTTCTTTTTCTTTTTCTTTATTTTTTATTTTATTTTATTTTTTTACTTTACAATACTGTTATTGGTTTTGCCCTACATTGACATGAATCCGCCACAGGTGTGCATGAGTTCCCAACCCTGAACCCCCCTCCCAACCACCCTCCCCATATCATCTCTCTGGGTCATCCCAGTGCACCAGCCCCAAGCATCCTGTATCCTGTATCGAACCTAGACTAGCGATTCTACAGGTATATAACATGGTTTAGAAGGTGGCATTGGCAGGGATGTTAAGTAGGGAATTCATGGTCTTGATTTTTGAATATCTACCATCCACGATGCCCTCTGGTGTAATGATTCTAAGACTCTAAGATTCAGTGTGAGCTTTTGGTCCTTTGGGGTAGAATTTTTTATATCATCAAATCTGTAAACAGGTAATTTGTGGTGAAAGGCTTAAAAAATCAGAAAGTTCTGCTCTTCCATCTGTTTGTAAAAGATGTGACTATTTCATACGTGACCCCAGGTTGTGTTCTGCTCATGGTGTGTCCACTCTTACTGAATTTCTCATGTATTCTCTGGAGCCTTCTGTGGATTTAGGTTCAACATGTATGGAAGTCAGGTACCTATTTCTCCCCATCTCAGTGACCATTCTCTATGAACCGATTATAAAAGAGATTCACGATATTCTACAAAATCTGGCTGCTTTTCAAAGCAGATTTGAATGGAAGTTTCAGGTGGAGACACCTATATGAATCCATAGGAAGAATGACTAAATAAAATAGGTAAATAACACTGGCACCTTATACAGTAAAAGCAGAATAGACAACGTAAATATGCTGACAAAAGTTCGGTCTCTTCACATGGACGTTTCCCTCCCTAACAGAGCCCCTGCAATCATTGCTCAAGGTTGACATCTTAGAAACTTATCAAAAGGTCTCAGCAATATAAGCAAAATGGACACTACCCCTCCAGATTTAGACCCAGCTATTTGTTTTTACAATTAAAAAAATTGACGTATGACAGAAACCAACAGAGCAGTTATTCTCCAATTAAGAATAATAAGTTTTTAAAATGTAATAGAACAATAACACCCAAAAAAAAAAAAAAGGATTTTTCCTTATTATACTCTGATACTGGTTGACTATATCAAATGCAGCCTCCAAGAGGGCAAGGCACTGAGCGCTGTATTCTGGCACCCAGATAAGAACTTAGAAAATATTTGTGGAATTGATAAATGGTGCTCACACGAGTGCTCAGCCACTCAGCCGTGTCTGACTCTTTGCCACCCCATGGACTACAGCCTGCCAAGCTCTGCTGTCCATGGAATTTTCCAGGCAAAAAATACTGTAGTGGGTTGCCTTTTCCTTCTCCAGGTCATTTTCCTGACCCAGGGATCAAACCCGCCTCTCCTTCATTGGCAGGCAGACTCTTTACCACTGTGCCATAAATGAGGAAGTAGATTCTCAAAAATGAATTGTGTTACAGAGTATGTTCTCATTAGTTATCTATTTTATACATAGTATCAATAGCATAGATGTATCAATCTCGATCTCCCAATTCCTCCCATTCCCCACCTTTCCTGTTTGGTATCCATACATTTGTTCTCTTACATTTGTGTCTCTACTTCTGCTTTGAAATAAGAACATGCTGTATGGTACAGGAAACTCTACCCAGGGCACTGTGGTGACCTAAACGGGAAGGAAATCTAAACAAGCAGGGGTATATGTATATATATAGCTAATTAATTTTGCTTCACAGTAGAAACTTTATGCAGTTTTGTAGAAACTGTACAGTGTCTACAAAGTTACAGTAACATAACATTGTAAAGCTAACATAACATTTTATACTCCAATAAGAACTAGTTTAAAAATGAATTAGTTGAAAACTGTGATTAATTTTGCTAAGGAAGATAACATGGAGTACAGTGAAAGTGTATGTTAGGAGACTGGGGGGAGCAACACTTGGAGGAGATCTGAACCATGTGCAATGGAAGAGAGAGAGCATCACAGGCAGGGAGTAAACCCTGGAAAGCCAGAGGCAAGAAAGAACTTAGATGTTCTAAGAATTTAAAAGAGGGGTGGTGTGAGTGGAGCTGTGTGAGTGAGAAGCATTGTGCATGCATGTATACTAAATCCCTTCAGTTGTGTCCAACTCCTTGAGACCCCATTGACTGCAGCCCACCAGACTCCTCTGTCCATGGGAATCTCCAGGAAAGAATAACACTGGAGTGGTTGCCATGCCCTCCTCCAGGAGGTCTTTTGATCCAGGGATGGAATCCACATCTCCTGCAGCTCCTGCATTGCAGGCTGATTCTTTACTGCTGAGTCATGAGGGAAGTTGCAAAGAAGCATCAGATAGGTTTAAAAGAAGAGCTAGAAGATGGCTTGGGTTCTTGAAGCCTGGGTTAAAGGATTCTAAATCATTCTAATTACAATAGAAAATCCCTGAGGGGTTGTAGTCAGGGTGTGCTATGATCTGATTTAGGTTTTATAAGGTTTATTTTGTAAACATATATAAAGGATGAAGGGATGGAGCCAAAGCAAAAACAATAACCCGTTGTGGATGTGACTGGTGATAGAAGCAAGGTCCCATGCTGTAAAGAGCAATATTGCATAAGAACCTGGAATGTTAAGTCCATGAATCAAAGCAAATTGGAAGTGTCAAACAGGAGATGGCAAGAGTGAACTTTGACATTCTAGGAATCAGCGAACTAAAATGGAATGGGATGGGTGAATTTAACTCAGATGACCATTATTTCTACTACTGTGAGCAAGAATCCCTTAGAAGAAATGGAGTAGCCATCATGGACAACAGAAGAGTCCAAAATGCAGTACTTGGATGCAATCTCAAAAATGACAGAATGATCTCTGTTCATTTCCAAGGCAAACCATTCAATATCACAGTGATCCAAGCCTATGCCCCAACCAGTAACACTGAAGAAGCTGAAGTTGAATGGTTCTATGAAGACCTACAAGACCTTTTAGAACTAACACCCAAAAAAGATGTCCTTTTCATTATAGGGGACTGGAATGCAAAAGTAGGAAGTCAGGAAACACTTGTAGTAACAGGCAAATTTGGCCTTGTAGTATGGAATGAAGCAGGGCAAAGACTAATAGTGTTTTGCCAAGAGAACACACTGGTCATAGCAAACACCCTCTTCCAACAATGCAAGAGGACTCTACACATGGACATCACCAGATGGTCAGTATCAAAATCAGAAATCCCTGGTAGCTCAGAGGTTAAAGCGTCTGTCTGGAATGCTGGAGACCTGGGTTCAATCCCTGGGTTGGGAAGATCCCCTGGAGAAGGAAATGGCAACCCACTCCAGTAATCTTGCCTGGAGAATCCCATGAAGGGAGGAGCCTGGTAGGCTACAGTCCATGGGGTTGCAAAGAGTCGGACACGACTGAGCGACTTCACTTCACTTCACTTCACTTCATGTTCTTTGCAGTGAAAGATGGAGAAGCTCTATACAGTCAGCAAAAACAAGACTGGGAGCTGACTGTGGCTCAGATCATGAACTCCTTATTGCCAAATTCAGACTTAAATTGAAGAAAGTAGGGAAAACCACTAGACCATTCAGGTATGACCTAAATCAAATCCCTTATGATTATACAGTAGAAGTGAGAAATAGATTTAAGGGACTAGATCTGATAGATAGAGTGCCTGATGAACTAGGAAGAGGTTCGTGACATTGTACAGGAGACAGGGATCAAGACCATCTCCATGGAAAGGAAATGCAGAAAAGAAAAATGGCTGTCTGAGGAGCCCTTACAAATAGCTGTGAAAAGAAGAGAAGTGGAAAGCAAAGGAGAAAAGGAAAGATATAAGCATCTGAATGCAGAGTTCCAAAGAGTAGCAAGGAGAGATAAGAAAGCCTTCCTCAGAGATCAATGCAAAGAAATAGAGGAAAACAACAGAATAGGAAAGACTAGAGATCTCTTCAAAATTATTAGAGATACCAAGGGAACATATCATGCAAAGATGGGCTCAATAAAGGACAGAAATGGTCTGGACCTAACAGAAGCAGAAGATATTAAGAAGAGGTGGCAAGAATACACAGAAGAAGTATACAAAAAAGATCTTCACAACTAAGATAATCACGATGGTGTGATCACTCACTTAGAGCCAGACATCCTGGAATGTGAAGTCAAGTGGGCCTTAGGAAGCATCACTACAAACAAAGCTAGTGGAAGTGATGGAATTCCAGTTGAGCTATTTCAAATCTTGAAAAATGATGCTGTGAAAGTGCTGCACTCAATATGACAGCAAATCTGGAAAACTCAGCAGTGGCCACAGGACTGGAAAAGGTCAGTTTTCATTCCAATCCCAAAGAAAGGCAATGCCAAAGAATGCTCAAACTACCACACAATTGCACTCATCTCACACGTTAGTAAAGTAATGCTCAAAATTCTCCAAGCCAGGCTTCAGCAATAAGTGAACCGTGAACTTCCAGATGTTCAAGCTGGTTTTAGAAAAGGCAGAGGAACCAGAAATCAAATTGCCAACATCCCGGGATCATGGAAAAAGCAAGGAAGTTCCAGAAAAACATCTATTTCTGCTTTATTGACTATGCCAAAGCCTTTGACTGTGTGGATCACAATAAACTGTGGAAAATTCTGAAAGAGATGGGAATACCAGACCATCTGACCTGCCTCTTGAGAAATCTGTATGCAGGTCAGGAAGCAACAGTTAGAACTGGACATGGAACAACAGACTGGTTCCAAATAGGAAAAGGAGTACGTCAAGGCTGTGTATTGTCACTCTGCTTATTTAACTTATATGCAGAGTACATCATGAGAAACGCTGGACTGGAAGAAACACAAGCTGGAATCAAGATTGCTGGGAGAAATATCAATAACCTCAGATATGCAGATGACANGGTCAGGAAGCAACAGTTAGAACTGGACATGGAACAACAGACTGGTTCCAAATAGGAAAAGAAGTACATCAAGGCTGTGTATTGTCACCCTGCTTATTTAACTTATATGCAGAGTACATCATGAGAAACGCTGGACTGGAAGAAACACAAGCTGGAATCAAGATTGCTGGGAGAAATATCAATAACCTCAGATATGCAGATGACAGCACCCTTATGGCAGAAAGTGAAGAGGAGCTAAAAAGCCTCTTGTTGAAAGTGAAAGAGGAGAGTGAAAAAGTTGGCTTAAAGCTCAACATTTAGAAAACGAAGATCATGGCATCTGGCCCCATCACTTCATGGGAAATAGATGGGGAAACAGTAGAAACAGTGGCAGACTTTATTTTTTTTGGGCTCCAAAATCACTGCAGATGGTGACTGCAGCCATGAAATTAAAAAACGCTTACCCCTTGGAAGAAAAGTTATGACCAACCTAGACAGTATATTGAAAAGCAGAGACATTACTTTGCCGACTAAGGTCTGTCTAGTCAAGGCTATGGTTTTTCCTGTGGTCATGTATGGATGTGAGAGTTGGACTGTGAAGAAGCCTGAGCGCTGAAGAATTGATGCTTTTGAACTGTGGTATTGGAGAAGACTCTTGAGAGTCCCTTGGACTGCAAGGAGATCCAACCAGTCCATTCTGAAGGAGATCAGCCCTGGGATTTCTTTGGAAGGAATGATGCTAAAGCTGAAGCTCCAGTACTTTGGCCACCTCATGGGAAGAGTTGACTCATTGGAAAAGACCCTGATGCTGGGAGGGACTGGGGGCAGGAGGAGAAGGGGACGACCGAGGATGAGATGTCTGGATGGCATCACGGACTCGATGGACATGAGTCTGAGTGAACCCCGGGAGTTGGTGATGGACAGGGAGGCCTGGCGTGCTGCGATTCATGGGGTCGCAAAGAGTCAGACACGACTGAGCGACTGAACTGAACTGAACCGAACTGAACTGATAGTTACTTTACAATGTGTTAGTTTCTATTGTACAGCAAAGTAGATTAGCTCTATGTTTACATATACCCTCCTCTTTTTGAATTTCCTTTCCATTAGGTCACCACAGAGCCCTGAGCAGCGTTCCCTGTGTTATACACTAGGCTCTCATTCTGTTTTATACATTGTTGTGTATTTGTGTCAATCCCAGTCTCCCAATTCATCGCACCTCCCTTTCTCCCCTTGGTGTCTGTGTTTGTTCTCTATGTCTATGTCTATTTCTGCTTTGCAAATAGGTTCATCTGTACCATTTTCTAGGTTTCACATTTATGTGTTAATATAAGATATTTTTCTTTTTCTGACTTCATTCTTTATGACAGTCTCTGGGTCCTTTTAATTTCTCAAGGTTTAGAATGCATATACGTCCTTCCCGTAAGCATAACCCCTATAATTATTTAGTCTTAGTTTTATATTTAAGAGCTTATCATCAATCTTTGTTAATATCATCATTTAAAAAATCATAGCCTTGTCATTCTCACATTCTTTATTTTGATACATTTTTGTTGGTTGAGGTGGACAGAATCAATCAACCTCAATAGGAAAGGGTCACAGTATACTGTGGGCTTTGCAGATGGCGCTAGTGGTAAAGAACTTGCCTGCCAATGCAAGAGACATAAGAGACACAGTTTCGATCCCTGAGTTGGGAAGATCCCCTGGAGAAGGGCATGGCAACCCACTCCAGTATTCTTGCCTGGAGAATTCCATGGACAGAGAAGCCTGGAGGGCTACAGTCCATAGCGTCACAAAGAGTTGGACAGGACTAACGTCAGGAGAGCTCTGATTGCAGTACTCAGGTACATGGGAACTCCCTTTCAATGCTTGCTCCTGTGAGGACTATGGCCAGGGAATGGAGATCTGGTGACTCACTCCCTGTATTTCAAAGTCTCTGCCCAAAGTGTACATTCCATGGATGCTCACATTTCATTGGTCAAAGCAAGTAACATCATCTCTAACTCCAAGGGGCAAGAATTCTTCTGCATTCAGAAGAAGCAGATCTATTTGGTGACAGTAACAACCAAGACCACCCTCATTCAATGAAGCTAATTATTGTTTCTCTGGATGCCTCCCGCGTGTTATGTTTCCTAAATTCATAACATGGTTGGGGTCTTTCTGTTGCGGTCTGAGTAACTCCTTCTAACTCTCCTTCTCTAGTTCTCCTCAAGGAGAGGCCAAGGAGGATTCTAAGTAAGCCAACGGGTTGGTCCAAAGACTTAAACAGCTGCATCTCCTACGAGCTCAGGTTCTGACTGCCCATAGTCTGTCCCTGTTGCCGCCTGCACAGCCCACCCTGATATCAAGTCTCTGCTGAAATAGTCATGGTATTTAGAAGTCACCTCCCTGCCCAGGATGGGAGCTGGTTGGCTCAAGGGAAGGAAGAGGGAAGTAGCTTACCCCTCACTCCCTCCCACTCTCTTCCGACACTGATGAAATTCATCCCTTTCACCAGGTTGGTGTCCAGGATCCTGTAGGAAGGTTGGGAGCTGAGAAGCCTGGAGGAGTTGAGCCCCAGACTGGAGGAGCCTCTGCAGAAGGACCTAACCCAGTAGACTCAAGTAGCTGTTCCCTGTGTGATATCACTGGTGGGACATCTGGACGAACCCTGTCCCCTCAGATCTTCCCCATGAACACCAGGGATGCTCTGCATCAGCCATTTGATTCCTTCCATTCAGTTTTGTCTTCCTTGTAGGTAAAATTACTGGCTTCAGTTCTTCACTTCTCTCAGTATTTCTCTACCCCCATTATGTGATCTTGCAGCCTCCCTATTAGAGGAAGAGTAACTCCCAGCCCCCTTGGGAGTTATTCTCCCCAAATTTGTAACTCTCTCCCCAAAATTACCATCCAGTGTTTTGTTGTATTTCTTTCCACTCTTTCTTCACTTGAATAGGTGTCCATTTGTTAATAACAGGTTTATTGAAATATTTTCACACATCATAAAATTCACCCTTTCAAAGTGTACAATTCAGTGGCCTTTGGTGTATTCCCAGAGTTGTGCAGCCACCACTGCTATTCAATTTCAGAATATATTCATCACCCCCAAAAGGATCTCCCATTAGCAGTTCCATTAGCTGTCACCCCTCCCCGCCCCC
>SJXQ01010083.1:17976-30711 GCA_006408695.1 Aepyceros melampus
AAGATTCCCTGGAGAAGGGAATGGCTACCTACTCCAGTATTCTGGCCTGGAGAATTCCAAAGACTGTATAGTCCATGGGGTTACAAAGAATCAAACATGACTCAGCAACTTTCACTTTCTATGTATCTATATGTATATATACTGATAAAGTTGTACAACCATCACTACTATCTTAATCCCAAACATTTTCATCATCTCTGAGATGATGAAACCCCATTACCTATTAGCAGTCATTCCCATTCCCTTTTCCTATAGGCCCTGGTAACCACTAATCTACTTTCTGTCTGTATAGATTTGCCTATTCTGGACATTTCATAAAAATAGTATCATACACTCTGCAGGCTTTTGTGACTGGCTTCTTTCAGTGAACATAAGGTATTCAAGGCTCATCATGGTACAGTGAGTGTGTCCATTTAAACAATAAGTGAAGATCTCATCAAACATCAGGAAACATCTTGCTTCCTTCATTTATACGTTTAAAATTTTTTCCTCATTATTAATCTTTGAAAAATACTCTTTAGCAGTTATATAACAATTCATCAGATCTATATGCAATAATGTATTGAATTGTTCCTAGTTTTGGACTTCTGGGGTTTCTATGAGCAGATAATCATGTTTTATTGAATGAGTGAATGATTTATTGGATGAATGGATAGATGAATGAATGGAGGCTTAAACATGAATCTTTGCAGCATTTCCTATTTCTCCTTTAGGAAGATGCTGAGAAAAGGATCTACAGTAGAAAAATGGACATTTAAAAAATTTTTCATTCTTACTGCAACTGCCTTTCTAGAAAGTTCGACCCAATCTGCTGAACGAGGCTTTGAGTTCATCTGACCACATCTCACTACATGAGTAAAATGGAATTCCTTATCATGGCCCAGGAGGCCTTGCAGTCTGGCCTGTCCCCTGCCTAATCCCTTCTGTGTCTGCCCCCCACCCCCGCCCCAGCCAGGCTGGCCTCCCTGTTGGTCACACCCACTTGCTGGCAGTGGGGCTGGTGGCCTCTGCACATCTGTCCCCTGTGCCTGGAGCCCTTCCCCAGCCCCTCAGGGCTCACTGCTACCCTCCAAGGCTCTGCTTAGAGACACTTCTGTGCAGGTTCCTCCTGTTCAAAACGTCACCCCCAGCAGCCTCTGTCTCCTCCTCCAGCTTAATTTTCTTTTTATCCATAGCACTTACCACCTTCTAATATACTGCATAATGTGCTTATTTTGTTTCAACTCCCTAAAATGAACAATTTGGGCCTGGCCCAGTGTCTGGCATGGGGAGGCGTTCAATAAATAAGTGTGGAATTGAGTTGGCGGCCAGCATGGAGGGCTCTCCCTATTAAATCGGGGGCTTCCTCCCCTGGAGGCTCTGTCTTCCACCAAGTCCTAGTCAATGTTCTTTCTTGACTCAGCTCTGGAGCCAACTGGCCTGGCCACTGCCTTGAGGACTGTGGATTCTGCCCTGTAGTGAAACTTGGAGGAGGCAGCCCCTGACAAACACGCCGCAGTGACTGGAGAGCACCAAGGCGTGTTACTGGCAGGAGCCCAAACCTTCCCGAGGTCCACAAAGAACAGAGTGCACCAGTGACCACACAGCCCCCTGGCCTTGGAGCCGCCTGTCAGGCCTGGTGTCCTCACTAGCCTCCAGAGAGCAGCTCCAACCCAGACACAGATGGGAGCCCCCAGTCTCTGCAGAGCAGGCAGCTTCCTGGTGCACACAGCACGTTAAGGGGGGAGAGGAAGCCCCCGCAGTAAGCCGGGACTCCCCTCTCGGCCAGACTGGCAAAGCAGCAGGGCATTCTTCGGGGGCCTCCCATTGTGGGCCACTTCCAGCCAGTCTCCCAGGGGCTTCCAGGGCAGCCAGAGGATCAAAATCCCCAAACCCACACGGCGGTGTTTTTAAAGGGCCCACGAGTCAGTGGACGCTGATGCTGCATCATCTGCGGTCTCGGGGTTGGTCCTGAGCCAAGGAAGCACGTTCACAAATGGCCCTGACCCCACAGCCACCCCCAGGTCACCCGCGCCAGCAGGCTGGCCCACCAGGAGGGCCAAGGGCTTCCCTCCTGACCTGCCCCGTAAATCCACTGCCCACCCAGACCTCCCTGCCCAGCCCCAGACCCAGCCACTGTGGAGGGGGCCACTTGGTCCTTGCTGGGAACATTCCTGGAATTCATCCTTCAGAATGACTATTAACCCCCAAGATATACTCTTAAATATTCCCACTGGGTCAAATCTACATCTTCTGAAGGTCCATTTGAATTTGGGGGGAAATAAAGTTATTCAGAGCAAAGTCTGGTGAATAGGATGAGTGATTGAGCTGTGGAACACGATTGTTTAGAATTCCCCATTTAAGTGTGTAATGTACACACAGAAAGACACACAAATTATAAATAGGCAGCATGGTAAGTTTTAGGGAATGGAATACAGCCCAGATGGAGAATAGGTTTCTACCGGCAGCCAGGAGGCCCTTCAAGCGCCTTCAGACAGGTCTACCTTCCACAGGCTATCCTGACTTCTAGCAGTAGAGACAGTTTAGCTTGCTCTTGAACTTGACGCAATGGGAGCCTACAACGTGTACACTTCTGTGCCTGGCTCTTTCCATGTTTGTTTGCAGGATTCGTGCATGCTCAGGCACAACTCTTTATTTTTCGTGACTATATACTATTCCACTACACAACTGGACTAGCTTGTTTATTGACAAATAGTGCTGCAGAGAACATTCTTGTACCTGTCTTTTGGTGGATGTATTCTCATTTGGGCACATAATCGGAGCGGAATTGCTGGCTCACAGGGCATATGTGTATTTAGCTTTCCCAGACACTGCAAAACATTTCATTGTGAGACACAGTAACATAAACATTTCTTGAGAGGCTTGGATCTTGGGACGGGCACAATGTACCTCTCATACTGGCATTTCAGGATCCCTACAAATAATTTCAAACTCCCTATCTCGCCCTAAACCCCAAGATTCCAGAGCACCCATCCAGGGACGTCTTCATTTAAAGCTTTAGCTTTTTGTTCATTGTGGATTTTTTGCGTAAAGCGCCTGCCTACACTGTGGGAGACCTGGGTTCAATCCCTGGGTTGGGAAGATCCCCTGGAGAAGGAAATGGCGACCCACTCTAGTATTCTTGCCTGAAAATCCCATGGACAGAGGAATCTGGTAGGCTACAGTCCACGGGTCGCAAAGAGTCGCACACGACTGAGCGACTTTCTTTCTTTTCGAATTTTTAAAAAATCATGTTAAAATGTTATTTATCCAGACTCCTGAGGTTCTAGGTACCCCTTCAAAGTGGAGCTCAAGGAAAGTGTCTCCCTGCTTCTCAGTGGCCGCAGCCCTGGCCTTGTCTTCTTGTCAAGGTTCCTCTCAGCAAAGAGCCTGTCCTTGGGGTGGTGTCCCCCAGCAAGTGAGGCTGAGTGAGAGGAGAGGAGGGGTCCCATCATTGTGGCCCAGAGAACTTCACAGTCCTTTCCCCCTCCTCTACTCCCTGAGGCCTGCCTGGCTGGGAGGCTGGCTGTTGAAGAAGCATGACCCTGGGCAGGTGGCTGGAAGTTCCCAGCTCACTCCCTCCACCCTCTGAGGCTGCCCTCCTCCCACCAAACCTCCTGCCACCTTTGAAATCCGCCCAGGGACCCCATTCATCTCACTTCCCTGGAGTCATTCTGAGTTGAGTCCTGTGGATCTTCCAAATTGAAGGCACGTTTCACAACAGTTTGCTAGAAAAACACAGTCGTCACCCATTTGAAGCCATAGATTTTTCCCCAAAGCTGTTCGGTTTCACTTCACTGTCCCCAGGTTCCAGGTTTCATTCCTTTTTGCTCTACAGCTGCTTTTCTCTGTCTCTCCCCACACAACCCCTGCAGGTGTTGCTGCCCAGGACTCAGTTGGGAGGGGCTCTGGCAGTTTCTGTGGAGGTCAAGGTGTCAAGGGAGGCAACAGCTTTCTTTAAAATGAAAATGAGACTATTTCCCAGCCAAGTAGGGCAGCTTGCACCCCGACAAGGACCAAATGCCTCAGAAAACTGTATACTGCTGCTCTCCTAAGTAAACAAGCCCGTTCTATGAATTCGTGGAGGCTGACCTACTCCTTCACCCCTCACCCCACGGCCCCACAGTCCCCTCCCAGATGCATGCTGAAGGGGAAAGCATGAATCACAGCCCCACACCAGAAACCACCCAGATGTCCATCAGTGGTAAAACGGTTCGTTTTGTTGCTTGTCGTGCCCAGCTGTTTGCAACCCCATGGACTGTAGCCCACCAGGCTCCTCTGTCCATGGGATTCTCCAGGCAAGAATACTGGAGTGGGTCGCGATTTCCTTCTCCAGGTAAAATGGTTCTTTAAAAAAAGGCAAAAATAAATAATCATCAATAATAACCGTAACAAATAAAAAGAAGTAACAGCTCAGTTGTGTCTGACTCTTTTCAACTCCATGAACTCTAGCTGGCCAGGCTCCTCTGTCCATCACCAGCCAAGTAAATAAACGGATGAATGAATGCCATCCAATGGAATATCCTACAGCAGTGAGAATGAACAACTGTGACTATATACACAGAACGTTACACTGAACAAAAGAAGCCAGGCATGAATCATGTGCTGGGTGATTCCGTGCCTGTGGGGCACTGCCATCCGCCAATAGAGGCAGCCTTGTGGGGACAAGCTGCAGGTGGTGCAGGGCTCTGGGGCAGGTGTGGTCGTGGCTCTTGAGCTGGGCTGCTGTGTTTGTGAAAATGCACCAGACTGTACATTTAAACACCTGTGCACGTTTCTATGTATCTGTTACATTTAAATGGGTCAGAAGCAACAGGCAGCTGTCTCCCCTCCCAACTGTCCTCTTGGATCTGATGAGCAGTGAGGTAGCGTGAGAGTAGAGAGGTGCACCTAGGCTCCTGAACGCCCCCCAGGAGAGGGGAGAGCCCTCAAAGCTGCCCCCACCTATCCCATCCCAGAGTGGCTCAGCAGGACGGTCACTTGGATATAAAAAGAAGTAACAGCTCAGTTGTGTCTGACTCTTTTCAACTCCATGAACTCTAGCTGGCCAGGCTCCTCTGTCCATCACCAGCCAAGTAAATAAACGGATGAATGAATGCCATCCAATGGAATATCCTACAGCAGTGAGAATGAACAACTGTGACTATATACACAGAACGTTACACTGAACAAAAGAAGCCAGGCATGAATCATGTGCTGGGTGATTCCGTGCCTGTGGGGCACTGCCATCCGCCAATAGAGGCAGCCTTGTGGGGACAAGCTGCAGGTGGTGCAGGGCTCTGGGGCAGGTGTGGTCGTGGCTCTTGAGCTGGGCTGCTGTGTTTGTGAAAATGCACCAGACTGTACATTTAAACACCTGTGCACGTTTCTATGTATCTGTTACATTTAAATGGGTCAGAAGCAACAGGCAGCTGTCTCCCCTCCCAACTGTCCTCTTGGATCTGATGAGCAGTGAGGTAGCGTGAGAGTAGAGAGGTGCACCTAGGCTCCTGAACGCCCCCCAGGAGAGGGGAGAGCCCTCAAAGCTGCCCCCACCTATCCCATCCCAGAGTGGCTCAGCAGGACGGTCACTTGGATCAGGATTCCCCTCTTGTTCCCCGGACTCCAGTCCAGTCCAGTGGATGCCAGGGGCAGGGAGGTGGGCCCACTTCTCCAAGGAGGAGAACTTGAGCCTTCTGAAGCAGAGCTGAGACAGGATCACTGTCACCTGCCTTCAGGGTTGTGACAAGGACAATGGTACCCTTCAGCCAGATCAGCTCAGCCTGCCGTGAATGCACAGCCCCTCCAGAGGCCGGCGGGTCAGGGGGCAGCTCACGTGATACAGTCATCACGTGTGTCTTGAGAACCTGTTATTGGCCAGATGCTCTGCTGGGTGCTGGCAGTCTACCCCTGTCTGTGGCTCACTGACAGATGAAGATCAAATGCAAAATAAACAAGGCAATCAATTCAACAAAACAGTGGACAGCAGACCCACCCCTAATATCTACCAGCTCCAGACAAGAGCTCGCATGAAAGCCACCAGCCTAGAGGCACAGGCAACCTGGGCTCAGCTACCTGGCACTTTTGGGCAACCATTGATGGTCACTGGATCCATGCCTCCCAGCACGGAGTGTGGGACATGGCAAGCCTCTCCCGCACCTAAAAAAATCTGGAAACCCAGCCACATGCGTGCTTGCCATAGAGACCAGTCAAAGTCGGCCGATCATCTGTTCAGCAAGGCTAATTGGAAATGAGTCACTTTTATTACTCACCTGGTGGGAGTGAGGACTGTCTGCATATTGGTTGGGGTCTCTGGGGGTGTCAAGGCAGGGTATCCCCAGGACTATTTGAGATAGGGACAGAAATCCAATTCCAACTGGGTTGAACGGCAGTACAACAAATTCATTGGTTTATGTACCTGAGAAGTCTTGGGGGTTGGCTCAGGAATAGCAGGCCCTTGGTGCTCCAGTTTTATTCCAGTCCCCTAAGTTTTAAGTATATTGATCCAGGTCAGATGGATCCATTCAGAATTTTTAAGTGTGGGTGGAGCAGAAGGAACCACTCACTGCTCAGGTTCTCTGGTTCTGCAGATCCCAGGCGCTGGGAGGTCTCACCGCCTAGAAGGAGAGCAGTAGGGTCTTGCCCTCCATCCAGCAATCTGGAGGTCTGAACTCTGCATCCCAGGGGCTCAGCTTGTTTTGTTTGGCTCTTGTTTCATTTAGAAAATGCAGGGTCATTTGCTGACACTTATCAGTTAGGAGGTTTTGAATAAAAATCCCCTGGAGGCCAATCCAGCAGCTTCTCTCTGCAGCTTCCTGCAGCGCAGGCTGGAACTCAACCTTGCTCCCTCACCAGGAGACACTGACCAGTGACAAGGATGCTGGCAGAATAAATTCCCAGAATCCTTGCCTTCAGTGGCAACTCTAAAGGGTGCTCCATGAGCCACGTCAGCTCCCTGGGCCTCAGCACCCAGTTTACATTCTGACCAGCATCTTCCCATCCTCTTCCTCCCCCAACTACCCACACCCCCCATTTGTGCTTCCAGGAATCACCTCCCAATCCTCTGCTGGCAACAAGTCCTGTCTGCCTCTGCATTTCAATCCAACGCTCAGCCCACTCTTCCCAGTGAAGCCCTCTGCCCTGCTGGGTGGATTCCTCTGGCGCTGGCTGGGACTCAGTCCTGATGGAAGAGCCACAGACCTCCCAGAGGCTTCTGCATTTGGAGAAAGACTGGGCCCGAGAGCCTGTCATTTCAGAGAAACCTCCAGCATAGCCTTCCTGGAGTTCTGCAGTTCCAGCTTTTTCTATGCTCTCTATAAAAGCTGTGCAAGCAGCTATTTGCTTTCCAGCCTGGAGCATTGAGGGGCTCCTTCTAAATATATCTCGACACACTCACAACTCTCTGCTGCCCAGATGCATGTTTGTCAGTTGCCCTTGAGCCTGTGGTCAAGCAGCTTGGTAGGACCCAGCCAACCGCCGAGGCTGTGGTTCAAAGCGCTTCGCCTGCTCTGTGGACACCCACCCTCCTGCAGAGAAACAGCAGGGCGATGAGGTTCATCATGAGGCTGGCTCCGAGGGCAGGGGCTTTGCAGAGCTTGACAACAGGCCTGGCACTTAAATTATGCACCAATAAATATTTGTTAGACAGAAATTCTGAAGCCATCTGGGTGGTTTTCTCTCCGTCTCTTTCAGAACAAAGTCCACACACACAGGGTGTTGTTGCCGGTAGCAAGGAACAACTGGAATTGACCTCGCATCCTGGGTGTCGGAGGGTTAATTCCCATGCTCTCTCATCTAATGGAATATTTGAGGTCTTTCATAGGGTGAGTGTCATGCTCTGAGCTGGAAGTACCTCCACGATGCTGTATTGTTAAGTGGAAGAGGAGCAGGCCAAAGACTGCTTGTGAGAAAAGGAAATATTGCTCATAGCTGTGTGAAACACCTCTAGAAAGATAGAACACTGAAATCAGGGGGTCCTGGTGGGGAGAGGTTGACGTGGAGGGTCAAGGTGAGCAAGAAACTTCACTTTGTATATTTTATATTGTATACACTATCAAACATACACACACACATACATATACACACATTTATGACCTACTTAGGGGCCTGAAATGGGTTCTGCACGGGAGAGGGCAGGGTACAAGAGTAATGGGTTGTCTCTCAGAACATGAATCTGAGCAGTCATTTCTGGAGGTGACTCTTTCAGTGTCTTGGCTTCATCTTCTTGCCATGGTTTCCAGGGCCTTCCTGGCCTGACTAGGTGGCCTTGCCTCTCACCATGGCCCTCTCTCCCTTCCCTGCCTCTCTCTCACCTACAGAGCCGACCTGGGATTCCCCAAGCAGGGCCTCTGGCTCCCTCTCACCCCTGGGAACAGTGCCTCCCGGGATACCTTCCACACTCTGTGATTGCCCCTTCACCCTGCCCACCATCCCCAAGCTCTCACATCCTCCCTTCAGACTCTCCTGGGGTTGAAGTGTCTCCATCTCCTGCCACACGAACCCCAAGAGGCAGCCCCGGCCACCAACCCCTGGTCCAGCTCAAGCATACTCCTGACAACACATGATGGATGGATGAACGGATGGGTGGATGGAGAGATGGGTGGATGGAGGGATGGGTAGATGGATGAGCAGGTATGTGGATGGAGAGATGGGTGGGTGGATGAACAGGCAGGTAGATGAACAGGTGGGTGGATGGATGAACAGATGGTTGAATGAACGGATGAGTAGATGAATGAATAGGTGGATGGATCTATTTGGAAGGGGCTGTAGCAGTCCAGACCCGCCCAGACTCAGTGGCTGTTACCACCTTCCTTTGCAGTATCTGCCTCTCTTCATTCAAAGGCGGTGCCTGAAGCCTCTGGAGAATGCTTTGCCCGTGAACAGGTCAGGCTGGAAGGGCCCTGGGAATTAGCCCCAGCGCCTCAGCCAGTGACCCATGGGCACAAACCCACTCTCCTCTCGGGGTGGTGGGGCACCATCCTGAGCAGTGGGCGCTGCAGCCTCGCAGGGCCTCCCCCACAGGCACCCAGCTCCATGACGCACCAGTACCAGCTCCTCCCTTTCCCTCTGACCCCCACCCAACCCTTATCAACATCTCCTGGCCCCTCCCAAATGAACGACTTGCCCGTGAATCCTTGCCTCAAGGTCCAATGGCAGGACTGCTTACACTACACCCTCTGATGGTGCACGAAGCTAAACTGGGGCCGCCGAGGCCAGGCCCTGGACCTTCGCTGGCCCCTCTGCAGAGTGTACACGGGTGGGCACAGGAAAGGACAGAGGCCGGTGAGGATTCAGAAGAGGGGGCTACGACTGCCAAGCTGACAGAAGTAGCCAGGGTTCCAGGTGTAGAGGAAAACACAAGGCCCCCGGGGCAGAGAGCAGGATGGAGGCGAAAGGCCTTCCACAGGGCAGCACAGGATGCCTGGGGGGGAGGTGGGGGGGTGGGCTCCCCCCAGTCCTGCCGTGAGCAGGCCCTCAGTGCTCAGGGAGGGAGGCTGAAGCCCATGACCACATCCCGTCCAGCCCTGGGACGGAGGTCCAGGCGGCTCATGATCAAGCATGAAGCGACACACTGTAGGCGGGTGAGGCTGGAGCTCGGGTCTACCTGCGGGGCCACCTGAGGGGTAAAGTGGGCCCTGAATGAACATTCCCAGGTTTCCTGCTGAAGAATCCACCCCTCTGACAGCCTGGGGGCCAAGGCACAGATTTGAGAGGGAGGACTAAGCTCTCTTGCGTGTCTTGAACTTGCACGTTCAGGATCCCGAATTTAAGATGGCTTCTGGCCTTGGGTAGGGGGATAGCACAGGTGGCTGACAAGGACAGACATGGACTCCACGCGTGAACACATGGCCACCAGGAAGGGCGGCCAGAAGTCTGGACAGTGTGGACCCTCCTTATAGCCCAGATCTGCTGCCTCTGTTCTCTCTGGTTTTGGGGTCAGACAGGTAGGTCCCAAGCTCCAGACACAGTCAGGAAGGGACCTCTACACATGCCACCTGCTGCAGCAGAGGGACCCGGTTCCTCTCTGAAAGCCAGATGCAGAGCCACACTTGGCACATAGTAGCTGCTCAGTGAGTATATGGCAAATACAGGAAGAGACCCCAGGTCCAGCCTAGCAGCTGACCTCACAGTGAACACATGGAGTCTGCCTTAGGGAGGAGATTGCCATAAGGTGATGTTCAGTACTAAGTGCTCTGAAGCAGATGGACAGGGCTGCACCCTGATGGCAGGAAGTGGATGTGGTGTGGGGCTTGGGAAGCTGCTCTGAGCTGAGACCCAAAGGATGTGAAGGGGTGAGCTTTGGGCAGGTGAGGAGCTATGTCCCCGACAGAGGGTGTGGCCAATACATACCACACACACACACAATTTAAAACTAGAGAAAGAAGGCTGAGGTTAGAACAGGGCTTGCTTATGCCAGAGTAAAGCAAATAATAAGTGATGTCATGGAATAAAGGGTAAGGCATGGGGTTAGGGGTTCAGCTTTGCTGCTAACTCCCCATGTGGCCCTGAGGGTCATTCTTTCTGGGCTTCCTTCCTTCCTTCTTGCTGCAAAATGAGGGAGGTGGCTAGCCTCCGGAGGCGAGGGGGAGGTGTTGCTAGCACCGTGCACACCACCTCTCAGAAGAGACTGTGTGCATCTCTTTCCGGCTCCATGGTCAGTGACATCACACAGGTGGGATGAGATGGGCCATCGAGCGACTGTTTATACCATGAACATTGGCAAGCACTGCAAATCAGATTTTTTTTTTTTTGAGAGCTAGCTGCTAAATATTTACCAGCACACTGGCCTATAAAGTACTCCCCAGCTCTTGCTAAAGTCTCCTAAGTGTAGATAAGAGCTTGTCACTATCCCAGAGGCCAGGGAACTCAGCATCTCAGGAGACCTCTACTTAAATCCTCCTACTGTCATTTCTGGGCTTCCCTTGTGGCTTCCCTTGCAGCTGGTAAAGAATCTGCCTGCAATGCGGGAGACCTGAGTTCGATCCCTGGGTTGGGAAGATCTCCTGGAGAAAGGAAAGGCTACCCACTCCAGTATTCTAGCCTGGAGAGTTCCATGGTCTTATAGTCCATGGGGTTGCAAAGAGTCGTAGGACTGAGCGACTTTCACTTTCACTGTCATTTTTAAATTCAGTTTTACATTCTGTGCCTTAAGGGAGCTCTGCATTTTGCTTCCTTACACATTGCAAAATAAAAAAATTTTACTTTCCTGACTGTGGCTCAGATCATGAACTCCTGATTGCCAAATTCAGACTTAAATTGAAGAAAGTGGGTAACACCACTAGACCATTCAGGTATGACCTAAATCAAATCCCTTATGATTATACAGTGGAAGTGAGAAATAGATTTAAGGGTCTAGATCTGATAGACAGAGTGCCTGATGAACTATGGAATAAGGTTCGTGACACTGTACAGGAGACAGGGATCAAGACCATCCCCATGGCAAAGAAATGCAAAAAAGCAAAATGGCTGTCTGGGGAGGCCTTACAAATAGCTGTGAAAAGAAGAGAGGCAAAAAGCAAAGGAGAAAAGGAAAGATATAAGCATCTGAATGCAGAGTTCCAAAGAATAGCAAGAAGAGATAAGAAAGCCTTCTTCAGTGATCAATGTAAAGAAATAGAGGAAAAGAACAGAAGGGGAAAGACTAGAGATCTCTTCAAGAAAATTAGAGATACCAAGGGAACATTTCATGCAAAGATGGGCTCGATAAAGGACAGAAATGGTCTGGCCCTAACAGAAGCAGAAGATATTAAGAAGAGGTGGCAAGAATACATGGAAGAACTGTACAAAAAAGATCTTCACGACCCAGATAATCATGATGNAAGAAATAGAGGAAAAGAACAGAATAGGAAACACAAGAGATCTCTTCAAGAAAATTAGAGATACCAAGGGAACATTCCATGCAAAAATGGGCTCAATAAAGGACAGAAATTGTAGGGACCTAACAGAGAATCCCAGGGACGGGGGAGCCTGGTGGGCTGCCATCTATGGGGTCACACAGAGTCGGACACGACTGAAGTGACTTAGCAGCAGCAGCAGCAACAGAAGCAGAAGATATTAAGAAGAGGTGGCAAGAATACACAGAACTGTACAAAAAAGATCTTCACAACCCAGATAATCATGATGATATGATCACTAATCTAGAGCCAGACAGCCTGGAATGTAAAGTCAAGTGGGCCTTAGAAAGCATCACTACAAACAAAGCTAGTGGCAGTGATGGCATTCCAGTTGAGCTGTTTCAAATTCTGAAAGATGATGCCGTGAAAGTGCTGCACTCAATATCCCAACAAATTTGGAAAACTTGGCAATGACCCCAGGACTGGAAAATGTCAGTTTTAATTCCAGTCCCAAAGAAAGGCAATGCCAAAGAATACTCAAACTACCACACAATTGCACTCATGTCACATGCTATTAAAGTAATGCTCAAAATTCTCCAAGGCAGGCTTCAGCAATACGTGAACCGTGAACTTTCTGATGTTCAAGTTGGTTTTAGATCTGGTCCAAGATCACATTTTAGAAAAGGCAGAGGAACAAGAGATTTTGCCAACATACGCTGGATCATGGAAAAAAAATAAGAGTTCTAGAAAAACAGCTATTTCTGCTTGACTGACTACACTAAAGCCTTTGACTGTGTGAATCACAATAAACTGTAGAAAATTCTGAGAGAGATGGGAATACCAGACCACCTGACCTGCCTCTTGAAAAATCTGTATGCAGGTCAGGAAACAACAGTTAGAACTGGACATGGAACAACAGACTGGTTCCAAATAGGAAAAGGAG
>SJXQ01010083.1:32316-43791 GCA_006408695.1 Aepyceros melampus
TCCACTCGACAGGATCCCCGAGGGTCCGCCATCACTCAAGAGGAGACCCTTTGTCCCCTACTCAGCACGAGGTGAGAGTTAATTTCCTTGCTTCATCCGGAAGGGATTCGCAGCGCTCCCATTGCATACCAGAAGGAGGTGCTCTCCACAGGAGAGTCGAGATGATCTCCAGGGATCGTGCCATCAGGCCACAAGTACCCAGAAATCTCAGTCCACTCCAGACGAACCTGATTTCCCTGCATTCTCTCGACTGTCACCCCGGGGATTGACTGACCCCACGTTGGCACGTGTGAAAGCCCTGGTGGCATCTCGAGGGAAAGCCACAGATCCCTGTGTCAACGCAACAGGAAGCTTGACAGTTCTGCTACCGCTCAGGAGGAGAGCGGGCGTGCATGTGTCCACTCGAGACGAGGCCTGACCACCCTGTGGACAATCCAGAGGGACCCAAGTCTCTTGTCAGCACTTGCCCGCAAAGCTCAGGGTGCAATCGCTGCACCATACGTGGCCCTAGGACCGCTACCGACTGCAGAGGAATCCTGAAAGAACCTGCGCCATTTCCACGGAGACTGGCCTCTCCTGAGGCCACACGAGAAGATCCCTGAGGTCCCCGTCGTATTCGAGAGAAGGACCTGCTGCAACTCGAGTAACACCAGGAGGTTCTACCTTCCATGCGCGTTGAGGCCCTTTTCTTCAGCTCCATATCGAGGGAAATCACACCTTCCCTCTTGGACCTCGAAAGGGTCCTTCACTCCCTTCCTGCGACTCAAGAAGTTCCTGGACACACGCTCCTCCACTCGACAGGAACCCCGAGGGTCCGCCATCACTCAAGAAGAGCCCCTTGGTCCCCTCCTCAGCGCGAGGTTAGATTTAGATTCCTTGCTACATCTGGAAGGGATTCGGGGCGATCCCATTGTGTACCAGAAGGAGGTGCTCTCCACAGGAGAGTCGAGATGATCTCCAGGGTTCGTGCCACCAGGCCACAAGTACCCAGAAGTCTCAGTCCACTCCAGATGAATCAGCGCGAGGTGAGATTTAGATTCCTTGCTACATCTGGAAGGGATTCGGGGCGATCCCATTGTGTACCAGAAGGAGGTGCTCTCCACAGGAGAGTCGAGATGATCTCCAGGGTTCGTGCCACCAGGCCACAAGTACCCAGAAGTCTCAGTCCACTCCAGATGAACCTGATTTCCCTGCACTCTCTCCACTGTCATCCCGGGGATCGACTGACCCCAAGTTGGCACATGTGAAAGCCCTGGTGGCATCTCCAGGGAAAGCAACAGATCCCTGTGTCAACGCAACAGGAAGCCTGACAATGCTGCTACCGCTCAGGAGGAGAACGGGCGTGCATATCTCCACCCGAGACGAGGTCTGACCACCCTGTGGACACTCCAGAGGGACCCAAGTCCCATGTGAGCACTTCCGAACAAAGCTCAGGGTGCGACTGCAGCTACAGACGTGGACCTAGGACCGGCCACCGAATGGAGAGGAATCCAGAAAGGTCCCTTGCCATTCGCACAAAGACTGACCTCTCCTGAGGCCACACGAGAAGGTCCCTGAGGTCCCCGTCGTAACTCGAGAAGGACCTGCTGCAACTCCACAAACACCAGGAGGTTCTCCCTTCCATGTGCNAGAATAAATGGAGTAGCCATCATGGTCAACAAAAGAGTCCGAAATGCAGTACTTGGATGCAATCTCAAAAACGACAGAAGCTCAAGTTCCTCATATAAAATGGTGTAGTGTTTGCATATGATAGACCTCCATCCTCCCATAAACTTTAAACCATCTCTAGATTACCTACAATACCTAATACAATGCTGGTCCACACAGCAAATCCAGGTTTTGCTTTTTGGAACTTTCTGGAATTGGGGGGAGAAATTTTTTTTATTTATTTTTAATTGAAAAGTGAAAGTGAAAGTCCCTCAGTCGTATCTAGCTCTTTGGGACCCCATGGACTATACAGTTCATGGAATTCTCCAGGCCAGAATACTGGAGTGGGTAGCCGTTCCCTTCTCCAGGGGATCTTCCCAACCCAGGGATCGAACCCAGGTCTCCTGCATTGCAGGCAGATTCTTTACCAGCTGAGCCACTAGGGAAGCCAAGAATACTGGAATGGGTAGACTATCCCTTCTTCAGCAGATCTTCCCAACTCAGGAATTAAACTGAGATCTCCTGCATTGCTGGACAATTCTTTACCAACTGAGCTATCAGGGAACCCTTTTTAATTGAAAGATGATTGCTTTACAGTATTGTGTTGGTTTCTGCCAAATATCAACATGAATCAGCCATAGGTATACCTATGTCCCCTCCCTTTTGCTCCCTCCCACCTCCCTCCCCATCCCACCCCTCTGGGTTGTTACAGAACCCCCATTTGAGTTCCCTGAGTCACACAGCAAATTCCCATTGGCTATCTGTTTTACATACAGTAATGTATGTTTCCATGTTACACTCTCCATATATTCTACCCTCTCTTTCCTCCTTTGGGGGAATATTTTTGATCCACAATTTATTGAACCCGTAGTATGGAACCTGTAGATAGGAAGGGCTGACTGTGTGTGTGTGTGTGTGTGCGCGCACGCATGTGTGACCTGCATATATTTATATGTATATACAAATGTATATAATCTATATTATGCATTTGTACACACCTTGTAAAAATATACACATATATATGGTTGCAGGGACTACCTCTGGAAGACGCACAGGTAGTGGTTCTCTCTAGAGAAGAAGAAGGGATAGAGGGATGAAGCCACTTATGTTTCATGTGTGATTATACTAACATGTAGATGTTTTACCTATTTTGAAAAATAACACACTTTACACTTGGGTAGATCAGCCACATCTTCCTCATGGACAAGTTCAATCCCTCAAGACATAAATCAGACTCTTAGAGGACCCCAAAGGTGATGCAGGCTTGGAAATGGAGAGATCCATTGGAGGGCCCAGTGCACTCCACTGTTCCAGGCTGGAGCCAGCCCCAAACCCAGGGAACATGCTTCTGGCAAACTGGCCAGACAGACAGAGACTGGTAGTGTGGGGAGAGGGGTAGTGGGCTCTCCTAAGCCAGGAGTCAGTCACCTCCAAGAGAAAAATGAAGGAGGCAGGGCCAGGACAAGACTCACAGAGGTGGCTGGGTTGAGGAGGGCTGCTGAGAGGGGCCTGGGTCAGCCCAGGTTGGGGTGGAGGTGCAGAGAACTCCTTCTCAGACAAAGACCTGGGCCCATCAGCCTCTGAGCAACTCGAAGGTCCCACAAGGCTGGAAGCAGCCCCCCAACTCCACCAGCCACATTTCCACCGAGATGTCAGCCTATGTTCGCGGCCACCACACAGGCTGGACTGAGTCAAGGAATTCAAAGAACAGTCGGCTCCTGCACCACCAGGCGAGCCCCCACCAGACGTGCGGTTGAGCTGGACTTGGGTCTGCACTCTGTAACATCAGCTGTTTCTCTGCGCCCAGGTTTTCCCCTCTGTGTCTCAGTTAAGTGTTCCTTTTGGAAACTTTCAGCCTTTTTATGGCATAGTTAAAGGGAGAGGAATTTTTCCAGAACTCAAAAGACGCTGGTTTAGCTGGGTTGGGAGGAGAGGGCAATTTAAGGGAGAAGAGCCGGAGCAGCTGTGGCTGGAGTGAGGGTGGAGGGACAATGTGAGACCTTGGGGAGCGGGGGACTGGACTCCTCAGGCCTGGGCCACCTGTCCCAGGGTGCTGAGTCTCGATGGACTACACACATTACAGCTCTCCAGCCTTTGGTCCTCCGGTTCCTCTCATCACCCCTCAAGTCTCCTGCCCTGGCACTGTCAACACTCAACGCACATGTTCAAATGTCCCCTGCCAGCCCCGGGCCCCCATGGTTCCCTTCCTCCCCACAGCTTGCCTTCACCTCTCTCCAGCGACACCAGAGAGAAAAACTGCTGGGGAAAAGAACTTTCTGGAATCCACCCCAGCTAAAGTTGCTAAGAGCAACTCAGAGGAGAGCAAGTAAAGTCCATGGAGGCCACCGACCCCCCAGATTCCAGGGACTTGCAGGGACTTCCAGGGGTCTTTGGAGCCCCATCCAGTCTGCCCACTCAGACCCCCTCGGCCCAGCCCCTCTGTGAGACGTCTGTTTTCTCCACTCTGTCTTCTTCCTCCCATGGCTTGTTGATTTCCTGCCAAACCATTTCCCTCCTGGCTCCAAACTTCTGTCGGGAAAGAAATGAAATCAGCACTTGGAGGGCTGGAAGGGGAAAAACAGCTGCTTCTAACAAAGTGGGGTGGGGGAGGGGCTAGCGAGCAGCTGGATTATGGTGGAAAAGGAAGTGTCTGGTGGGGGCTCCGAGCTCATAGCAGGAGGGGCAAACTCACAGCCCAGCGGGCACCAGGATGGAGGCTTCCTACGGGCGTCTTGGGCTGCAGTCTTCAGACGCAAACACATCTCATGTTCACATTAACCTTCCTCGGCTGTGTGTTTCCCTCCACTTGATAGGTGTGAGTCCAGCATCTTTCCTCCTGACTCTCCTATGAAGAAAAATTATAGTGCATGTGTTTGGAACATGATAGAGAACAGTGGAGGCTGTGGCATCAGGACCCTCCACTAATACTGATCAGCACAGGAAGACACGGTGGCCTCCACCAATTGTGGCCCCATGGATCGTGGGCCTCCGATAATAAATCTGACGTAGAGACCCGGATTCTTGTGCACAGATCGCCTGAGATTTAAAGTTGGCTACTACCTTCCCTGTTGGCTCAGACGGTAAAGAATTTGCCTGCAATGCAGGAGACCCAGGTTCAATGCCTGGGTTGGAAAGATCCCCTGGAGAAGTGAATGGACTCTGGTATTCTTGCCTAGAGAACTCCATGGACAGAGGAGCCTGGTGGGTTACAGTCCAGGGGGTCACAAAGAGTCAGACACAACTGAACAACTAACAACGAGTGCAGAGGCCTTAGGGCACTGGCAGACCAGCTCACTGAGCGCTAAGTAAAATTAATGTGAGAGCTGGGCTGACAGGTCAGAGGCGGAGACCCTTCTTTATGGGTGAAAGCTGATGAGTGGACTTGGCTGATTGGGCCACTGTGGCCTGGAGTGGGCAATGCCCGGGGCCCCATCCACCCCTTGAGTCTCCTTTCAACAGCATATATCGCTGACTCCTCCCCGCTCAAAAGGGCTTTTGCTCTCCGGAGAGTGCCCCTTGGGCTCGTCCTTGAAAGGCTGCCCGCCTGCCACAGAGTTTCCTTGCCTGGAGACAGTGAGCCCGGAGTACTGGAACTTCACAGTCTTCTTCCACACCCCACCCATCCACCATCTTTGGTGAAGGAATAACAGGAGTATGGACATTTGGCCCTCTTACCTCGAGTCAGGATAACCCTGAGCATCCCTCACGCTCCAGAGGTCCCAAGGCTAACACACTCTCCGCGGGACTCTGCCTAAAATTGCTCCCGCCGTGGCCTTCCCTCTGCCCTGACCTGCTTTCTCCACTCCCTTTGAAGTTTCTCCTGGGAGAACTTCCTTAATAAACCACAGGCACACGAGCCCTTGTCCCAGGATCTGTTCTGGAGGCCCCTCCCGTAGACACAGCCAGGCTAACAGACAACTCTGCCCACAGTGGAAAAAAGAAGTTTGCCAGGAGCTAAAACCACAGTTAGAGAGCCTCAGAACTGTCAAAGGACACTGCCTTTTCTGAGAATCAGCTTAGGATGCTCAGGGCTCCCACAACGGCTCTACTCTCCTGTCCCACCCCACCCCTCCTCTGCAAGTCATCCTTCTTTTACCTTGTGGTTGCTCCCAAAGCTCCCCCTCCCCCAGGTCCACCCCCCACCACCTGGCAGCCATGCAGACTGTATGTCTGACCCCACCCTAGGCCCAGGGGTGGGATTTGACTGGTAAAACCCAATTTCAGTAAGTCCCAGCCCCATTGCATAGTGGCTGGTACAAATAACCCACCTGGAAGTCATTTAGAAAACAAACAAACAAAAATTCCCAGGGAATGCTCTGGGGAGTGGGGCAGGAGTAATTCAGTTATCTTGAAGATGGAAATTCTAGAAGACAGATGCAATCTTGATATGAAGGCTTGGAAAATGAGGGAAGTCAGTGAGAATAGGGGTTAGGGTGAGCAGCCAGACTGGATGGCTGTGGTGGACTCTACGGCTTCCCCGGTGGCTCAGTGGGAAAGAACCCACCTGCCAATGCAGGAGACGCAGGAGACACAGGTTTGATTCCTGGGTCAGGAAGATCCCCTGGAGAAGGGAATGGCGACCCACACCAGTATTTTCACTTGGGAAAATCCCATGGACAGAGGAGCCTGGTGGGCTACAGTCCATGGGGTCACAAACAGTCAGACATGACTGAGCGAGCACTCACGCACAGAAGAGTGTGGAAGAGAAAGGAGGACAGAGACCAAACCTGGTATCTGTTGGTTGCAACCAAAAGCACCTAGGAAGTGAAGGAAGCCAGTTAGTGCGGTGAGCAGCTGGGACACCCAGGACAGAGGTGACCACCAGAGAGAGGCAAGAGCCTCAGAGTTACCCCCAACCAAGGGGAAGGGACCTGGGGCATTTACCCATCAATTCCTACCAGCCAGAGCAGCAGGGCTCCGGCTCCTGGGGCCTCCCACTAGAATCCTTGGAGGAGATTTTTTCAAACTCACGATGCCTGGGTCCACGTCCAGAGATCCTGGGTTCACGAGCCCCAGCACTAGGGCTGGAGAATACTCACGCACAGAAGAGTATGGAAGAGAAAGGAGGACAGAGACCAAACCTGGTATCTGTTGGTTGCAACCAAAAGCACCTAGGAAGTGAAGGAAGCCAGTTAGTGCTGTGAGCAGCTGGGACACCCAGGACAGAGGTGACCACCAGAGAGAGGCAAGAGCCTCAGAGTTACCCCCAACCAAGGGGAAGGGACCTGGGGCATTTACCCATCAATTCCTACCAGCCAGAGCAGCAGGGCTCTGGCTCCTGGGGCCTCCCACTAGAATCCTTGGAGGAGATTTTTTCAAACTCACGATGCCTGGGTCCACGTCCAGAGATCCTGGGTTCACGAGCCCCAGCATTAGGGCTGGAGAAAGCTCCCCAGGGAATCCATGTGCACAGTATGGCTTGGGAAGCCCCAGTCTCGCTGACTTCTCGGATTCCCTGGAGCCTGCAGGCTCAGGGCCTCCCTGAATAAGTTCAGCTGAGGATGGAAACCCTGGGAAAGCCGCCAGTGCAGCTGGAGATAAATCACTCACGGGCTGGGACCATAGCCGGTGGAGGCTTGAGAAGCGGGGGTTTTGGCCTTCACTCCACTGTTTGCGCTCCCGTGACCAGAACGGAGCCCGACCCACAGAGGTTCTTTTCAGGAGGAAAGAAAAAATGTCAAGCATATTTTCTGAGGTTTAATTTCCTCCCAGTGTCCTGAGGAAACCTTCCTAAAGCTCAGGCACCCTCAGCTGAGTCTCCAGTATAACGTCAAAGACTTTGAAATCGATACCCAGTGTGATTTTGCTAAAGTAAATAAAAACCAGGGGAGGAGGAAAATTAAAAAGAGCCTGGGTCTAGGAGAGGCCGAACCTCCACCTAGAAAGTGCAAAAAAGAGGCTGGTTCGGGTAGGGGAGGGGGCAGAATTCTGAGAGTTTCAAATTCAGGGAAAGGGTTGCCAGATTCAGCAAATAAAAAAAGCCTCATTCAATCAAAACGTGGATGCCCTAGTTCAATTTGAATTGCAGATGAACACTGAATAATTCTTTTAGTGTAGAAGTGTGTCCTATGCCATAGGGGGCATGCTTATATTAAATATTGCATGGGGCAAATATTAAAAGTTGTATGCATTGCCTATCTGAAATTCAAACTTAACTAGGCATCCTGATTTTATCTGACAACCCTAAAACCTACAGGAAAGTAGATAGGTCTCAACTGATTGTGCTGTGCTCAGTTGTGTCTGACTCTTTGCGACTCCATGGGCCGTAGCCTGCCATGTTCCTCTGTCCATGGGATTCTCCAGGCAAGAATACTGGAGTGGGTTGCCATTGCAACTCGTTCAGTTCAGTCAGTTCAGTCGCTCAGTCAGGTCCACTCTTTGCGACCCCATAAGCTGCAGCATACCAGGCCTCCCTGTGCATCCCCAGCTCCCGGAGTTTGCTCAAACTCATGTCCATCAAGTCAGTGATGCAATTCAACCATCTCATCCTCTGTCGTCCCCTTCTCCTCCTGCCTTCAATCTTTCCCAGCATCAGGGTCTTTGCAAATGAGTCATTTCTTCACAACAGGTGGCCAAAGTATTGGAGTTTCAGCTTCAGCATCAGTCCTTCCAATGAATATTCAGGACTGATTTCCTTTAGGATGGACTGGTTGGATCTCCTTACTATCCAAAGGACTCTCAAGAGTCTTCTCCAAGACCACAATTCAAAAGCATCAATTCTTTGGCACTCAGCTTTCTTTATAATCCAGCTCTCACATCCATACATGACTACTGGAAAAACCATAGGTTTGACTAGATGGACCTTTGTTGGCAAAGTAATGTCTCTGCTTTTTAACATGCTGTCTAGGTTGGTCATAACTTTTCTTCCAAGGAGTAAGTGTCTTTTAATTTCATGGCTGCAGTCACCATCTGCAGTGATTGGGGGCCCAAAAAGATAAAGTCTGACACTGTTTCCACTGTTTCCCCATCTATTTCCCATGAAGTGATGGGACCAGATGCCATGATCTTAGTTTTCTGAATGTTGAGTTTCAAGCCGGATTTTTCACTCTGCTCTTTCACTTTCATCAAGAGGCTCTTTAGTTCTTCTTTGCTTTTTGCCATAAGGGTGCTGTCATCTGCATATCTGAGGTTATTGGTATTTCTCCTGGCAATCTTGATTCCATCTTGTGCTTCATCCAGCCTGGCATTTTGCATGATGTACTCTGCATATAAGTTAAATAAGCAGGGTGACAATATACAGCTTTGATGTACTCCTTTCCCAATTTGGAACCTGTCTGTTGTTCCATGTCCAGTTCTAACTGTTGCTTCTTGACTTGCATACAGATTTCTCAGGAGGCCAGTAAGGTGGTTTGGGATTCCCATCTCTTTAAGAATATTCCACAGTTTGTCGTGATCCCACAACCAAAAACTTTGGTGTAGTCAATAAGGCAGAATTAGATGTATTTTCTGGAGCTCTCTTGCTTTTTCGATGATCCAGTGGATGTTGGCAATTTGATCTCTGGTTCCTCTGCCTTTTCTAAATCCAGCTTGAACATCTGGGAGTTCACGGTTCACCTACTGTTGTGGCCTGGCTTGGAGAATTTTGAGCATTACTTTACTAGTGTGTGAGATGAGTGCAATTGTGTGTTAGTTTGAGCAATCTTTGGTATTGCCCTTCTTTGGGATTGGAATGAAAACTGACATTTTCCAGTTCTGTGGCCACCGCTGAGTTTTCCAAATTTGCTGGCATGCTGAGTGCAGCACTTTAACAGCATCATCTTTTAGGATTTGAAATGGCTCAACTGGAATTCTATCACCTCCACTAGCTTTGTTTGTAGTGATGTTTCCTAAGGCCCACTTGACTTCACACTCAGGGATGTCTGGCTCTAGGTGAGCTGATCACACCATCATGGTTGTCTGGGTCATGAAGATCTTTTTTGTATAGTTCTTTTGTGTATTCTTGCCACCTTTTCTTAATAACTTCTGCTTCTGTTATGTCCATACCATTTCTGTCCTTTATTGTGCCGATCTTTGTATGAAATGTTCCCTTGGCATAATTTTCCTGAAGAGATCTCTAGTCTTTCCCATTCTGTTGTTTTCCTCTATTTCTTTGCATCGATTGCTGAGGAAGGTTTTCTCATCTCTCCTTGTCATTCTTTGTAACTCTGCATTCAGGTGCTTATATCTTTCCTTTTCTCCTTTGCTTTTCATGTCTCTTCTTTTCTCAGCTATATGTAAGGCTTCCTCAGAAAACCATTTTGCCTTTTTGCATTTCTTTTTCTTGGGGATGGTCTTGATCACTGCCTCTTGTACACTGTCACGAACCTCTGTCCATAGTTCTTCAGGCACTCTGTCTATCAGATCTAATCCCTTGAATCTATTTCTCATTTCTACTGTTTAATCGTAAGGCGTTTAATTTAGGTCATACCTGAATGGTGTGTGGTTTTCCCTACTTTCTTCAACTTAAGTCTGAATTTGGCAATAAGGAGTTCATGATCTGAGCCATGGTCCACTCCCGGTCTTGCTTTTGCTGACTATATAGAGCTTCTCCATCTTCATCTGCAAATCAATCTGCTTTTGATATTGACCATCTGGTGATGTCCATGTGTAGAGTCTTTTCTTGTGTTTTTGGAAGAGAGTGTTTGTTATGACCAGTGCGTTCTCTTAGCAAAACTGTTAGCCTTTGCCCTGCTTCATTTTTGTACTCCAAGGCCAAATTTGCCTGTTACTCCATGTATCTATTGACTTCCTACTTTTGCATTCCAGTCCCCTATAATGAAAAGGACATCTTTTTTGGGTATTAGTTCTAGAAGGTCTCGTAGGTTTTCATAGAACTATTCAACTTCAGCTTCTTCAACATTACAGGTAAGGGAATAGACTTGGATTACCATGATATTGAATGGTTTGCCTTGGAAACAAACAGAGATCGTTCTGTCATTTTTGAGGCTGCATCCAAGTACTGCATTTTGGACTCTTTTGTTGACTATGAGGGCTATTCCATTTCTTCTAATGGATTCTTGCCCACAATAGTAGATATAATGGTCCTCTGAGTTAAATTCACCCATTCCAGTCCATTTTAGTTCACGATTTCTAAAATGTCGATGTTCACTCTTGCCATCTCCTGCTTGACCACTTCCAATTTACCTTGATTCATGGACCTAACATTTCAAGTTCCTATGCAATATTGTTCTTTACAGCATCAGACTTTACTTCCATCACCAGTCACATCCACAGTTGGACATTGTTTTTGCTTTGGCTCTGTCTCTTCACTCTTTCTGGAGTTATTCCTCCACTGATCTCCAGTAACATACGGGTACCTACCAATTTGGGGAGTTCATCTTTCAGTGTCATATATTTTTGCCTTTTCATACTGTTCATTGGGTTCTCAAAGCAAGAGTACCGAAGTGGTTTGCCATTCCCTTCACCCATGGACCACGTTTTGTCAGAACTGTCCACCATGACCGTCCGTCTTGGGTGGCCCTTCACAGAATGGCTCATAGCTTCATTGAGTTGGATAAGGCTGTGGTCCATGTGATCAGTTTGATTAGTTTTCTATGATTGTGGTTTCAATCTGTCTGCCCTCTGAGGGATAAGGATAAGAGGCTTATGGAAGCTTCCTGATGGGAGAAACTGAAGGGGAAACTGGGTCTTGTTCTGATGGGCAACTGGTTAGGACTCCCTTACCTAGGTGTGAGAGTTACTGGTGTCTCTTCTTAGGTAGAGGTCTCTGGTTCCCCCCGGGCATCCCTGACCAGGCAGGTTGTCTCTGGCCTTCTATCTGTAGGTAGAGTGGAAATGCCGGAAGATGAGGAAGTAGAGGGAAAAAGGAGGAAAGAAGGGAGGAGGGGG
>SJXQ01010083.1:44003-98641 GCA_006408695.1 Aepyceros melampus
ACACTTTTCTCCCGGGTTGCCTCCCTCCACCCTCCTCTCTCCCCACCAAATAAGGAACCAGAGGGAAGAGCGGCCGGCGAGGATGCCCAGGGGCTGCTACCCCACCTCTGGCAGGATCCGGCTGCCTAGCCGCCGGGGCTGGGGCAGCGCAGCTGGAAGAGGCCCCTCGGGCCGAGGTCAAGGTTGGAGGGCCGGCGGCGGGCGTGAGGCTCGAGCCCCTGCAGGTGAGAAGGGCTCAAGGGCCCTTCGCTGGCCCCGCGCTGCCTGCGGCCCCTTCGTGGAGGATGACGTGGCGGCGCGAGGCAGCACCATGACTTCGGCCCAGACTTCCATCCCACAAGATCCCGGGATTCGATCCAAAGAAAAGAACTCAGACCCAGGAGAGACGTGTCCGGAAGCCGTCGCCCGTGGTAGGGGATACGGTTTAATAAATATTGGTACATCAGCACAGTGCAATGTGACTTTATGTCTCCTGGAACTCCTTAGGTGCCCGATGGGTGACGGGCACCCTGCCCAGCCTCTGGGTACACAAAGGTAGAGATAAACTCGGTTCTTTGGCTCTTTCTGGGGAGTGAGGGCTCAGGGGCCGGGGTCACAAGGGCAACAACAGGCCTTTAATAAGAGTTCAATCTCCAGAAGCAGGTAGCCAGCGGTGGGTTTGAACATGGGTCTCTATCCAGCTGTGAGCTGCAGACTTCAGAGGGACCTGGGGAGGGTCCAGTGGGGTTCTGCCTGTGAGGCCCTTGGCACAGAGCCTGGCATGTAGGTGAAGCTGCCAACAGTCACGGATTGTCATTATTACTGTTACTATTGGAGTGCAGTAGGTGCTGGGGGCTTCCCAGGTGGCGCTAGTGGTAAAGAACCTGCCTGCCCATGCAGCAGACGTGAAAGACACGGTTTCAATCCCTGAGTCAGGAAGATCCTCTGGGGGAGGAAAGGGCAACCCACTTCGGTATTCTCGCCTGGGAAATCCCATGGACAGAGGAGCCTGGCGGGCTACCATCCACAGGGTCGAAAGGAGTAGACATGACTGAATTGACTTAGTACACAAGCAGGTGCTGTAACAGAAGAATGTACAATGTAGGATGCTGGCCCAGAGACCAATGGGCTAAGTACCCTAACAAAGGGCACAGAAGCTTCCAGGAGGACACAGAACAGAAGCACACTCTTTGCACAGAGGATGGGGCATATCATTCTGTCTGAGGATGTCACCAAAGCTACCATAGGTGGCCGCTCAGCTAAATCATGAAGGATACGAAGTTTGCTGGATAACAAGAAATGAAAAGGTGTTTCACGTGGAAGCAAATATGTGGGCCAAGGAGGAGGAGAGAAGGGGCAGGGCGGATTCCAAGATGGGCTTCTAAGTGTCTGGAGAAGACACAGATGAGTGAAGGGTTGCAGCTCTTCCCTTGTGAGCATCTGCCCTCGACTGCACATGTGCCAAGCTGGCCCCTCCCTCTGTGACTGTCTGGACCCCACCAGGCACAGCTTTCATCACCGCGAGGTCCCCGTCCTTTCAGTGATCACCTCAACCCACTCAAGGTGCTCTGAGGCTGACATCCAAAGGGAAGGTTCTGGGTCTTTTATCTTTTTCTTTCCACAATGATTCTTGGCCCTTGTGCAAATCTGCTTACCCTTTTCCAGCCACCTTTGAGCTCTTCACGAGTGAGTCATTTTTAGGTCCATTGGCCAAAATCCAAGTAAAAAGATCCCAAGTTCTTGAAAGAAGGGGCCATAATGATAATATTAAGGTTAACAGTTAACAAACATGGCGGCTTCCTCTCCATTAAGCACTTTGCTGATGCCTTCTCTGTGAATCACTGTTCTTACCCCCTGGTTTCAGGTAATGCAACTGAGTTGAAGTGATCTATCTGTTCAAGGGTCACTCAGCTAGTAATGGTGAATCTGAGATTCAAACCCAAGGCTGCCTTACTGCAGAGCTGATTCCAGTACTACTGGGCCATCTTTCTTCTTCTTTTTTTTTTTTGGCTTGCAGCATGCAGGATCTTAATTCCCAACCAGGGATTGAACCCATGACTCCTACGTGGAAGCAGAGTCTTAACCACTGGACCACCAGGGAAGTCCCTGAACCATCTACTGAGAAAGCTAAACATGTCTAGTCAGGGCTTAGATCAAGAGAGGGGAGAAGGGAGGCTCCTAACCTCTTCATTTGGAGGACAAGTTAGCTGGTGAAGATGTCACTAGCCCAACAGGGGCCACAGCCATGGACCTGAGTACCACCTGGTGAGCATCCTGTAAGCTCCAGATACCACCCTACACATGAAGTCTTTCAACCAAGGGAATTTAACACAGGGAATTTGTTTTGCAGCTTGGACTTCCTGAGGAGCCAAATGGGATGGCGAGGTGACCAGACCGTTTAGTGATAACAGTAAGGCACTGCTGCCATCACTAGGGCCAGGACAGGAAGGGAGGAGCTAGGGTTACCAGAGCCCATGGCTCAGGCCACCTGGCAGGCGCTGGAACCACAGTAGGGATGTAGCTACAGAAGCTGGGTGGGATGGGGATTTCTGGCAACTACCCTCCAAGTTATTTTTGCCCCATTTTAGAGATGAGGAAACTGAGACGTGGAGAGGTTTAGTGACTGGCCCAACCATGATAGAGGTCAGTGTGTCTGTCATAGCTCTGGCCAAACCAGTCAGCTCAGGGACTTTGTGAGCCATTAAGAATTCAACAACAGAGGAAGACAACTTAGGAGCCTTCAGGTTCCAAAGACCTAACAATGGTGGGGGTAAGGGATCAAGGGCCCTTGGGTGACAACAATGCCCGTGTGTCTCTCCTGTGCTGTCTCGCCAAGTCCCAGCTGTAGCCCAGAGAGGCACGTTACATGAAGCCGCAGCCTGGACTGAGTGTTGGGACTAAAGGTGATTCTTTTTCCTTTGAGGTCTTCTGTATTTTCCAGATCTTCCCAGAGGAACACACACATCTTCATTAGCGGGAAGGACAGCTCATCTCCAGGCATCAGTGTAAAGGTAGAAGTCTCCAGATGAAGCCTTTAGCAAAAGAAAAGTTGAGGCCAAAAATGGTGACACGAGGGAAGACTGGTCACACAGGTGGCTCATCACCAGCCTGCAGCCTCCTCCCCGGAAGGGAACACAGCCAGGAGGTGAAAACATGCAATGGCAAGAGCTTCCGTTCACACATACACACCCAGCCCTCTTCTGCACAACACACACACATATCACACACACAAATGTACACACACAAACACACTCGCATGCTCTCATAAGCAGGCCCAGCAACACATATTTGCTTACATGTACACATGAAACACACATATAAACACACATTCCCATACACACATATCCACAAATGTGCAAACAATAACACACACGTACATTTACACATGCCAAACAGAAGTCTGTTGTGCACATGCACACATCACACCCATGTACACACACACACAAACATCACATACACACAGGCTCATTCTGCTTCTTTTCAAATGAGACTTGGCAAAATGTTCCTTGTCACAGCATCTCCCAGGGAGTGTCTGGCTTCCTTGGAGTAGATCCCGGTATCACCTTCCAGGAACAGAAAAGGCTTCACCTTTCAGCCCCAGAACACAAGCCAAACAGGTGTCGTCTCACAGGTGGGCACCAGAGAGCACCTCCCCCTGTGATGTGAGTGGAGGCCCAGGCAGTCCCCCTGAGCACCCAGCAGCCCAGCAGCACCCATCAGGCAGCCTGGGAGCTTCCTGAGGACGCACACCCTGCTGGGCCACCCTGAAGTCTCAGGAGCAGCTGCAGAATTGGCAGAGCCCCCGTGTCCCCAGAGGAAGTTGTGAGGCCAGGCCCAGCTGGGCACCCAGGAAGGCTCCTGGAGTCTCTTTATGAAGCGAGGGGTGCTGAGAAAGCTGAAGAGTTGCATCCAAATCAGTGAAGCTGGAACACACCCTCACACCATGCAGAAAAATAAACTCAGAATGGCTTAAAGACTGAAATATAAGACAAGACATCATAAAACGCCTAGCAGAGAACATAGGTAAAACATTCTCTTACATAAATCGCACGAGTGTTTCCTTAGGTCGGTTTCCCAAGGCAACAGAAATAAAAGCAAAAATAAACAAAGGAACCTAATCAAACTTACAAGCTTTTGCACAGCAAAGGAAACCATAAACAAAACAAGAGACAAGACTGGGAGAAAATATTTGCAAATGAGTCGACCAACAAAGGCTTACTTTCCAAAATATACAAACAACTCATACAACCCAATAACAAAAAACAAACAACCCATCAAAAAATGGCAAAAGACCTAAATAGAAATCTCTCCAAAGAAGACATACAGATGACCAATAGGCACAAGAAAAGATGTTCAACATCAAAATTATTATTACAGAAATGCAAATCAAAACCACAATGAGGTATCACCTAACACCTGTCAGAATGGTCATCATTAAAATGATGTCTAAAAACAGTAAGTGCTGGAGAGGGTGTGGAGAAAAGGGAACCCTTCTATACACTGCAGAAATGTAAATGTGGGAATGTAAATTGATGCAGCTACTATGGAGAACAGTATGGAAGTTCCTTAAAAAACAAGAAGCAGAATTACCACATGATCCAGTAATCCCACTACTGGGTATATATCCAGAGAAAACTCTAAATAAAAAAATACATGCACCCTAATGTTCATAGCAGTACTATTCACAATAGCCAAAACTTAAATGTACATTGACAGATGAATGGGTAAAGAAGCCATCACACATACACACACACATATATATACATATATATATAATGGAATATTACTCAGCCATAAAAAGAATGAAATAATGCCACTTGCAGGATCATGGGTGGACCTAGAGATGATCACACCAAGTGAAGTAAGTCAGACAGAGAAGACAATAACCATATGATGTTACTGATATGTGGAATCTAAAATATGACACACAAGAACTTATCCAAGAAACAGAAACAGATTCACAAACATAGAGAGCAGACTTGTGGTTGCCAAGGGGGAAGACAGGAAGGGGAGGGATGGAGTAGGAGTCTGGGGATTAGTAGATGCAAACTATTATATGTAGGATGGATAAGCAACAAGGTCCTACGGTAGAGCACAGGGAACTATATTCAATATCCCGGGATAAACCATATGGAAAAGGATATGAAAAAAAAAGAAGAAAGAAAGAAAGGCCCTTGCTGTAAGAATTCTCAGACCAAGCCCCTGTCCCTAGGTGAGCTCAGTTTCCTCCTCTGTAATGAAGGGGGCTCTCAGCACATCTCGGCACATCCCTTACCTGCTGCATCAGGGTCTTGTAGTTCAAGCTGCAGGTTTAGCTCCTGACCTTTACAAGCAGGGGGAGAGGAATTTAATTCAGAGGCTAAAGTACATCCACCACTGTCAGTGCCACTATAAATATACATGCCACTCAGTCACCAGAGCGCCCAGGTGGCTCAGGGAGAGAACACACCTCACCAAGTGGTACATTTACCCCCTCTGGGCCCCTTCAGGTTAACCACAGCCCCCTGTGGCTTGCCAAAAACATCTGCCCATGTTTCCTGGATGACAATGGAGCAGCAAAGGGCCTGGGATGGGAGGGGCTGCTGGAAGCTGAGGGCCTCCAGGAGGTCTAGAACAGGAAGCGGGTGGCAGGCTGGTCTGCAGTTGTGGGACAGAGTCTCACAGGCTTCTGAGCACCAAAGCAGGGGGCCTGCTCAGGGTGGGCTAAGATTCCCCTCTGTAGAGAGGTAACTTTCCAAAGAGGATGCCCAGCAGACACTGAATTTAGAGCTTTTGCTTATTTATTTATTTTTTTAATGTATTCATTTTTACTCATTTGGCTGCATCAGGTCTTAGTTGCAGCATGCAAACTCTTAGTTGCAGCATGTGAGATCTAGTTCCCCAACCAGGGATCAAATCCAGGGCCCCTGCATTGGGAGCACAGAGTCTCAGCCACTGGAACACCAGAGAAGTCCTAGAGTTTTCCTTTCTTTAGAGAAAGACCCTGCCCATTACATGGCAAGATAGGTGAGGACAAGAAATTAGCTTGAAAAGACCTGGACTTGGCATCCCTTGGAAAAGGAGACCCTTGATGGTCCAAGGAGTAAGGAGAGGGCACACAGGGGCAAGGTAACTCAGGGTGCCCAGGTAGTGCTGCCCTTAACCCTGGTGAGACTCCCACGCTGGTCCTTCTGGGCCGTGTTGGGTAAGGAGTTGGTGAGACAAAGGGGACGTGTAGAGCCAGATGACCCACAAGCTGTGTGACCCTCGGCATGTTACTCAACCTCTCTGATCCTTCATTTCTTCCTCTAAAGTATGATGTCATGTGAAACTTTTACAAGGTTGAATCACAATGAATACTGAATGAAAACAGCTCTTCTAGGGCATACCCTCTTCTTCGAGGGCAGCATCCCCAGGCCCGAGGGCTGGCCCAGGGCCTCTGTCTGCAAGCTGCTTTCCCACGCAGCTGCGGTAGCCAGAGTACCAACAGAAAAACAAGAGTCCAGGCCAAGTGATTCCATAGGGAATTAATGTAGGAAGGAGCAGATGAAAACCTAATAGAAGCGGCAAGAAACCTCTGCTTCCCTCAGGCTGAAGGGACAGAGGAAGCAGGGCAAGATCAGTAGCTAAAACCAAGGAGGAGACACCACCCGCCCGGGCTGCAGAGCTGCAGAGAGCACTGGAGGTACCCAGCCAGGTTTCTCTCCTCCCGTGGAGGGGGAGGCGGTGCCTAGCTCCCTTCCCCGCTTCCCATTGGCTGAACCTAGCGGTGATGCCCGCGTGCAAGGGACCCTGGGAAATGTAGTCCACGGGGTCGGGCCAGGCAGCACTGCAGAGCAGGAGAGCGGGCGGGGGCGGGGGTGGACCCGATGGCTGTAGCTGATGCCCACCCAGCTAGCTGTACCGTGGGGCGGACAAGGGCTGCTGTGCCTGCCCGAAGGCAGCGGGTTTGCCTCTGCTGAATCTTCAAAGCTCCTTGATCCACATATCGGTGGAGGGTAAGTCCGGAGAAAGAAGCGGCTGTCACCCCGCACCATCAGGAGGGAGAAAGGGAGAATGACCTTGTGGGCACTTCAGGTCACTTTCCCCCAGGCCTGGGGAGCTAGTACGCTGGATCCCAACCCTGACCTCCCTGCACGATGGCTCCTGAGCCGCCCTGCCAGCCACAGCTCGGCATCTAACTCCGGGTTAGCGGACGCCGCCAACATGGGGGCGGGGAGAGGGTGGGAGAAAGGTGATGGGGGATTGGTAATAGCAGTTGCTGTTGGTGAAGGCTTTAGGAGTCTAGGCGCTAAGTTTCATGCTTTAGATGGACAGTTTCATCTGTTCTTTTAACAACCCGTAATACGCACCAAGTATGTCCCCATAAAATCCAGGGAGAAAGTTTTTTTATCATCAAAATATTTTAAAAGTATGTCCCAGGTGTCCACAAATAACTGAGCAAAGTCAAAATCCTGAAACTGAATAATGGGAACCTCCCAGAAGGTCTGAGCAGGTGTGGTGTGACTGGCTGAGGCCAAACAAGACCTTGGGGTCAACATAATTTTCTGTTAGGTGGATAGAGAACCATTAACTTTGGCCTATGTTTTATGCAATACAGCAGGCATCAGCACCCCCTCTGTTTTCCTTGAGTATTTATTGTGATGCAGCATTATAAAAGTTTCACATGACATTATACTTTAGAGGAAGAAATAAAGGATCAGAGAGGCTGAGTAACCTACCTAGGGTCACACAGCTTGCCCATAAGAGACAGCATGTTACTCTGTGATGGAGTGGTTGCTAATGAGCCCCTCTCCCACTACTCTTTCCCCACCTTTCCAATCAGGTCCAGGGTGGCGGCGCTGAGCTGAGGTGGCAGGCAGGGTGGTAATGTTGGATGTTTATATTCTGACAGCATCCCAAGGCCAAATATAAACTGGGCCATGCCCCAGAGTGTGAGGCTACACTGCCTCCAGGTCATGATGGTGAGCACACCATGCGTAGATGGAACAGGGTCAGTGCGAACCCCAGTGGTCAGCTCTTAGAAGCCTCTCTGGCTCTCCCTGACTTTTCCCTTTAAGCCAGTAAGACGACGACAGCAGGAAGAGGCTATGAGGCTCTCCAGTCTCCCTTGCCCTGCAGGCCCCAAAGGGGTTGGGTGACTTGTCCAAGGTCACACAGCTGGTGGAGGATAACCCCATACCACACGTGCAGCTGCAAAACCCATTTCATGCCTGCTCCTCTCTCTGTCTCTGAAATGATGCCCCTTCACCACTTGAGTTTCGGTGGTTGAAACCTAGAGGGCAGAATGGGTTGGGTTGCATTTTTCACAAAAGCCTTCACAGGTTACAGGCAAGATTTTGCTTGTGAACTGAAAGTAGGAATTCATTAAGTATGGTTTAGGGCACAGCTCTCTCCCTCCTCCCCAACCCAAATATATCAGGATCTTTTCTCCTACCCCCAAAATTATACGACAGGGTAGAAAAGAGGAATCTGTTTCATTTTCCCACTCCTGGTGGGACATTTCTCCAAAAAGGCAATTCAGTCCTCACTAGAAGATTAGGAAGAGGGCAGCTCCCAGTCTCATGGCTACGTGAGACACAGGTAGACGAGAAGAGAGCTCAGATTTAGTCCAAGGCCTTGGACTCCAGGCCTTTCGTCCACCAGGCCTCTTGTCTAGGCCTCAGCCATTTCATCGGGGAGTCAGGGGGCCACATCTTCCAGATTCTTCTAGGAGGATTAACATTCTGCTAGAAGTCGTGTACTTGGGGGGCAGCAGTGCTAATACCTGAATTCACAGCTAATGAGCTGCAGGGAGCAGGAGGCTATTTCAACGCACTCAGAGATGGGCAATCTACTTGAAAACAAGGCTACTTATGAATGTAAGGACGATATTACATCAGAGCATTTTGGCTGCTTAAAAAGCACCCCCAAACTCAGTGGTTTAAAACAACAGCCATTTACTTAGCTCATGATTCTGCAAGTTAGCAGTTTGGGCGGAGCTCACTCCTATGGCCTGTGGCAGGGTTTGCCTGGCCTGGCTGATGTGTCGATACAATGGCTTACCCAAAGTGTATGGCTTCATCCTCACAGGGAAGCCTGGGCTTTATATCTTGTAGCTGGCAGGATCCCAAAACAAGAGCCGGGGGTTTCCCTGGGGGCTCAGTGGTAAAGAATCCGCCTACCAATGCCGGAGACACGGGTTCGATCCCTAATCTGGGAAGATCCCACAAAGCCTATGCTCCACAACTGTTGAGCCTGGCTCCAGAGCCCGGGAGCTGCAACTACTGACGTTCGTGCATCTGGAGCCCGTGTTCCATGACAAGAGAAGCCACCACAGTAAGAAGCCCATGCAACACAACTAGGGAGTAGACCCCACTCTCTACAACCACAGAAAAGCCTTCAGAGCAACAAAGACCCCGCACAGCCAAAAGTAAACAAATAAAAGTAACATTAAAAAGACCGGAGCAGAAGAATTCAAGGTCATAGTCACTGTGACTGTATTCCACTGCTAAGGTCAAGTGACAAGGCCAAGCCTGATTTGAGGATTGAGAAACTGGCTCCAGCTCTTCATGGGGGAAGCTGAAAAGTCACATCCCAAAGGGGCCTGAACACAGGGAGGAAACAAGGACTGTCACCATGTCCCCAGATGTCCTTGCTAAAGTCTTCTAGGAAAAAAGTAGAGCCTCCTGGCAAGAACAAAAATGTTGACTAGAATAGTCCACCCAAGCAAGGATTCTGTGGCAACAGCCCAGGGTGGACCTACTAAGTGCAAACTGTAAGTCTTAGCAGTGTTGAACTGGAGCCCCTGAGTCCTGGTGCACAACAGCAACTGCTAAATCCTCGGGAATTTTGTGAGCCCAGTGTTGAACCATCACAGCTCGAAATTGACCCTGGCAGGAGTATTTACACTCTGGGAATCAGCAAGCACCACAGATCAGGCAACTGAGTTAGCAGGACTCCACTTGTTCAGTCACTCAGTCATATCTGACCCTTTGCAACTCCATGGACTGCAGCACGCCAGGCTTCCCTGTCCTTCACTATCTCCCAGTTTGCTCAGACTCGTGTCCATAGAGTCAGTGATACCCTCCAACCATCTCATCTTCTGTCATCCCCTTCTCCTCCTGCCTTCAGTCTTTCCCAGCATCAGGGTCTTTCCCAATGAGTCTGCTCTTCATATCAGGTGATCAAACAAACACTACCATAACAAACACTTTCTCTCGCAACCTAATGAGTAAGATGGACAGATAGACAGTGAAAGATTGTAAGACTCTAATCAGAACGGCTGACTGCAGTGCAAGACAGAAGTCAAGAGACCGGAGGAGCTGGCTTTTTCTCTGGGCCTTGAAGGGTGAATAACGGAAGGCAAGGCTGCAACAGGAGTAAGGGGTGCAAGCAAAAGCAGAGAGCGGGGCTGAGATCACAGAGCATCATTTAGTCTGAGCTTGGCTTCCAGTGACGGTCGGAAGTTTACTGATCTCATCTAAATCTTGGGAAGTAAGTGGTCCAGGCAGGCACATGGCCCTGCCCCCCACCAGCCTGTCCCTCGCCCCGTTCTAGAATCTCAGAGAACAGGTGCACGACCTTTTCCCTCCTCCTCTAATTGGCTGCAGTGGGCAGTCCGTACACCCACCTGGATTTGACACTTGGCTCTGTGTGCTTAGACAAGTTGCTCTCTGAATCTTTGTTTCCACGTCAGCAAAATGGAGCAAAAGTAACTGCAGGGTCTCTGGGATTCAGGGGCTGATGCCAGTGCGGAACTTAGCATGGTGGCTACCCATAAAGTGGACACTCAAGGAGGAGTGTGTGTGTGAAAGAGAGAGAGAGAGAGAGAGAGGCAGGCAGGCAGACAGAAAGATTGGTTCTTCCCTCCTTTCTAGGCCCTGACCAAGCCCATCTCAGCCTCCCTCCACCCACTCTGGGGGGTTTGGGGGCAAGGCCACTCTCCTTCCCAGGCTTGCAGGGTTGGGGGAAGAAGGCCCCAGGTGACCTGGCCTTGTGTTGGTTGATTCTGCGTGGGCAGCCATGCTGAACCTTGACCACTTCAGTCCAGTTCACTGAAGCTGCTGCTTCAAACAAAGCATCCGGGGGGACTCCTGGCTGCAACCCCCTAGCTTGTCCACCTTGGTCCGCAGTTCAGAACCCCATGATGGGATATGGCCGCCACACTTGCCTGGAAAGGCCTCTTTAGGAAACAGCACCAACCTCTCCAGGAACAAAAAGTGGGGTGTCTGGTTGGCGCAGGACCTGGATAAAAGCCCAGGGGGTGTGAGAGCCAGAAGTTGGCTGGGTCAGTGATCCAAGCAATATTTGGCAGATCAAGGCTCAAGGCTGACCTTGAGAGTCCATCACTGGGTCCTCGGAGTGTGGGGTCAAGCTGCTCTCCCCCGCCTCCCCCTCACTGCAGGGACAGGTGTTTCTAGCTCAGAGCGGCCCCCACCCTCCATCTTCCCAGCCCCCAACCTAGAGTTCCTGCCTTGTACACCTCACCCCAGTGGCTCCCCTACAAGTTAGTGTCTTCCCCAGAATGAGGCATGGGGGCCGCCAAGCATCTGACACTATGTATTCATTGGAAGGACTGCTGAAGCTGAAGCTCCAATACTTTGGCCGCCTGATGTGAAGAACTGACTCACTGGAAATAGACCCTAGTGCTGGGAAAGATTGAAGGCAGGAGGAGAGGGGGACAACAGAGGATGAGATGGTTGGATGGCATCACCAACTCGTAGACATGAGTTTGAATAAACTCTGGGAGTTGGCGATGGACAAGGAGGCCTGGCGTGCTGCAGTCCATGGGACTGCAGAGTCGGACATGACTGAGCCGCTGAATTGATTGATCCCTCCTGGAGAGAGGCCCGCTACTTGCCCCCACCCCTAACATCCAAGCCCAGCTATCAGTGCCCCCAGCTGGCGAGGCTGTCCCCCTCCAAGCCTCTGAGGGAGACAGCCTCGGAGGCACGTGAGGGAGCTGGACAGACATCCCCCACATCCCCTGCAATGGAGAAGGCCCCCAGTGCTTTCCTAGAAAGCTGCTGAGCACGGCCTCAGCCAAAGCCAAGAGCATGGCACTGCCTGCCCGGGTGCTTTGTTCCACTTCCTGGAGGGCTAAAAATACCCTGGCACTGCCAAGGAGCCCAGGGGAGCTAGCAGCTGGAGCGGTGATCAGGCACCTGCCACAGTTAAAAGGAGAAACGCAGTCACTCCTTCAGAGCAGAATGAGCCGGCTTCCTTTCCCCTGCCCGCTTGGTCCCCAAGACTCTCCCTTCTGTTTCCTCCTCTCGCCATCGAGGGGCTTCCCTGGGCCCCTGCTGCACCCCTCTCCCTTCCTCCTCCTCTCGCTGAATCACCTCCCAGAGCAGACGACTGGGCTCTGACATGTGTCAGAACTGCCGCTGTCCTGTAGAGCACCCCAGAAGCCTCATATTCCTCCAGCAAAGCTGTGGTTAGCACCCAGGCTTCAGACAGAAATCCCTTAGTGGGTGAGAACCCAGGGGCTTCAATTCAAGAGTTGAGTCTTGACATCTGTCTGGCCTCAATCAGTCTTTATCTTCTCAGGACCTCAGGCCTCTTTGAGAATCTGATGAGAGGTCTGGCCCCAGAGTAGCCTTCTCCAAGCAGTGGGAGGGAATGCATGATGGTCAGAGCCCCATCCAGGACCCCCCAAGCCCCACCAAGTGAGGAGCCCTCCATGTGTTGGAAGCCAGGCCCTGAGTAACACCCTGAGATGGACGATGGGGAAGGGGTGAGGGAGTGGGTACAGGCATGCAGACAACCGACAGGGCAAGTGTGAGGGAGAGGACCAAGGGCTATGGGGTGGGGGGCTGGAGGGGCCAGGACAAAGCGGGGTGCAGAAAGGAAGAGGGCATATTTGAATGGGATTTTGAAGGACAGACAAAATTTAACCAGAGAGAAAATGTAGGGTCAGAGAAGAGCATGAAAAAATAGCCTGTCTGGAAGCAAGAGCAGCCAAAGGACTTGCATAGAGCTTCAGGGGTGAGCGTGTTGGTTTTCCACTGCTGTGTAACAAGGAACACACGCTAGTTGTCTCACAGTTTCCAGGGGTCAGGAGTGAGCACAGCTCTGCTGAGTTTTCTGCCCACGAGTTGCAGAAGGTGTCTGAGGGCTGTGGTATCCCTGAGGCTTCAAGGGGACAAATGTGCCTCTCACTTCATCCAGGTGACTGGCAGAATCCACTGCCTCACAACTCCAGGACCAAGGTCCCCAGGTTTCTACTGGAGGCCACTGCAGACTCCTGGAAGCCTTCTCATCATATAAATTGGCCGAGATGGAATCTTATATAAGATAACCTAATCAGGGAAGCTACATTCTATGGTCAAACAGCCAGTCACAGACCCACCTACACCTGGGTGAGGGGATCACACAGAGGGGTAAAAATAGGGGGGTGGAGTTCACCAAGCCATTGCAGAATTCTGCTGACCACAGTAAGGCTGGAAGACAGGGTCAAAGTCCATTTGTGATGACCCTTGATTCAGTGGGAAACAGGGAGCCCTGAAAGGGGCTGGGAGGAAAGGATGAGAGCAGAGGTACAAAGTCAGTGCCCTTTGGGAAGGCAGTTGCCAGGGCTTAGTGTCCACTTGGCTGATTCTGATTTCCTTCTGGCCTCTATTCAAGTAAGTAATCAGTAAGTCTGATCAGTAAGTCTTCCCTGTCTACCTGACAGGAAATGCTCACCTGCCTCTTCTCCCAGCTCCTCACTCAGCCTTATTGTCTCACAGCCCTCACCACCATTTGTCCCGCTCTGTGTTTGCCTATCTATCTGCTCATTGTCTTTCTCTCCCTCATAGATTGCAAGAATTCTATTTGGCTTACAGCTGTATCTCCAGCCACATGAACAGTGCCTGGGGTATAGCACATGCTCAATAAATATTTGTCTGTCACTCCAGACAGAATGAATGGATGAATGAATGAGTTCAAGAAATTCTGGCAAGAGACTTGCTAAAAGTGCCTATGATTAAAATTCAGCAGCGGAAGAAGGCTGCACTGGTGATGCACTGAGGTTCGTGTTGATGAGTTGGGTGGTGATGCTCACCGGCATCTCCATGGAAAGGGGATGATCACAGTGGAAAGTGGACACTGAGCTTAGCTTTGGTCGAATGAATCTGAGATAGCTGGGAGCAGCCAGGTTGGGATAGCTAGTAAGCAGTTGGAAATGTGAGATTCCGAGCTCATGAGATGAGTAGGGGACGGGAAATAGATTCCGCAGTTAGTGCTCATAGGGGACAGATAAGTCATAAGGTTAAATGACAGGAGAAAACCAACGAAGCATCTGGAAAGGAGTCCATCTGAGAGGTAAGAGGAGATGGGGCAGGGGGGCGGGAGGGCAGAAAAGTTCCTGGAAGAAGGTGGTCCACGCCAATGCTGCAGAGAGGCCAAGCAAACAAGACAAGAACCGAAAGGCTTTGGTAATGAGGGGCCGCTGATGACCATGTGACAGCAATCTCAGAGGCATGAGGGATTCCAGGTCAGTGAAAGGCTGCAAGTGGTGCCAAGTTCCCCTCAAGGAGGAACCTGGGGTGACACTGAGAACAGACATGATTGTGAGGAAGGGAGGAGGGAAGAAGAGGACAGGTCCCAGGGTGATGAAGGATGTTCTGGGACAGCCAAAAAGCCCAAACTCAGACCCCGCTCACACTGGAATGTTCCCTGTCCTGCCCCATCCCCACCCAGCCATCAGCACAGAAGGAGCTGAGGAAAGGAGGGACTTGGGTGGAGAACACATGCCGTCCCTTGAACCTGCCCCGGCCTTGGGCTTGAACCAGCTGCTGAGAGAAGCCTAAAAGGGAATCCTCGGGGGGAGTTCAGCATCTGAGGGCTCCTGGTTACTCATGGGGCATTCTGCTCTCACCCGTTCCCTGACGCTGGAACCCACAGGGAGGAAAGGATGAGAACAGAGGTACAAGGTCAGTGCCTTCTGGGAAGGCGGCTGCCATGGTTCCAGGGAAGTGGATCAGGGGCTGTGGCCATGGGGAGGGAGAAGAAAGACCCAGTAAAAGACCCATGGCAGATGGCAGCATCTCCCATCCACGGGCTTTTCCACAATGAGACCTCGACACACCCCTGAGGCCTGAGTCTCTCCACCCTGACCCTGGTGGCCATTGTGACTCGACTAGTAGAGTCTGGCATAAAGTGCAGCAATGACCTCATCCTTGGGGTTGGACCTCATGGCTGAACGGAACCATGCAGCTTCTGAAGGTTTCTCTCTGTGGGAACATGTGCCTTTGTAGTCCTGAGCCACCACTTAAGTCTGATTAACCTAAAACCACCACAAAGAAGGCCCTTCGACCTGGCCTCAGCTGAACTCCCAGCTGACACATGCTGGCCACACCTCTCACCAAGGCTCTTGACAGCCATGGCTCTTGACCTTGATCCGCCTTGTTCTGGGGTGGATCATAAGGCCCAGCCTACTCCCCTACCAGCCCTGAGAAGGCTGACTTTACTTGCCTAGAGTGAGTGATAGGCAAGCAGGCCCTGGGCAGGGTATCGCTCCTGAGCCGGTCCCCTTGGTGGTGGACACAAGTCACCTGCCAGCTCCCAGATCCCCACCCACTCCCCTCCATGAAACATGAAAATCCAGAGACCATCCCAGGCCCTGCTGCCCTCCAGGAAGAGAGACTGGGTAGCTGCCCAGAATCACACAAAATGGACTTTGGGCTGATTGCCCAAGCTGGACCAATACCCCCACCTTCTTAGAAAGGGCACTCTTTCCGGAACCAAGGCCACAGCTTGTCACGAAAGCCAGATGTTGGCAGAGCAGGACAGATAGATGGGAGGGGCCACTTGAGGTAGATGGGGCACCTCCCTGATGCCTCCCCAGCCTGTCATTTGGGGGCAGGGAAGGCAGTCCTTAAGTGCAGGGAGTAAGTCGTTATGGAGGAGAGTTCCAGCTGCTTCTGAGAATAGGCTGCAAGGGCACTGGAGACTCAACCCCCAAATCTCAGCCTTTAGCAGTGAGATAAACAGAGTTTGGGGAGCATCACAAGATGGTCCTCTTTAGAGCAAAATGGGTAAGGGGAAATAAGGAAGAAAATGTTTCATATCCTGTGCTTATATTAGGATACATGTAACCGGCCATTTAGGATAGGGTTCGATTTATTATTTAAGTTGACTTATTTTCAGTTGGATGGCATCATCAACTCAATGGACATGAGTTTGAGCAAGCTCCGGGAGATGGTGAAGGACAGGGAAGCCTGGTATGCTGCAGTACACAGGGTCACAAAGAGTCGGACGCGACTCAGTGACTGAACAACAATTCTCAGTTATACATTCTTTTAAATAATTTTGTAAAATTTATCTTTGGCTATGCTGGGGGTTCCTTGCTTCACAGACTTTTCCCTTGTTGCAGAGAGCAAAGGCTATGCCCTAGTTGCAGTGTGCATGCTTCTCATTGTGGTGGCTTCCTTGTTGTAGAGCACGGGCTTTAGGACACGTGAGCTTCAGTCGTCCTGGTGCACAGGCTTAGCTGTTCCGCAGCATGTGGGATCTTCCCACATCAGGGATCAAACCTGTGTCCCCTGCATTGGCAGGCAGATTCTTTACCACTGAGCCACCAGGGAATCCCTATCCATTCTTTCAACAAATACTCATGGAACATCTAATATGTGCCCATCTCCCCAAAAGAGAAAGACATGCTTTCTTGAATACATATATGTGAGAATATGCAGAAGCTATCTCCAGGACAGTGGTCCTCAACCAGGGTCCCCAGGGACATTTGTCATTGTCTGGAGATAATTTTGGCATTTGGTGGGTGCTGCTTGGCACCCCACTCCAGTACTCTTGCCTGGCAAATCCCATGGACGGAGGAGCCTGGTGGGCTGCCGTCCATGGGGTCATGAAGAGTCGGACACGACTGAGCGACTTCACTTTCACATTTCACTTTCATGCATTGGAGAAGGAAATGGCAACCCACTCCAGTGTTCTTGCCTGGAGAATCCCAGGGGCGGTGGAGCCTGGTGGGCTGCCGTCTCTGGGGTCACGCAGAGTCGGACGCGACTGAAGTGACTTAGCAGCAGTAGCAGCAGCAGCTTATATCCTACAATGCACAAGACTGTCCCCATGACATAGAATTATTTGGTCTGAAATGCCATTAGGGCTGACAGTGAGAAACTCTGCGACTGAAAAGAACATAACACAAGAAACAGGTGAGTGATGTTTACCTGTGGGGCAGAGGAACTGGGAGACCAGGATACATGGAGGTGTGAGATGATTCTTCTGGCATTTGGTGGGTGCTGCTTGGCACCCCACTCCAGTACTCTTGCCTGGCAAATCCCATGGACGGAGGAGCCTGGTGGGCTGCCGTCCATGGGGTCATGAAGAGTCGGACACGACTGAGCGACTTCACTTTCACATTTCACTTTCATGCATTGGAGAAGGAAATGGCAACCCACTCCAGTGTTCTTGCCTGGAGAATCCCAGGGGCGGTGGAGCCTGGTGGGCTGCCGTCTCTGGGGTCACGCAGAGTCGGACGCGACTGAAGTGACTTAGCAGCAGTAGCAGCAGCAGCTTATATCCTACAATGCACAAGACTGTCCCCATGACATAGAATTATTTGGTCTGAAATGCCATTAGGGCTGACAGTGAGAAACTCTGCGACTGAAAAGAACATAACACAAGAAACAGGTGAGTGATGTTTACCTGTGGGGCAGAGGAACTGGGAGACCAGGATACATGGAGGTGTGAGATGATTCTTCTCCACTGTGTACTGTTTTGAGCCATTTTGTAGAATGTCTTACCATGTGCGTGTTTTCCTTATTTTCTAAAAGGAATAGCTATGACTTGTCATAGCCGTACTTATTTGGGAGCCTTCTCCTGGTTGTTGGGGCAAAGGAATTTGAAGAGGAGGGAGTCCCAAAGCGTGTACAGTGTGGAGCACCTGCAGCTGTGGGCCATCCAGCCTCCTGTGGTCCAGGGTTCCTCCACTTTGCCACTGACACTGTGGCCCCGGTCACTCTTTCCCGTTCACTGTTGGGTGTTCAGCAGCATCCCTGGCTTCTGCCCACTCCTTGCCAGGAGCATCCTCCCCTTCGCGGTGACACCCAAACATATTTCCAGATATTCCCAAATGTCCAAAGGGAGGCTGGCAAGGGGCAAAATCTCGTCTGGTTCGGAACCACTATGCCAAAACAACTCTGCAAATCCAAACACAGGGAATTTCCTATTCACTAACCTCACACATTTACAGTGGCCGGGCTGCACCCTCAGAGGGTCACAGAACCATGCAAACCAGCACAAGGATGTGGAGTGAGCAGAAGCGTGGGGAGCAGAGAGTGGGCTTTCAGCTGCCTGTGGGAACTGATGCTCCCCGATCCCTGAGACAAGAGGGGCCTCGGGACTTCTCGGAGCCATCCGCCCATGTCACTGAGGAGGAAACAGAGCAGAGAGGTGATGTGGCCAGAGTCACACAGTGCATGGTGACTGGTGACACTGGGACCACTAACCCTGCAGCATCCCGAGATGTCCTTGGACAGACATCCTCCTTGTTCCTCACCCTGTGGGCACCCTGGAGTCTCCTGGGACATTCTCTTGAAAGTGGACCACCTAAAAGGGTGCAGGGCTAGCGCCCTGTGTTTTCCACTCTTACCCTGCCTTTCTTGATAAGCTGTTCCCAGGCAGCACTAGCTTCAGTGTGAACTGGCTTGTTTGTGGACACAGAGTTGTCTCCCAAGGGTTCCTTCTGAGGCCACAGGAGCTGGGACCTGGGGAAAGCTAGTTTACAGAACTCTCTGACGTTTCAGTGACAGAGACCAGCAGGGAGGAATGGCTGAGAATCAAAATCCACCTAGTTTCAGCTCCCTGGGGAAAGGCAAGTCAGGGTGAGTCTGGCTTTGACAACAAAGTCAGCCAAGCCATCTGGTCCCTTCTCTCCTGATATGAAAAGCCAGGCTGCTTTTTTCATGGTGAAGAACCCAGGCTTGGAAGCTGGACTGCCTGGGTTTGTAATCCTCTTCTGCTACTTTCTGCTGTGTGGTCTCAGGCAAGTTACTCAACCTCTCTGAGCCTGAGTAGTTGCTTCAGTAAATAGCCATAACAGTGACTGCTTCATAGTATCATTGGAGTCAGCTAAAATAAAATACGTGACATTCTTAGCACAGCTACCAGCACATTGTACCTACAAGTTACGTGATTCCACTGCTATTGCTGTGTGATTCATTCTAAATATAATTAGGAATACAGTGTTTACAAATATAATGATATAAATATAATAATGCTATGGCTCATGGGCCCAAAACAGGTTTTCACAAATAAATTTCATCTGGAAACAAATGGGCTAGAAAATGAATGAGACATTTCTGGTCATTTGTATGACATTCCCCCCGACCCCCCCATCCAATATTGGAAAATAAGAGGCATTTTTAAAAACAAATTTTAATGGTGGCCTAGCTCATCTGAACAGGACACGGTCGCCCTGTTCTTGGTTTCGGCTGCTTTCCAGCTGCGGTGTTCTCATTGATCAGAGATCAATCCCCAAGGCCTGGCAAAGGAAGCTTTAATTGCTCTGGATGGACCGATTTGGAGCTTAGCTGCTCAAGCATATAATTGACTGAGAGAGAGGGAGAGAGGATGAATTACTTTGAGATTGCTTTGAGATAAACATGTAGTCAGATCTCCCCCTCCCCAATCTGACCTAAAAGAGACCCCTTCGCCTGTCTCCCCCAACTCTGGGGCTAGGAGGCCCAAAGCAGGAACCGTGTTTTCCTGCTTTTATCAGAATAACAATGGGTGATGATAACCACCACTCTCCTTCATCATTTGCACTTGCTGTGGGTTGGATTTCCCCAGAAGACCTGAGACAAACATGGAGTCAACCTTCTTTATTTGGAGGGAAGGCTGGAGGGACCAGGAAGGGAGCGGGAAAGTGAGTCAGAGAATGGGAGTCGGCCAATAAAGGGTGTGTTGTCAAGCGCGTAACCACTGGGGCCCCTGGCACTTAATCCTCTAGGGAACTGTGGGGGCCGGCGCAGAACACAGACTTCAGCATCGGCTTGTTCAAGGGACAAGGGAGCTGGGGAAATTATACACCAGCCCACTTGGTCACAGCCTCAGGGCTGCTCCTGGTCAGGGGGAGTCAATTCCCTGGCATGTGCAGCCACCCCTCCAGGGCAGGCAGCCAGAGGAAGGGTGACAGAGACAGAGGGGGGCCTCCTCTGGAAAGGGAATGTGTAGGGTGAAGGGGCACTGAGAGACTCAAATAACAAGCCCCCCAGTAGGATGATTCTATTAGGGGAACCACTGGCTGAAACGACCCGCCGTGACCAGACACCACGGTAACCTTTTATACGAGTTGTTTTACAACAGGAGGTTCCGGTAAGAAACACAGAACTAACAAGCTACCACCACCTGGAAGAATTCGGGAAAAGTCAAAAGGAGAGAGGAAACTCCAGTCTATATGTCCTACCAACTTCCCAGGATCCTTCTGGCTGGAAGCCATCTTGGCTGAGGATGCAAGCACCATCAGGAAGGACTCCTGACTCAGAAGGATTGGCCAGAGACAACCCAGAAACTAATCCCATACCATAAAACACAAGACTGCGGGCCACATGGCAGAGCCCTTCTCCTGGTTTCCTTTACACTGCTGTTCTCTGCCCAGGCGCCCCTTCCCAAAAGAGCCTCTTGCTTTGTCAGCACATTCGTCTCCTCAGACAGTTCATTTCCGAGTGTTAGATAAGAGCCCACTCTCGGGCCCTTGGACAGGGTCCCCCTTCCTGTTAACAATTCCCTGTTTCCCCACTGAAATATCCAAAGGATGTGTGACCTCACTGAATGTATTTAAGATAATCTTTCAGTCAATGAAATAGTTAATTATCTATTTATAACAAGTAAATAGACCCTGCTGGTCTCCATCTGTGAGGTTGGCAAGTCATGATCACAGGTTATGTGTGACAACGTGTTACTTTAGAAGAGTGCTCTCATCACCCTATCCTTGTCACTCAATTTTTTGCCACCTCATCCACTGCACCTGTGGGCTCAGGACCTCTGCCATCGTCGAAGCCACCTTTTGAGTCATCTGAGTCGTCTAAGCACTTCTCTCCTTTCTTGGTTCTCTGCGATGCAACATTTTTGAAATCTGTAGGATGCTTTCATGGGCATTTTTATCCAAGCTTCAAGCACCTATTTGCATAACATTAGGGCAGCTGGCGGTCCCATTCATCGGAGATGTCCCTGCCTGATCCCCATCCTGTAACCACGGATTGTGTGTTCTTAAGTGTCCTCAAAGGATCTGTGCACACTCGCACTGGAGCCTATGACGCCATAGGATCGGTTCCAATCTGGGTTAAACTTGCTAACTGCCTCTCAAGCGGTTCCTCAGATGACCTTGGCCAGAGGACCCATGCAGGTTATCTCACTGGTTGTTCAAAAACTAATCACTAAGAGCACTCCACTACATGAAAGAATGTGTGTGTCTTTCTTGAAAATAAACAGCCTCCTGTTTCGGCATCATTTGGTGGGTGGGGAAATTCATGGTATATCCAAACAGAGTGTTTTCAGTGGTTCTGGGCATAAGCTCGTGTAACCTTACTACCCCACCCTGTGAGTGGGCTCTGGGATACTTCCCATTTTATGGATGGGGAAACTGAGTCTTGGAGATGGGAAGGGACTGGCCCAGAGTCACACACGAAGAGGCAGTAGAGTGATCTGAACCCTGGGTCTGACTGAAAACAGGAGAGGAGAGGGCTGCAGGAGGCTGGGTCCCTCTGGAGTTGGGAAGGGCCCTGGATGGAGAGGAGAACGCTGTGGAGCTAGACACCTTCGTCGCCCAACAGGAGCACGGCCGCTGAGCCTTAAGGGTCTCCATGTCTCCCAGGACCCCCTGACCCCATTGGAGACCACCCCAGTCCAGGCCTGGAACCAGTGGCCGTGTGGGGGCACCATCATCTCCCAGACTGGGGGTGGGGCAGGGCAAGGAAATCCAGCAGCCACATGTGCACCCCTGAGTCCTGGGTGTGTTTCTTCTCTTCTGGAAATCAGGATGAGAACAGCGAAGAGGAAGAGATGGAAGAGCGGAAACTGAGAGAAGACAGGGGCCTGATTTCCCCTAAAGGGCCACGAGAGGGGACATGGTTCAGCCATGGCTGCCAGATCCCAGACAGAGCTGGATCCTCCCAGGGGTGCCAGCCATCCCACCAAAAGGCCTCCCTTGGCCTTGCTCTCATGTCTCTTCACAGCTGCAACGTGCAGAGGGTTCTCACAGGCAGGGTTTTAGTTTCACAAACATATGCTCAGAAAACCGTGCCTCCCACCCCCCTGCCACCACCACCCAACAGCAGCCACATCAGCAAATCATGCCACAGAGAAAAGGTCAGCTGCCAGCAGGGCTGGAAGACAGCAGGAGCCAAAGGCCACTCGGGTGGGATGCTCTGTTTTAAATTAGCCAGTGTCTGTCCCCTCCCCCAGGGACAGTAACCATATTTGGGGGTGAGTAGGTGTGCCCAGCTCATGAACATTTGATGGACGATCCCCAGAATGTGAGGCTGGGACCATCCGCGGCCACACAAAACCTCCAGCTCAAGTAGCCCAGTGACCTCAGGACAGACCGCACAGGACTGGGCGAGGTGGTTCTGGGACCCGCCCAGTAGGACAGGCTCTAATCCCATATTCTCCTGGTTCCTCGTTATAATGGCTCCACTGGGCCCCTGAGAGTTCCCTGAACTGTCTAAAAAAGGAACATGTGTACTTTGTGGTAAGGACACTTACCACAATTTAGTCTCAAGAAGAGGCTGGAAGACAGCTGTCATCTCTGACAACCCTCTCCTTATGGGGTGGGGGCTCCCACTGTAGGGATCTCAGTGAATGGTAGGCGCCTGCCTCCTGGAACAGAGGCAGAGGAGGGCAGGGACCTTCGCCCGGACAATGGGATAACCCTGCCCAGGGCTCCAAATGGTGTGATCTTGGGAAAATTAACCTCTTTAAGTGTCCATTCCTCACTCATAGAAAGGGAACAACAACTTATAACAACTTGATACGCTGTTGAGTGAAAATAGCAAAGCCCTAAAAATAATGCCTGACACAAAATAAGTGCTCAACAAATATTAGATCTAATCTTCAAAACACCTTCAGAGAGTAAATAAGCGTCTTATCCCCATTTCTGGAATGGTAAACTGATGCTTTCCTTGTGGCTCAGCTGGTAAAGAATCAGCCTGCAATGCGGGAGACCTGGGTTCGATCCCTGGGTTGGGAAGATCCCCTGGAGAAGGGAAAGGTTACCCACTCTGGTATTCTGGCCTGGAGAATTCCATGGATGGTATAGTCCATGGGGTCATAAAGGGTTGGACACGACTGAGCAACTTTCACTTTCACTTTCAAACTGATGCTTAGAAAGGTTAAGGCCTGAAGTAAGTCAGAAAAACACCAATATAGAATATTAACGCATATATATGAAATTTAGAAAGATGGTAAGGATGACCCTATATGCGAGACAGCAAAAGAGACAGATGTAAAGAACAGACTTTTGGACTCTATGGGAGAAGGCGAGGATGGGATGATTTGAGAGAATAGCACTGAAACATGTATATTATCATATGTGAAACAGATCGCCAGTCCAGGTTCTGTGCATGAGACAGGGTGCTCAGGGCTGGTGCCTGGGATGACCCTGAGGAATGGGATGGGGAGGGAGGTGGGAGAGAGGGTCAGGATGGGGAGCACATGTACACCCATGGCTGATTCATGTGAATGTATAGCAAAAACCACCACAATATTGTAAAGTAATTAGCCTCCAATTAAAATAAAAGAAAGAAAGGTTAAGTCCTCTCCTGGGCGGTAAGCAGTGGGGCCGGAGTTCAAACCGATTCCAGAGATGCCTGCAGGTTATGTTATGTAGATTAAATGCCTGTGTGCACCTACGAGATACACAGTGTAAGGTCCTGGGGATACGACTGTCCCCAGACACCGCCCAGCCCCGCGCCCTCGCTGGACGCTGAACTGGTCGGACCTCGGAGCAGCCCTGGCTGCAGCCAGAGGGATGCCCATCGCCCTCAGGCAACTCAGGACTGCGGCTGGGCTGCTGACGTGTCGGGAAGGAAGGGGAAGCCATCACCAAGGTGGGGGGGGGGCACCCCTTGGTGTGGCCGGAGTCTCCAAGAGCGCCCGCTGTATCGCTCGCTGCAGCTGGCGACCTTTAAATCCAGCTTTAAATAAACACTAGTCCGAGCTGGAGCAAACCCGAAGGGAGGCGCCTGCTAGGGAAGTCCCGCCGCCCCAGGGCTGGCTGGTGGCGAGAGCCGAGCCTGCCCGAGGCCGCCACGTAGCGAAGTCGGCCTTCCGGCCCCCTCCCGGTCCGGCCCTGCCTGGCCCGGCCCACTCCGCAGGCCGCTGTGAGTCAGCCTTCGGAGCATCACGGACTGGCGCGGGGATCCGGGAGGGCCTGCCCGTCAGGCCCCGCCCACTGCCGGCGGCTCTCACCATAGCCCTGCCCACTGGCGCGGCAGACTCCTCCCGGCTCCTGCCTCCACGTCACTGATCCTCCATCTGGTCCTGCATCTGCTTCTGCGCCCGATCTCCGCAGCAGCCTTCGTGCTCACACTCTCACAACACCCAACCCCTAGAGATTCAAGAGCATGCGCTCCAGCATCCGACTGATTGAGTTCAAATCCCTGCTTTCTGGATCTGTGACTTTGGAGGTTACTTCATCTCTCTGGGCCCCAGTTTCTCCATCTGTAAAATGGGGATGATGGTAACAACTGCTCACTCCATAAGGTTATTGGGGAGCTCAAATAAAATAACACAAATAATGTGCCTGGCTTAAAATCAGTGCTGATCTCGATTAGCATGGAAAGGGGCTAATCAGAATACAGAGCTTAATCATCCCAAGGAGACTTCAGTTCAGTCGCTCAGTTGTGTCCAACTCTTTGTGACCCCATGAATTGCAGCACGCCAGGCCTTCCTGTCTATCACCAACTCCCGGAGTTCAGTCAGACTCACGTCCATCGAGTCGGTGATGCCATCCAGCCATCTCATCTTCTGTCGTCCCCTTCTCCTCCTGCCCCTAATCCCTCCCAGCATCAGGGTCTTTTCCAATGAGTCAACTCTTCGCATGAGGTGGCCAAAGTACTGGAGCTTCAGCTTTAGCATCAGTCCTTCCAATGAACACCCAGGACTGATCCCATTTAGGATCGACTAGTTGGATCTCCTTGCAGTCCAAGGGACTCTCAAGAATCTTCTCCAATATTACAGTTCAAAAGCATCAGTTCTTTGGCACTCAGCTTTCTTCACAGTCCAACTCTCACATCCATACATGACCACTGGAAAAACCATAGCCTTGACTAGACGGACCTTAGTCGGCAAAGTAATATCTCTGCTTTTGAACATGCTATCTATGTTGGTCATAACTTTTCCTCCAAGGAGTAAGCGTCTTTTAATTTCATGGTTGCAATCACCATCCGCACTGATTTTGGAGCCTAGAAAAATAAAGTCTGCCACTGTTTCCACTGTTTCCCCATCTATTTCCCATGAAGTGATGGGACCAGATGCCATGATCTTCGTTTTCTAAATGTTGAGCTTTAAGCCAACTTTTTCACTCTCTTCTTTCACTTTCATTAAGAGGCTTTTTAGTTCCTCTTCACTTTCTGCTATAAGGGTGCTGTCATCTGCATATCTAAGGTTATTGATATTTCTCCCAGCAGTCTTGATTCCAACTTGTGCTTCCTCCAGCTCAGCGTTTCTCATGATGTACTCTGCATAGAAGTTAAATAAGCAGGGTGACAATATACAGCCTTGACGTACTCCTTTTCCTATTTGGAACCAGTCTGTTGTTCCATGTCCAGTTCTAACTGTTGCTTCCTGACCTGCATACAGATTTCTCAAGAGGCAGGTCAAGTGGTCTGGTATTCCCATCTGTTGAAGAATTTTCCACAGTTTACTGTGATCCACACAGTCAAAGGCTTTGGCATAGTCAATAAAGCAGAAATAGATGTTTTTCTGGAACTCTCTTGCTTTTTCCATGATCCAGCGGATGTTGGCAATTTGATCTCTGGTTCCTCTGCCTTTTCTAAATCCAGCTTGAACATCTGGAAGTTCATGGTTCACATATTGCTGAAGCCTGGCTTGGAGAATTTTGAGCATTACTTTACTAACGTGAGATGAATGTAATTGTGCAGTAGTTTGAGCATTCTTTGGCATTGCCTTTCTTTGGGATTGGAATGAAAACTGACCTTTTCCAGTCCTGTGGCCACTGCTGAGTTCTCCAAATTTGCTGGCATATTGAGTGCAGCACTTTAGCACTTTCACAGCATCATCTTTCAGGATTTGAAATAGCTCAACTGGAATTCCATCACCTCCACTAGCTTTGTTCATAGTGATCCTTCCTAAGGCCCACTTGACTTCACATTCCAGGATGTCTGGCTCTAGGTGAGTGATCACACCATCGTGATTATCTGGGTCGTGAAGCTCTTTTTTGTACAGTTCTTCTGTGTATTCTTGCCACCTCTTCTTAATATCTTCTGCCTTAAGGTTGACCAAAAAGGGGGGCGGGGGAAGTCCTGTTTCCAGGGAAAGGAATTAAGGCTTTGCTCTAGAATAGGCAGGAGGTGGGGGGAGGTGGAGGGGCCCCTCTCTGTCTTCTAGATACCACAAAGGCACTGGAATTCCACGGTCTGTGCTTGTTTATCAAGCACTTATCAAGCACCATCTGTGTGCCAGGCACCGCCAGGGGAAACCACAGCTCCTTGAGATCAAGGAGCTCTCGGAGTCCAGAGGCACCTAGCAACACACTGCTGAAGGCAACAGGGAAGCACATAGAGCCACAGAAACAGGAGAGGAGCCAGCTCCAAGGCCCCGGGAGCAGCTGAAAACCTCCCTTCAGGGAGCTGGTCTCCAAGGAGGACCGCTCACATGGGCAGAGAGCATTGTCAGCTCTTGGATGGGTGGTAGGTCTCATTTGCTCAGCTGGGGAGATGGGCTGCGTTCCTTAGCCCCATTCAGCTGATGGAAAAGCAGAGGCCCAGAGAGTAAGTAACATCTTCCCCAAGAGCAGGCTTTTAGTAAAAGGGTATTCTCTCAGATCCTAAAGAGCCAGTTTGCTCAGCTTCCAGGAGTTTACCAGAAGACCAGAGATGAGGGGGAGGAGAGAGTCTGGACAGATAAGCCAGGCTGGCTGGCCACAGGCCCGGCGCAGGGTCTGGACTTTGTCCTGTGTGGGCGTGGCGAGCCTGCACACAAGTGTCCACACCCCCATGTTGCTCCGTCAGCTGCAAGACCAGACTTTATCCCTGTGACTTCTAGAACTTCCTGAAACAGGGCTCCTCACCACGACACATGGTTTAAATGTAATGATTTAAAACAAAGCTGTTGGAGAGAGCAAGGGCCATTCCCACCAAGAAATCCTTTCCTCATCTTCCTGTCTTTGCAGTGTCCACACAGGCATGAGGAGGATGAGGGGGTTCCATCATTTATTGGGCACTGGGTGAGCCAGGCCCTCTGCTGGGACCCTCACAAGTATCAGTCCCCTCCATCCTTCAAATCAGAACCCTGGGGCAAGAGTCATGAGCAGGAAGCCACCTGGAATGAGAAGACAGAAGCCTGCTCTGGCTGAGACATGCAGACATCTCAGGAGGTTGGAGATGGGGGATTTGACTCCTCTCCCCCTACCAATGCTGCAGGCTGGGGAGGCAGAGGCCTCTCCTGGTTCACTCGGAGCCCAGGCAGGCCAGGGAGCAGGCACAGGGAGCTTCTTGGCAAGGTGAGGTCAGACCAAGTAGGAGGCCCTGGCTAGCTTTGGTGCCTGGTAGGCGGAGCAGCCAGACTTATTGAATAAAAAATGCGAAATGCTATTTACATTTGAATTTCAGATGAATCAGAAATAAGGTTTAGTATAAGGTGTTCATGGACTAGGGCTGTTGGGGTGGGGAATGAAGAGACACGGACAGATTTAGGATTTAATGAGGAGATAGGCTCTGGGGGATTGCCGTGAACTGGATGCAGGAGCCAGAGAAATCAGGGATCCCCCAGGCTCCAGGCTTACAGCAATTGTATGGTTAGTGGGACCACTGAGTGAGCAAAGGCAGTGGAGCAGGATCAGATTAGCAAGGGGAACCAGGGGCTCTGTTTCTGGCTGTTAAGTTGAAGGTGTTTATTTGAGCCCCATGTGGAGGTTGTACAAGTCTGGGGCTTAAGAAGGGACCTACTAGGGGCCTATCAGCATGTGGATGGAATTTAAAGCAGTTGTTCTGGACGTGACCACCTGGAGCATGAGAGGGCAGAGACAGTGGTCCTGAACTTGACCTTGAAGACTCTCAATATTTGCAGGTCATCCAGAGAGGGAGAGGCAGCCAAGGAAACGGAGTCAGAGTGGCCAGGGAGGTGGGAGGAAAGTCTACTGGGGCAGTAGACGCAACAGAGAAGGGTGTTTCTAGAAGGCATGGGCAGACTGTGCTGAATACTGCAAGGAGGTAGGGAGCAGAAGCCAAGGCTGGCCTGCAGTGGACTGAGGCAGAATTAGAGGGGAAGGTGCAGGGGGCCATCAAGAAATCCTGCAGTGTGGGTGGGGCTGGAGGCAGAGGGAACCAGGAGGCAGTGTGGCCCAGACAGTTCAGTTCAGTCACTCAGTCCTGTCTGACTCTTTGCGACCCCGTGAACCGCAGTACCCCAGGCCTCCCTGTCCATCACCAACTCCCGGAAACTACCCAAACCCATGTCCATTGTGTCAGTGATGCCATCCAACCATCTCATCCTCTGTCGTCCCCATCTCTTCCTGCCCTCAATCTTTCCCAGCATCAGGGTCTTTTCAAATGAGTCATCTCTCCCCATCAGGTGGCCAAAGTATTGGAGTTTCAGCTTCAACATCAGTCCCTCCAGTGAATACCCAGGATGGATCTCCTTTAGGATGGACTGGTTGGATCTCCTTCCAGTCCAAGGGACTCTCAAGAGTCTTCTTCAACATCACAGTTCAAAAGCATCAAATCTTCAGTGCTCACCTTTCTTTATACTCCAACTCTCTGTGATGCCATCCAACCATCTCATCCTCTGTCGTCCCCATCTCTTCCTGCCCTCAATCTTTCCCAGCATCAGGGTCTTTTCAAATGAGTCATCTCTCCCCATCAGGTGGCCAAAGTATTGGAGTTTCAGCTTCAACATCAGTCCCTCCAGTGAATACCCAGGATGGATCTCCTTTAGGATGGACTGGTTGGATCTCCTTCCAGTCCAAGGGACTCTCAAGAGTCTTCTTCAACATCACAGTTCAAAAGCATCAAATCTTCAGTGCTCACCTTTCTTTATACTCCAACTCTCACATCCATACATGACTACTGGAAAAACCACAGCCTTGACTAGATGGACCCTTGTTGGCAAAGTAATATCTCTGCTTTTTAATATGTTATCTAGTTTGGTCATAACTTTCCTTCCAAAGAGCAAACGTCTTTTAATTTCATGGTTGCAATCACCATCCTCAGTGATTTTGGAGCCCAGAAAAATAAAGTCAGCCACTGTTTCCAATGTTTCCCCATCTATTTCCCAGGAAATGATGGGACCGGATGCTATGATCTTAGTTTTCTGAATGTTGAGCTTTAAGCCAACTTTTTCACTCTCTTCTTTCACTTTCATCAAGAGACTCTTTATTTCTTCTTCACTTTCTGCCATAAGGGTGGTGTCATCTGCATATCTGAGGTGATTGATATTTCTCCCGGCAATCTTGATTCCAACTTGTGCTTCCTCCAGCCCAGCATTTCTCATGATGTACTCTGCATATGTTAAATAAGCAGGGTGACAATATACAGCCTCGATGTATTCCTTTTCCTATTTGGGACCAGTCTGTTGTTCCATGTCCAGTTCTAATTGTTGCTTCCTGACCTGCATATATGTTTCTCAAGAGGCAGGTCAGGTGGTCTGGGATTCCCATCTCTTTCAGAATTTTCCACAGTTTATTGTGATCCACACAGTCAAAGGCTTTGGCATAGCAATAAAGCAGAAATAGATGTTTTTCTGGAACTCTCTTGCTTTTTCCATGATCCAGCAGATGTTGGCAATTTGATCTCTGGTTCCTCTGCCTTTTCTAAATCCAGCTTGAACATCTGGAAGTTCACGGTTCACGTATTGCTGAAGCCTGGCTTGGAGAATTTTGAGCATTACTTTGCTAGCGTGTGAGATGAGTGCAATTGTGCAGTAGTTTGAGCATTCTTTGGCATTACCTTTCTTTGGGATTGGAATGAAAACTGACCTTTTCCAGTCCTGTGGCCACTTCTGAGTTTTCCAAATTTTCAGACATATTGAGTGCAGCACTTTCACAGCATCATCTTTCAGGATTTGAAATAGCTCAACTGGAATTCCATCACCTCCACTAGCTTTGTTCATAGTGATGCTTCCTAAGGCCCACCTGACTTCACATTCCAGGATGTCTGGCTCTAGGTGAATGATCACACCATTGTGATTATCTGGATCATGAAGCTCTTTTTTGTACAGTTCTTCTGTGTATTCTTGTCACCTCTTCTTAATGTCTTCTGCTTCTGTTAGGTCCATACCATTTCTGTCCTTTATCGAGTCCATCTTTGCACGAAATGTTCCTCTGGTATCTCTAATTTTCTTGAAGAGCTCTCTAGTCTTTCCCATTCTATTGTTTTCCTCTATTTCTTTGCATCGATTGGGGAAGAAGGCTTTCTTATCTCTCCTTTCTATTCTTTGGAACTCTGCATTCAAATGGATATATCTTTCCTTTTCTCCTTTGCTTTTCACTTCTCTTCTTTTCAGAGCTATTTGTAAGGCCTCCCCAGACAGCCATTTTGCTTTTTTTCATTTCTTTTTCTTGGGGATGGTGTTGCTCCCTGTCTCCTGTATGATGTCACGAACCTCCATCCATAGTTCATCAGGCACTCTGTCTGTCAGATCTAGGCCCTTAAATCTATTTCTCACTTCCACTGTGTAGTCTCATAAGGGATTTGATTTAGGTCATACCTGAATGGTCTAGTGGTTTTCCCTACTTTCTTCAATTTAAGTCTGAATTTGGCAATAAGGAGTTCATGATCTGAGCCACAGTCAGCTCCTGGTCTTGTTTTTGCTGACTGTATAGAGCTTCTCCATCTTTGGCTGGAAAGAATATAATCAGTCTGATTTTGGTGTTGACCATCTGGTGATGTCCATGTGTAGAGTCTTCTCTTGTGTTGTTGGAAGAGAGTGTTTGCTATGACCAGTGCGTTCTCTTGGCAGAACTCTGTTAGCCTTTTCCCTGCTTCATTCTGTACTCCAAGGCCAAATTTGCCTGTTACTCCAGGTGTTTCTTGACTTCCTACTTTTGCATCCAGTCCCCTATAATGAAAAGGACATCTTTTTTGGGTGTTAGTTCTAGCAGGTCTTGTAGGTCTTCATAGAACTGTTCAACTTCAGCTTCTTCAGCATTACTGGTCAGGCCATAGACTTGGATTACCGTGATATTGAAGCTTCCATCCATAACTTTTGAGGTACATTCCTACCTGGAGGCATGGAGACAAACCTTGACCACCCTCCTCTAACTGGCAGTGGACCCCTGGACAAATCAAGTCAAATGGAAATGGACTAAGGGTCTTTGAAAGTGTGCTAAGTGACACAAAAGAGTGTGAGGGATGAACACACACAACAGTGTGGATGGATTTCAGAACTATTACAGAGTGAGAATCCCACGGAATGAGGAGCCTAGTAGGCTACGGTCCATGGGGTAGCAAAGAGTCGGACACGACTGAGTGACTCACTTTCTTTTTCTTTCTTTTTACTTTGTGAGAGAAGCCAGCCTCAAAAGAATCTCTGCAGTTGGACACCATTTATGAGAAGGTCAAGAACAGGCAAAACTCATCAAAGATGAAATAAAGATGTGAACCATGGCTGCCTCTGGGGGCAGTGTGGGGGTGGGTGGACCTGGAAGGGGCTTGAGGGCACCATCTGGGTGACAGCGGCAATGGTCTGAACCTTGACAGGGTTCTGATTCACAAAGGCAGATGCTTTTGTCAAAACGTGGCAGATGGCGAGCTTAAGATTTGGAAACTTCATTGCATATAAATTTCACCTGAGAAAAATGAACTGTAAAGTAATTATTCAACAGAATGATACATGAGCTGAAATGTTTAGGGGTGAAGTCTGCAACTCTCCTTGAAAGTTATAAAAAGAAACAAGATGGATTGATGGTTAGAGAGCTGGGCAGATATACAGTGAAGCAAACAGAGCAAAATGTTATCCACTGGTAAGTATTTGAATGTTTGCTCAACTTTTTTCAGAATTCACTTAACTTTTCTGTATGTTCAAAAAATTTTTTTTATAATAAAATGTTTGGGAGGGAAATAAAGAAAAAAAGATGTGTGAACACTTTCACCCACTCCCAAGATGTTTGTTGAGTGTTGACTGTACATCAGGTTCTGCGAGACCTGACTGGTGCTGATGGTGATCCTAGAGCTGTGGTGTGACATGCCCTCTGAGTGAGTTTTCCTAGAGCAGAGAACTGTCACTGTCCCTTCTCATGGGGGACACCAGAAACTAAGAAAAGCACACAAGTCTTCCAGGTTTAAAGAAAGAAGTCACTGAAGCCAGTGGGGTAGGTGAACAGCTAAGAGAATAAATGAGGTTTGGATTGGGATATTCAACACATGCTAGAACATTAAAAGATAGCCAGATTTGGAAACAACTGCTTCAACCCCAGAGGTTAAAATATGCTGCATCTAATTCGCCTACTGTCAGGGATGGGGGTGGGGAGGTTGACTAATGTTTCAGTCCCTATGTCTGTACAGCAGAACATGAAACCCAGATGCCTCCACTCAGGATGTATCCTCACTGCCTTGTTTTAAGAGTCAAAGTTTGGCAGCAGTTCAGTTCAGTTCAGTCGCTCAGTCGTGTCCGACTCTTTGCGACCCCATGAATCGCAGCATGCCAGGCCTCCCTATCCATCACCAACTCCCGGAGTTCACTCAGATTCATGTCCATTGAGTCCGTGATGCCATCCAGCCATCTCATCCTCGGTCGTCCGCTTCTCCTCCTGCCCCCAATCCCTCCCAGCATCAGGGTCTTTTCCAATGAGTCAGCTCTTTGCAGGAGGTGGCCAAAGTACTGGAGCTTCAGTTTTAGCATCATTCCTTCCAAAGAAATCCCAGGGTTGATCTCATTCAGAATGGACTGGTTGGATCTCCTTGCAGTCCAAGGGACTCTCAAGAGTCTTCTCCAACACCACAGTTCAAAAGCATCAATTCTTCTGTACTCAGCCTTCTTCACAGTCCAACTCTCACATCCATACATGACCACAGGAAAAACCATAGCCTTGACTAGACGGACCTTAGTCGGCAAAGTAATGTCTCTGCTTTTGAATATAATATCTAGGTTGGTCATGACTTTTCTTCCGAGGAGTAAGCGCCTTTTAATTTCATGGCTGCAGTCACCATCTGCAGTGATTTTGGAGCCCAAAAAAACAAAGTCTGACACTGTTTCTACTGTTTCCCCATCTATTTCCCATGAAGTGATGGGGCCAGATGCCATGATCTTCGTTTTCTGAATGTTGAGCTTTAAGCCAACTTTTCCACTCTCCTCTTTCACTTTCAACAAGAGGCTTTTTAGCTCCTCCTCACTTTCTGCCATAAGGGTGGTGTCATCTGCATATCTGAGATTATTGATATTTCTCCCAGCAATCTTGATTCCAGCTTGTGTTTCTTCCAGTCCAGCATTTCTCATGATGTACTCTGCATATAAGTTAAATAAGCAGGGTGACAATATACAGCCTTGACGTACTCCTTTTCCTATTTGGAACCAGTCTGTTGTTCCATGTCCAGTTCTAACTGTTGCTTCCTGACCTGCATACAGATTTCTCAAGAGGCAGGTCAAGTGGTCTGGTATTCCCATCTCTTTCAGAATTTTCCACAGTTTACTGTGATCCACACAGTCAAAGGCTTTGGCATAATCAATAAAGCAGAAATAGATGTTTTTCTGGAACTCTCTTGCTTTTTCCATGATCCAGCGGATGTTGGCAATTTGATCTCTGGTTCCTCTGCCTTTTCTAAAACCAGCTTGAACATCAGGGAGTTCACGGTTCACATATTGCTGAAGTCTGGCTTGGAGAATTTTGAGCATTACTTTACTAGCATGTGAGATGAGTGCAATTGTGCGGTAGTTGGAGCATTCTTTGGCATTGCCTTTCTTTGGAATTGGGATGAAAACTGACCTTTTCCAGTCCTGTGGCCACTGCTGAGTTTTCCAGATTTGCTGGCAAATTGAGTGCAGCACTTTCACAGCATCATCTTTCAGGATTTGAAATAGCTCAACTGGAATTCCATCACCTCCACTAGCTTTGTTCGTAGTGATGCTCTCTAAGGCCCACTTGACTTCACATTCAGCAGCTGACATGTATATTGTGGAGGTGGGATCCTGGTTAAGTAATTTATGCATGCTTAGACACTTCAGTTGTGTCTGACTCTTTGTGACCTCAGGGTAGCCTGGCTTGTCTGTCCATGGGATTTTCCAGACAAGAATACTGGAGTGGGTTGCCACTTTCTTCTTCAAGAGGTCTTCCCAACCCAAGGACTGAACCCACGTCTCCTATGTATCCTGGCTTGTAGGCAGATTCTTTACCCACTGAGCCATCAGGGAAGCCCTAAGTCATTTATGGTAGTTTACAAATGCAGTGGAATTCTCTGCAGCTGTTAAAAATGAGTGCAGTAGATCTATATGTCCTGGACTTTGAATAGCTGAAATTTTAATGTAAAGTAAAAATAACAATAAATCTTTATATAAATTATCTTAATTATATTAATTATGTCAGAAATGTGTGTAGATATATACAGATGAATATAAACATATATCTCTATATATATTATGTTTCTCTGTCCATAGAATTCTCCAGGCAGGGGTACTGGAGTGGGTTGCCATTCCCTTCTCCAGGGGATCTTCCTGACCCAGGGGTTAAACCTGGGTTTCCTGCATTGAAGGCAGATTCTTTACCATCTGAGCCACCAGGGAAACCCCATATATTATGTCCTGCATGTCTGCCCAAATCCATATGTTGAACCGTAACCTGCAATGTGGTGGTATGAGGAGGTGGGACCTTTGGGAGGTAATTAGGATTAGATGAGGTCATGAGGGTGGGGCCCCAGCATGGAGTTAGTGTCCTTATATGGAACTCCCTATCTACCAGGTGAAGACACGGTGAGAAGGTGGAATTTCCAGCCAAGAACTGGGCCCTTGCCAGACACCAAATCTTCGGGCTCTCTGATCTTGAACCTCCCAGCCTCTGCAACTGTGAGAAATAAATGTTTATTGTCTAAACCACACAGTCTGTGCTATTTTTGTTGCAGAGTCTGAGCTTAGACAGTATATAAATGTACACATACATACACAGCACCATGAAAATGTTCCCCAAAATGCCAATAAAGGCACTTTTCTGTGATGGAATTTGAATTATTTTTTTCTTCACTTGGTCTTCCCTGGTAGCTCAGACAGTAAAGAATCCACCTGCAATACAGGAGACCTCAGTTTGATCCCAGATCCCCTGGAGAAGGGAATGGCTACTCACTCCAGTATTCTGGCCTGGAAAATTCCATGGACAGAGGAGCCTGGTGGGCTACATACAGTCCATGGGGTCACAAGGAGTAGGACACGACTGAGCAACTTTCCCTTTCACTGTTTCTTCACTTTCTGTATTGTTTAAAATTTTCACAATAAGCATGTATCATTTTTGTGAAGAGATTCTCTTTAAAGATATTTCTTGGAGTAAACTGACGCTTGCAAAATGCCCGCAACTGTGTCCTCCTCACCCTGCGTCCAGGAGCAGGAGGAGCTTTAAGAGGGTGGGTGAGCTGGGGACCCTCTCCTGAGTAATTCAGGGCATTTCTATTTTCTCCTGAGCCCTGAGACAGGAGAAGTGATATTATTTGTGGAGCCAGGGAAAAATCAAATTGTAGAGCTCCTTGTTCAAAAATCACGAAGAATTTCAAGATGCTGATAGCAGAGCATTAAGCCAAGCGTGAGACTCTGGTGAGCACAGGGTCTATATGAGGCCCACCCAGCCTGGCAAGACCATCTGGGAAACAGCAGTGAGGCAACAAGAAAAAATGGTCCAGGAGGAACTGATTGTGGCCTTAGGAGGCTGAGTGAGGGACCCTCACAGACCATCAGCTCACCAGGAGTCTCCCCAGGGCCAGTGTGAGAAACATTCCATACCTGAGTCTTGGGAGGCTGCCCTTTGAAGTGTGCAAGCCCCACAGCCCCGCTCATGGGGGGTGGGGGTTGTTGAGCTGCTTTAATTAGCAAGGGAGCATCAGGAGAGCCTCCTGCCCTGGGAGAGAGTGAGCCCTTTGGAAGCAGCAGCCACCCACGGTGTGGCACCTTCTCCTGGGAACCCGCAGACACACCCTGGGAGCCCTCAGCCCAGCCCTTCATCCCCCTGGCCAGGTCTCCCTGGGGCCCTGTGACCACCTCATCCAGCTGCTCACGGAAAACCTGCTCCAGTGCCCTGATTCTGGCCACAAGGAGAGCCTGTGTCAGACCAGCAGTACAAAGGCCAGTCTGTGAGAGGAAGGCAAGGACTGGGGCGCGGGCAGGGGCTCCCGCACGGTCCTTGGGCTATGGATTGGCCTAAGGGCTCCATGAACTCTCTGCTAACCAGTTCCAGCCACTAGCTGTCCACACCCTCCAGCCCAGCTGAACGGGACCCCAGAGATGGAAGTGAAGACAAGTGGCACACAGCCGGCCCGTCCAGCAGGCACCCATGTTCCCCCGCTGCCTCCTCCCAGCCAAGCTCCACTGGCAAACTTGTGCTTCCACCAAACCAGAGACCCCTTGAGTCCATGCCCAGCCCCTCTCAACCCTTCAAACTCGTCTCCTCCACGTTCCCCAAGACTCCCTCCGCTGCAAGGACCCTTCACTCCAAGACTTCATACTGGGCACCTGCTGCAAGCCCGGGTCCACGGCAGCATCTCCAGGTCGGGTGCCGACCTCAGCAGGTGCCTTGTCCCTGGCCGCCCAAGTGCACACAGCAGGCGCTCAGTACGTGGGCCTCCTCCGAGCCCAGTGAACTGAAGGCTCGCCTCCACCTTGAGCACTCGCCGGGCTTCCTGCTCCAGCTGAAGGTGCTCAGACAGCAGCTGCGAGTGAGGGGGGACAGACGGAGTTGGGGTGATGAGGTCTGGGGGCGATGAGGTCTGATGCCACCAGGAGCCACCTCCACCCATGAGGGTCAGGAGCCTTTGGATGCTTCCCGCAGCTTCCTCTCCCGGTAGGACAATTCTGGGGCGCACCCCACCCGCTTCCTCGGGTGGTCCCAGCAGGATGGAGTCCCAGGTGCCCCATAGGAACTGCCCATGAATGCATTGTGACCTCCCTTCCAGCCTCCTTGCCATCCCTCCCTGTGCTGGGGCATCACCTGGCAAATACCTGCCTGCACTGGGCTGGCAGGTCCCTCTGGTGCAGAACTTCATCCCAGGCCTCCTTTCAGCCCCTCTTTCCCTCACACGCAAAAAACATTTGTCCCCCATCTGTCAGGCATCAGGCAGGGGTGCATTGGAGTGAGGAGAAACCTTCTGTAGGCCCCCTCCCCTGTTCTCGGCAATGGGGGAGGTGGGGAGAAAGAAAGTAGAACCTGGAAGGGAGGGGCGGGGAGAGAAGGTCTGAGTGTTGGGTACTTGGACACCACAGCCCAGGGCTGAGCACCCTCACTGGCCTCTCCAGAAAGGCCCTGCAGGCTTAGGACTTGCCTTGGCCCCCAAGCCCTGGAAAGCTCAACGCTAGGGCAGAAAGCAAAGAGGAACTAAAGAGCCTCTCGAGGAAGGTGATAGAGGAGAGTGAAAAAGCTGGCTTAAAACTCAACATTCAAAAAATTAAGATCACGGCATAGGATCCCATCATTTCATGGCAAACAGATGGGAAACAATGGAAACAGTGACAGACTTTATTTTCTTGAGCTCCAAAATCACTGTGGATGATGACTGCAGCCACGAAATTAAAAGACAATGCTTGCTCCTTGAAAGAAAAGTTATGACAAACTTAGCTTATTAAAAGCAGAGTCATTACTTTTCCAACAAAGGTCCATATAGTCAAAGCTATGGTTTTTCCAGTAGTCATGTATGGTTGTAAGAGTTGACAACAAAGAAAGCTGAGCTCTGAAAAATTGATCCTTTCAAACTCTGGTGTTTGAGAAGACTCTTGAGAATCCGTTGGACTGCAAAGAGATCCAACCAGTCAATCCTAAAGGAAATAAAAAAAAAAAAGGAAATCAACCCTGAATATTCATTGGAAGGATTGATGCTGAAGCGGAAGCACCAATATTTTGGCTACCTGATATGAAGAGCTGACTCATTGGAAAAGACCCTGATGCTGGGAAAGATTGAAGGCAGGAGGAGAAGGGGGTGACAGGGGACAAGATGGTTGGATGGCATCACTGACTCCATGGACGAGTTTGAGCAAACTCCAGGAGATGGTGAAGGACAGGGAAGCCTGGCACGTTACAGTCCATGGGGTCACAAAGAGCAATTGAAGTGAGGGCTTGTGTTGCCTTGGGGTCTGGTCCCCCTCTTCCTGGTGGATACAGCCTTGGGGAGACTGGAAGGAGATGCAGGGAGGGCTCAGGGCATTGATCCACCCCTGTCCCCCAGCTAACCAGCAACAGGAGCCCCTCTCCTTGAGCCCTGCTGGCCACTGCTGCTAGTGGACATCTCATCGGCCCTTGCAGTCTCTCCACTCTGGCTGTGAACAGCCTCTCCATTGGGAAAATGTCCTTAGTGACCCCCATTGAGTTTCTGCTGGTCTGTTGTTATCCTGACAGAGTGGAGGCCAGGAGGGCATCCCACTCCAGCTTTTGTTTCCATGTCTGGAAAATGGGTGTGACGACAGCAATGCTACCATCTCAATGATCTCAAAACGACAAATGACAGACCCTTCTTCAGACCCATTTGAGGAAGAGGAAATTCTCAGAGGGCACTGGGGCCCCTGCCATGACGGAGAAACCCGAGCCAGGGTCTATGACTGGTTCCTTTTGTCTTTCTGTCCTTCTCCCTTCTCTGCTGCATCTCATATACACCCAGCTAAGCTTCCCTCCAGCTCCCCAGTCCTTTTGCTCTCAATAAATATCGACGTTATTGCACAAAAACAGACTCACATGTGTCCGGGGGGAACCTGCTTCTGTTCACTGATCACCAGGTGCCTCGCCCACCTTGCTGTAAGTTCTTCTGCTCTGCAGCCACATGGCCCCACATCTTCTGGGTGTCCTACTAACCTTTACTCCCTTGACTTTTACACCCTAACCTTTACACCCTAACCCCAGGGTGTTTTTGCAGTAACTGTCACCAGTGTCTGGAGCACAAGTCCCTTTCCAGAGTCCTCTCTCAGGATCCTTTTTTTTTTTTTTTTGCCCGCACAGCTTGTGAGATTTTAGTTCCTTGACCAGAGATTGAACCTATCACCCTCAGCACTGAGAGTGTGGAGTCCTAACCATTAGGCTGCCAGGGAAGTCTCAGGGTCCTTTCAGAAGCAGACTTCCTCTCCATCCTGACTGCCTCGCTCCATCCCCAGGCCTTGTCCTGGCTTCTGCCTGGAGCTTATGAGACGGTGCGGTGCAAGCACACCACCCTGTCCTCCAGTCCTGCCCTGACGTTCTCTCCGGGGACAGACCCCTGGGGCACAACATCATCTCATTTGGTCCATGTTCCTCGGCAGCCACGACTTTTAAAACACCGTGGAGCCTTACAGTGAAGAAAACACAAAGCTACTCTTGTCTCCTCCCGGCCAGGCCACCTCTGCTCTTTAAGTTCAGACAATAGCCATTCGATTGAGCACGCATATGCACATCCCTCCTAAGGTTTTCAAAAGAGGAAAAGGACACCCAGAACTTTTTCAAGTATTGCACAAAATACAGTTTCAAATATCGTGTCAGGCACAGTCCCTGGGGGTGCAGAGGGCACTCAAATGGGGCAATTTGAGGGGAGTTTGATAAGCTGTTGACAAAGGTGTAGGAGGATTTAGTGCCGGGTTAGGCAGAATCTTGGGGTGAGCAACATCAGGGGTCCTTCCCAGATGATCCAGAGAGAATGACCCACGTGAGGTCCTGGACAGGAGCAGGGGACCTTAGGGGAGGGAGGTCCCTGACCTGTGCAGACCCAGAAAGGAAGGAGCTGGGGGGTTGGGGGGCAATATCCAGACCTTGCCTTTCTCCTACCCTGCACGTACCACCCCCCTGGATGGATCCTGCTGAAAACAGGATGTCCTGGCTTAAATGTCCAGCATCCTGGGACACAGGTCAGAGTAGACAGGGACTGGGGAGTGGGGGCCTGGGCGGGGCACAGGCAGAGAGGAGGAGCAGTGGGAGATACATGCTCACAACAGATTTGAAAGTGTGCAATGCAACTAGAAATGATGAATTTAGTGAAAACGGAGTAGTTATTTGCACAACTAAATGCTTTTTTGATTTTACAAACACTGCTAACTAGTTATCTTGAAAATAACAAACTTCCCCCTTGCAAGTAAACTTTAGTTCCATTTATGGGCAATTCAGCTGACTCAGCACTTCCAACATCCAGGTAAACAAATGAGGGCACACTCATGGGTGGGCTTTGAGTGGCGCTCACTTCTGGAAAAGGTCCCCTCTAGCGGTGTTTGGTGGCATCTGAGTGGGGAGAGGGCAAACAGTTTTCCCAGAAGAAAATTAGAGACTGAGGAAAAAGGAGGCAAATGCTGGAAGGCCAGGAAGCCAGCCAGCCATTCCATGGAGGCACAAGTTGATATGCAAAGCTCACCCCGATCCTTAGCAGCTGAATACTGATTGAAACACCAGTCTGTCGTCCCCAACTGTTTGCAGGAATATTTCGGGCAGCCTTCCACCTTGATCTGTTATCTTTAAGCCTGACCAGCACAATCTTCCCTGGTGGCTCAGACAGTAAAGAATCTGCCTGCAATTCGGGAGACCTGGGTTCCATCCCTGGGTTGGGAAGATCCCCTGGAGAAGGGAACGGCTACCTACCCCAGTATTCTTGGGCTTCCCTTGCGGATCAGTCAGTAAAGAATCTGCCTCCAGTGCTGGAAACCTGGGTTTGATCCCTGGGTTGGGAAGATCCCCTGGAGAAGAGAACGGCTACCTACTCCAGTATTCTTGGGCTTCCCTTGTGGATCAGTCAGTAAAGAATCTGCCTCCAGTGCTGGAGACCTGGGTTTGACCCTGGGTTGGGAAGATCCCCTGGAGGAGGGCATGACATCCCACTCCAGTATTCTTGCCTGGAGAATCCCATGGACAGAGGAGCCTGGCAGGCCACATGCTCCTCTGTCCATGGGATCACAAAGAATCAGACACGACAGAGTGACTAAGCACAGCACAATCTTTCCCACAGATGTTCCCTCTTGATGCTCCAGCAGGGACACTCAGGCCAGCCGCGTGAGCCCCTGCCTTGGGTGACCAGGCAGCCAGTGAACATTCCCTGGGGAAAGTCCTTGTGATGGAATTTCCTCCTGTGCTCTCAGCACTTAGGAGACGTCATTGCCAAGTCGTGCTTCATCTGTAACATTGTGTTGCATGACACCTACAGGGACAGACCTGCATCCAGCTGGTGGCTTTGCTCAATGCCAAGGCCCAAGCTGCCCACAGCACCCCAGCCAGCAGACTTGCGGCTGAGTCCAAGTCCCCTGCCACTGCTCCTGGCACAGCACGTCCACCAGCTCCCTGTTGAACACCCGATCTCAGCTAGAAGTCCCAGACGCAGACAGAACCTCCACGTGCTGGCACGGCCATCCCAAGCAGCCTCGTGCAAACTCTCTCCTGGTTCCCTGTCTCTTCTCACCTAACGCGTGTGGGTAGCTGTGTTTCACAGACGGAAGACGATAGAGAAGCGCCACCCTGAACTGGGCAGGACAACATGCAGGAAGCCCAGAAGACAATGTAGATTTAAAGAGCCCTTTTGAACAACTGACGTTTGGAGACAAATCCCAGGGACCTTGGCACAGCCTCTGAGACAGCAGAGTGGGGAGGGCACGTGGGCCACAGTGACAAGTCACTGGCTGCTCAGCTCTACCTCCAGTGCCTTCTTGAAATGCCTATTGTTTCCTGACAGCAGTGGTGGCCATGGACTGGCTGGCTCCCTGTGTCACATCCCCTCAATGGAAGCCTTTGTCTCCATCCAGCAGCTCCATGGTTCTTGTCTTCACGGTGCATCACCCTCACCCGAAGGCCTGTTCTATGGACCGTTCCTGGCAGTGCTCCAAGGAAGCCGTCAATCCCTCCTGGCACGTGCAGAAGCACCACTGGCTGAACGGGGAAGCAGAGATCTCCATCCTGGAGCTGGGCTGGAACTAGGCCAACCCGAGTGGGGGTGGATTTCACCACACCCTCCAGCTCCTGATCACCTTCTAGCCACATGGCATCCCATCCTGCTGCTCCCATGGTAACCAAACTTTCAAATGGACCCCTACCTCTTCCTGGCAATGGGTCCCCCACCACGTTTCATAGGGCTGACCTGTGTGATCAGTTTTGGAAATGGCAGGATGTGACTAGCTCATGATAGACCTTGTGGGTTCCACCTGCTCTCCCTGGGGTTGTGGCTCTGGGGAGAGTCAGCTGCCATATGCTGAGGACCCCCAAGAGGCCTGTGGAGAGTCTGTGGGGTAAAGATCTAAGGCCTCCTGCCAACAGCCAGCATGAGCACTTCATCCATGTGAGTGAGCCGTCTTGGAAGCCAGTCTTCCAACCCCAGTCAAGCCTTCAGATGAGTGTAGACCTTACACCTTGATGACAACCTCACAGGAGACCCTGAGCCAAGACCACATGGCTAAGCCGCTCTTGAATTCCAGACCCATAGAAATGGTGAGACAGTGAATGACTCCTGTTGCTTTAGGCAACTGTATTTTATTACACATTACATGGTGTTAAGTAGCTTCATGTTCTGGGTGGTAAAGTTTGAAGGGATGAGGGGCATGATGCAGAGTGGTGAAAGGGAGAGGATGGACAGGGTCAATGATCCAGCACACTTGTTTCCTGATTCCTTACTTTCTGCCCCTCATTGTAAAAAAAGGAAAGAAGTATTTAAAATGTAAGGGTTATCCCAGACATTCCAACCAGCAGTCAGTGCCTAGGACCTCCCCCCAACCCCCCTGAGAACTGGACACTGCCCTCCCACAAAATGTCCCAAATCCTGTTCTTCAAAAAAAAAAAAAAAAACCCATACAGTACTCTTGACAAATAGAGCCCTGAGCTCCTTTCCAAAGAAACTATGCCTGGCCAGAACTCCTCAACCCATTCTGTGCTTGGCAATGCGTTCTTTCGAAAATCTAACCTTCTCTCTCATCTGTTTTATCTTAGCTTTATTCTAAAGTTCCAAGCTGTTGAGGGACTTCTCTGGGGTCCAGTGGTTAAGATTCTGAACTTCCAGTGCTAGGGGCATTGGTTCAGTCCCTCATGGGGGAAATAAGATCCTACATGCTGTGCAGTGCAGCAAAAAAAAAAAAAACCAAACACCGTAAAGTGACAAGCTATTGAACTAACTCATCTCAGCTTGGGGACCACTTTCACTCTTACCTCCAACGTTGTATCACCTTCATATCCAGTGCCGTAGTCTATCACCATCTGTGTCTGTAACGTGATTGAAACAGTGACCTGGGCAGAGCTAACTGCAGAGCCCTCTGGCCCTTCTTTGCAGACCCCACCACCGCCTGGGGCCAGAGACCCCTTCATGACAAACACGTTGCAGAGAGCTGTGCAATCTGCCATAAATCCCCCAGAAATACTCTCATTATCAATGAGTTGATGTTAGTCTCTCAATCGTGTCTGACTCTTTACCACTCCATGGACTGTAGCCCACTAGGCTTCTCTGTCCATGGTATTCTCCAGGCAAGAACACTGGAGTGGGTTGCCATTTCCTTCTCCAGGGGATCTTTCCAACTTAGGGATCGAACCCGGGTCTCCCACATTGCAGCCAAATTCTTTACTGTCTGAGCCACCAGGGAAGTGAGTTTGCCAATCCATTATCTGAATGCTGACTGGACACAGCTCATTCATGCTACTCACCAGCCTGTCTGCAAACAAAGTGATCTTAGCTTGTGTGTTAGTTTCTGCAGCCTCTGTAACAAAGTGCCACAAAGCTGGTGGCTTAAAACAACAGAAATAGATTCTCTCAAGATTCCAGAGGTCAGAAATATGAAATCTGTATCACTGGATGCAAACCAAGGTGTGAGCAGTGTTCTTCCCCCTCTGAGGGCTCTGGGGATGGAACTGGTTCCTCATATCTTCCAGCTCTGTGCCCACTGGCTGTCCTGGACTGTGGCTGCATCACTCCAGCATCCAAGTCCAGCATCTTCAATCTTTCTCTGCTCTGTCATCAATTCACTCTCCTCTCCGTGTGTAGGTCTCCCTCTGCCTGTCTCTTATAAGGACACACATGATGGCATTTGGAGTTCAGCCAGATAATCCAAGATAATGTCTCAAAATCCTTGTCATAGCAGATGAGGAGATAATTATAGAATGTGAAAGCAAATAATATTTTTACATAAAAATACATATTTCAATAATTTTGAAAAAATAAAAAGATCCTTGTTACATCTGCCAAGACCCCTTTTCCTTATAATATTAATAGGTCCAAGGATTAGGATCTGATTTCTCAATGGGGTGGGAGGATTATTCAGCTCACCCCCACCAAGTTTTCCCACCTCACGGTCACTACACTCCTTCCTGATGCTTACAAAGAAGCTTCATTACAGAAGCTCTGCTGTATATCATTTTCCTAAAGTTAACCTCAAGATTACCACGGTCACTACTTTTATCAATCCACTGGAGAACTCTACTTCCCCAGACTACATCCCTCTGAACATAAAATTGGGGTCATAATAAATCAAAACAGCATTTCTCAAGTTTGCCATTATTGCTAGCTCTTTAGCCCCTGGAAACATCAGGACTCCCTAGAATGTACCTCTTAGGTAGAGGCAGGCTAGAGGTTGAGGTCATGATCTCTCAGTTTGGACTCCCTGGGTCTGAACCCTGGCCCCATCACTGTGGCCAGCTGTACTTTCCAAAGATGGACACCAAAATCTCTCCCGCCCCAATGCTCTTCCTGAGCCCATCAAGAGGTGGAGTCCATTTCTCCACCCGCTTTCATCTGGATTAGCCTATACTGTGCTTTCTCCCACAGAGAAACGTAGTGGGAAAGACATTGGGCTTCTTCCGCTGGGCTGGCAGTTTCCTGTTCCTAGCTCTTCGAATATTCCTTCTTGGGATGCTTCTCTCTGAAGCCAGCTACTGGGCTGTGAGCAAGCCCACCACATAAGACCTCTTGTGGCTGCGGTGGCCAACAGCTTCCAGATGGCCAGCCCTGTCGAGCCTTCAGATGCCTCCAGTCCCATCAACATCTGTCTGCAGCCACAGTAGACCTCAAATGAAGACCACCCAGAGAGCCCAGACAATGGGCAGGACCACAAATGACAATAAATTGTTGTCTTGGACTGCAAGGAGATCCAACCAATCCATTCTAACGGAGATCAGTCCTGGGTGTTCTTTGGAAGGAATGATGCTAAAGCTGAAACTCCAGTACTTTGGCCACCTCATGTGAAGAGATGACTCATTGGAAAAGACTCTGATGCTGGGAGGGATTGGGGGCAGGAGGAGAAGGGGACGACAGAGGATGAGATGGCTGAACGACTCGATGGACGTGAGTTTGAGTGAACTCCAGGAGTTGGTAATGGACAGGGAGGCCTGGCATGCTGCAATTCGTGGGGTCGCAGAGTTGGACACGACTGAGCGACTGAAATGAACTGAACTGAAGCAGTCAAGTCTTGAGATGGCTTATTATACAGCAGTAGATATTCAGATGAGCCACTTACTAACTGCGTAGCCTCAGGCCAGTGACAGCCCTTAGTTGAGGGTCCGGCCAGAAGCAGACTCTGCAATAAAGACCTGGTGCCTGTAGTTTACCTGGACTCCAGGAAACACAGGTAGGAGAGTGCGGAGGTGAGAAAGGAAGAGAAGACAGCCAATAGAAGGAGAGCATTTGTGAGCAGGTTACTATGGTGACCAGTCCCTCCAGGACCCACAATTATCTTCTCAATAAGAAGGTGCAGCCTCTGTGGGAAATGCTATGACGTTTCCTCAGAAACAAAATTGCCATATGACCCAGCAATCCCACTTCTCAGTAAGCATCCAAAATAATTGAAAGCAGGATCTCGAAGGGGTATTTGCACACACGTGTTCACAGCAGTATTATTCACAACAGCCAAGAGGTGGAAGCAACTCTGGTGTCCATCGGTAGATGAATGGATAAACAAGATGTGATATATACATATGGTGGAATATTTCCAGCCTCAAAAATAAGGAAACCATCACATGCTGCAACATAGATACACCTTGAGGACTTTATGCTAAATGAAAGAAGCCGGTCACACGAGGACAAATGCTGCATGATTCTGCTTAAGCGCAGTATCTAAAGTAGTCAAATTCATAGAAACAGAAAGTAGAATGGTGGTTATCAGAGGTCGGGGGAGGGGAACGAGGAGCTATTCAGTGGGCACATGGTTTCAGTTTTGCAAGATGAAAAGTTTTAGAAATCTGTTGCATAACAAAGTGCCTACTGGTAATACTGCAAAGTCAAAAATGGTTAAGATGGTATATGTGTGCTTTTATCATAATAAAAAAAATTGTCTCAGCAAGAAGCAAACAAATTGGGGTATTTACCATCAATTTCCTGGTTGAGGGCATTCACTCGCTCAACCCTCAGAGGATCAGAGGACACCGCTGTGCAGAAATACAGGAAGTCATCAGCCATGTGTGATTCTCAGGGTGACCTCTGGGTGACCAAGGACCTGGGTAGGGAGCTTATGGAGTCTGACACATCACCTACGTTTGAGTTTTGGTTTCCTTGTTTGTAAAACAAAAATGAGAAGGAGCCACCTGAAAAAAAAAATAGAAATAACCACCTGGTCAGACGGTTGTGAAGGCTGTTTTGGGTGACGTAAGCTCCCTGTCTGCCCCCTCAGCCTCTCCAGCCTGAATTTAAGTGTGCAGAGCTTAATCTCAAGCTGGGACCTGTCCCCATCACAGACCCTGCCTCCTCCCTTCCATTTTTACAAATCAATGATGTATTTGCCTAGGCCCAAACTTTTGGAATGAGCCTCTGAGTTTTGCAAAGAACAAGGCAGTGGCTCTGGGTCCCAAACCTGCACTCGGCCTCTCCGGACTTGGTTTCCTCCTCCCAGCTCACAGACGCCCCGCTGAGGGGTGTGGACAACAGGCAGCCCTCTCACCAGCCCCCACCAGCATGACGCCAGGTGGAGTCCTTGTGTAACTGGCTTCTTTCATTAAGCATAAAGTCTTCAAGTGTATCTATGTTGCAGCATGTGACAGAATTTCCTTATTTGGGGGGCAGACAAGACTTGGCTCTTGTTTATCTCGATTCTTGCTCCAAGCAGGGCTTTCATAGCCCCTTCTGGAAGCTGGGAGAAAAGAAGCCAAAATATTTGCAGTGGTTCCAGCTGGTTTTAGGACTCAGGGAGTAGCTATCTTCTTCTTTAAGCTTTCAGGATTTTCCACAATAGGCACATTCTATTTTTTTATTGACAGAAAAGCAATTTTATGTTTTTTTAAGCAAGCAATTTCAAAGCCCACGTGGTTGCCTCCAGCATTCTTTGTAGCCTCAGCTCATTCTGGGCATCAGCTTTTCATTAGTCTATCTCCTGCCTCTCTGACTTGAGTCCTCTGCCTTTGGACCTCAGCTCCATCCTTCAAAAATCTGAGTTAATCGCAGATGCTTGAACAAACCACATCAGCTTCCCTGTATGCATCCTTTTGATTTCTTACTTCTCTTTTTAAAATTGATTTTTATTGGAGTATTGCTGCTTTACAATGTTGTGTTAGTTTCTGCTGTACAGCAAAGTGAATCAGCCATATGTATACAGATATCTCATCTTTTTAAAAATTTCTTCCCATTTAGGACATCGTAAAGAATCCACCTGCCAATACAAGAGACTCAGGTTCGATCCCTGGGTTGGGAAGTTCCCTGAAGAAGGCAATGGCAACCCACTCCAGTGTTCTTGCCTGGAAAATCCCATGGACAGAGAAGCCTGGTGGGCTACAGTCCATGGGGTCACAAGAGAGTCAAACACGACTGAGCGACTAAACCACAACAAATGAGAGATGAGTAGAGTTCCCTGTGCTCCGGAGTAGGTTCTCATTAGTTATCTATTTATGCATAGTATCAATAGCGTATATGTGTCAATCTCATTCTCTCAATTCATCCCATCCCACTACTTGGGTTTTAATTTTCCTTCTCACTGGGAGTGTTTACAATCTTTCAAACCAAGAAACTGCCCTCACTTTCTCTCAGTACGATGCACTGAGCAGAAGCAGCATCCCTTCCCTAAAATTCTGGCCAAGAGTGCATGACTTGAGTCTAATCTGAAGCCCAAGGAAACATCAGACAGAGCCAAACCAAGAGAGCATCTGGAACATTACCAGCTCTTTCTCTTCAAAGACGTCAGTGCTGTGAAAGCCTGAGGAGCGGCTTAGGGGAGAGAGAACCACCAGAGGCAACTTGTGATCCTAAATGTCATTTTGTTTAAAAGGATAATATTGGAGCAGTTGGTGAAATTTGAATCTGAATGAGGCCTGAGGTGACTTCACTGGGTTGACTGAAGTTCCTGAGTCAGGTAACCACCCTGTGATTCTAGGAGAGAATGTCCTTTGTATCTTTTGGAATTATACCACCAAAGCTTTGGGAGATAAAGAGTGTCCTAGCTGCAACCTGTTCTCGTATAATTCAGAAACACACACACACGTAGAATGTGGATGAAGAGTAAAAAACAAGTTCTTTGTTCTATTCTTGGGATTTTTCTGTAAGCCTGAAGTTATGGTAAAATTAAAAGGGAAAAAAAATCCTGCAAACCTCAGGCAGCACAGGCCCATCACCTGCGGTCTGGGCGTTTAGTTCTCTGACCAGAACCTCCCTCTAGTCCACACTCATCCGCACTCACCACAATGCCCCGCCGACCCGTTAGAACTTCCGTTTGGAACGTCTCCCTAAGGAAGGTGGAGAGGCCTCTCCCTCTCCCGCTGCAGGGCAGGAAGGCCTCTCCGCTACAGATCCTGGATTCTCAACGTCACAGCAGCGGTTCTCAGCCTCGGGAGCCCTGAAAACTCCAGGCTGAGGAAACGCCCTAGATGACAAGACACGCAGGCTCTCGGAGGGGGCGGGGGGCGGGGGAGCAGACCTCCTGAGTCAGAATCTGCACATTAAACAAGCTTTCTGGATTTCCGGGTAGGGCAGCTTTAAAGGAAATCCCCAGCATCTCACACACGTGTTGGGGCCTCCAAGCACTGGGGCTCAGGATGCAGTGACTGAGGCTGGGGGGTGGCGGGGAGGGCGGGAGGAGGGGAGGGGAGGGAGGTGTCCCCTCAGGGTGACTCAAAAGTCCCTAGTAAAAGACGGTTAACATAACCCATACGGAAGCACCAGACTGCTGGACCAGAACGGGAGGAAGGAAGCAGACAGAGATCCTGCAGGAGTTAACTGTCCAGAGAGCACAGTGGGGATGAAGACAGTCCCTGCCCGCCCTGTCCGCCCCGCCCCAAGAGCTCCTTGGTCTGCCCTTTGATTTGACCTCCAGAGAATAAAGCTGACACAGCCCCTTGACTCTAGGAGATGACCCTGTGGTGACACTGAGCAGGAAGACAAGCTCAGAACTAGATGTCTGTCATCGTTGCCTGCAGGGGACGCTCTTACTGTCGGCACTGCACTCCAGAGTCTCAAGGAAGGTATTATTATCTCCAATTTACAGATGAAGAAACTGAGGCTCAGAGAGATGACTTTGCTTGCCCCAAGCCACAGCAGCTGTTAAGTGGCAAGGCCACTCCAAATCTCTCCGGTTCCACTGTCTTGACAATAAACTAACTGAAGCTGAACCCTCGTCTGGACGTGGTGAGCAGGGGCCTTAACTGGCTGCTGTGCTGTATCTCCATTTACTCTCTGTTCTCTCCTTTGCTGAAGTGACAGAAACAAAGATTACTCTAAAGCTGTGACCCTCGGGCAAGTGTGGCTATTTAAACTTTAATTCAAATTAAATACCATTTACAAGTCAGTTTCTCAGTCAGTCGAGCCAGGTGTCAAGCACTCAGCAGCTACACAGGGCCAGTGGCAACAGAAATCACACAGGACAGACAGCAGAGCGAACTTCCAGAAGTTCCCTTGAATGGGACTAGTCCAGAAAAACGTCCATGCCTCTCACTACCCACAGCCACTCTGCGTTCCAGCTTAACGTTTTAATTTTTAAATGAAACGTCAAACCCACAAAGTTTACTCTTACCTTCTCATTTGTCGAATAGAAACCAGTATTTTCAGCCAGGAAACGTCGGGTGTTATTAATAGAAGGGAGGCACCTGCTGACATCACATGGTATTACAACCTAGCGCAATCAGACACTGGAAACTGGCCAGAGGCGGGGGTCCAACAGCCATCACTGTGGGATCCAGGAATCCACAGGTGTGGGAGGAAACCCATGCCAAGAGAAGATCCAGGGTGAGGCTCCAGCAGGAGACATGGAGCCAGAGAATCCATCCATCAGCAAACTGAAATCTCCAGCGTTTATACACCCCGTGCCTGCCACTAGGGACTTGATTGTTGGATTGATTGCTTGATTCTTAGGATTGTAGAATGGCACCCTGAGCATTTAACCTTCTTATCATTTTTTTTTCTCCAACTGGACATATCCTTTATGTTATGAAGTCAGTGGAGAAACAAGGGATCTCTGTTTAGCTGACATGAAAGTGTTCAATAACCAAGGGAGGTTAGAACTTCATGAAATCATCAGGAACAAGATGTCAAGTTTTCTGAGTGTTGTGGACACAGTGGGGTTAGGAGAGGGAGGGATGAATTGGGAGAGTAGAACTGACATATGTATAGTCCCACATACAAAATAGGTAGCTAGTGGGAAGCTGCTGCAGCTCAGTGCTCTGTGATGAGCTAGAGGGGAGGGATGGGGCAGTGGGAGGGAGGCTCAAGAGGGAGGGAATATATGTACACTGATAGCTGACTCACGTTGCTGCACAGCAGACACCAGCACAGCACTGTAAAACAATCATCTTCCAATTTAAAAAATCATAAAATAAAAATATCATTTGCAACCTAAAAAGAAATGGCTTTTGAGTCTCTAGTAAAACATGAAAAGACATCCCTGGTTTTTCCTTTGGCCCACAGTGGCAGGAATGAAAGATGGCCTGCTGATTGGGAGATGAATCAAACCCCAAATCATTCATTCATCCATTCAGTTCACGAATACTGATAGGGCTGTACGGGAGCCAGGTGGCCATTTACCTTAGCCCTGCACAAAAAGGGACACAAAATCCATCCCTGACCTGGAAGTCACCCTGCACAGAGCAAGTGCTCAGCAAAGGCCTGGACAGGGCAGCCTCTAAGATGTCTCCTGGGGATCTAGGGATCCAGGTGCTGGGACACCTGGGCTATTGGCTGTGAATCTTGACACTGAAGAAACTAGAGTGTAGATGGCGATGCAATTCCAGCGCCCCCAGATACTGGGAGGCTTTTCATGGGATCCGAGCAAGCCAATCAACAGGTTTGAGTCAGGGTTGTATTAGTGATCTGGTAGTCGAAGGCTGCTTACAGGTTGCTGTCCCGAACCGGAGGGGGCCCACGATCTGGCCTAGCTTCAGGGGGATGGGAAAGTGAAAATGGAGAACACCATTTATTACCAGGTCCACAACAGCCTGCTTTCAAATAGGGAGAAAAAAAAAAGAACAGTCCCCCTATTTCACGAATTTTACTGACTCTCAGTCTTGCTCGTAGGCTGTTTTCAGTGTTAGGGAGATAGATCCATTAACTTCTGGGGCCAGGAGCAGACTCATTACCAAGATCCCTTCTCTCACTCCCATCCTCTGCACAAACCCACTTGAGCCCCCTCTCAATTCCTGGCATAAGTAAGGCACTGTTTCATGATGCTTTTCCCTTAATCAAAAGTTCTCAGATACCCAATAGAAAAAGTGGGCAAACAACTTAGACATGGCAATTAGCCAAATGGCCGGGAAACATGAAAAGGTGATTCACATTAGTGGTTACAGGGATTACAGATTAAAACTCCAAGTCGTGGACTGTGTACTCACCAGGATGGCTACAACCAAAGCTCTGGAAACATTCAGGGGAGTGAGGCTGGGGAGTAACAAGGGCACACACATCGTCAGCGAAAGGGTGGATTGGTCCAAGCCCTGCAGAGTCCTGTCAGGTAGTTCTGCTAAAATCAAACATATATGTAAATCTGACTGAGCAGATTCCCTCCTGGGGATGAGCCAAAGGAAAGCAGGGTCCTCAGAAGAACCCATTGCAGCTGAACCACGAATAGCCAAACCCTAAACTCAACCCAAATGCCCATCAGTGGAAGAACACAGGAATACATGGTGTACAGCACCGAAGGGAGATGAATGAATTGCTCTTTCACACAATACTATGGATAAAGCTCAAAAACAACGTAAAGGAAAAGAAACCAGACACGAATGAGCACATCCCATCTAACTAAATTTATATGGAGTTTGACAGTTTGTTTGGGGCACTGGGGTCACAATAGGGGGGCAGTGGGCGGGGCGGGGGGCTTGGGAACAGGGCTTGAGGGGCCTCACTGGATGACGGAACATCCTCTGTGCTGACCTGGGTGGTAGTTGGTCACATGGGTGTAGACAGTGGTAAAAATTCTTCAAACATCCACTTAAGAATTTTTTGTTTTGCTTTGTTTTAATATTTGTTTGTTGGGCTGCAGTGGGTCTTAGTTGCAGCATGTGAACTCTTCATTGCGGGACATGGGATTTAGTTCCTTGACCAGGGATTGAACCCAAGCCCCCTGCGATGGGAGCACGGAGTCTTAGCCACTGGACCATCAAGTCCCTGACCACTTAAAATGTGTCCATTTTATCATCTGTAAATGATGCCTCAATAAAAAAGTAAATAAAAACAATCAAACGCCTTGGTGACCACCCTTGACAGAGGCATGGCTGGACAGCAAATGCTCACCTGTACTAGTGTGACCCCATCCCCTGGGAGTTTACTAGGGCAGTCTCAAACACCCAGTCCTCAGGCCCTTGGCAACAGTTTCCATCCTTACCGCTCAGCTGGCACCAAAAATGGCGTGTCTCTTTCCAGCCAAGCGGGCTGCGGCACCTCCTGCAGGTCTCCAAGGACAACCTCCCTGGAGTTGTCCTCCGACAGCTCCCAAGCCCCTGGGCCCGAGTGCTGCCAGCCCCGCCCTGGACCCAGGAGCCAGGCCTGCTCAGAACCTCAGAGTGGGTCCTGCTGGACTTCAGCAGAAGCATACGGGGCCAGGAGTACATTCGACACACAGGCCTCCTCTAGAAGGGAAGGTTAGACAAAGGAAGAAACGCTTTAGGAGGGTCCTGGATTTAAACTCCTTTTCTGTCAATCACTTATACTTCAATTTTTAAAAATTTTTAAATAAATAAATCAGACACTTTTTTCTGCTAAAACTGCACAGTTTCAGCCGTGTTGCACCCCAGCCCACAGACCGGGGGATGTCAACTTCAGTTGTACATCAGAATCCCATGGAGCTGTGAAACGTAGGGTACCAGGCCCACCCCCCAAGACCAGCTGAATCAGACCCTCCCACACAGTGATGCTCAAGGCGTGCTCCTGAAGCAGGAACGTGTTAAAAATGCAAACGCCTACTGAGACCTCCTGGATTCTGGAACTGCTCCCAGCAATCTCTGTCAAATTGTTCTGAGAAGCCCTCCCAGTGACTCTGATACACGCTCAAGTGCAAGGCCCTCTCCTGTGGTTACAAATTTGCATTCCTCACGGTTTCACAGGTGGTACAGACACTGACGTTCTGGGAACCATCACTGTCTAATGGGCAGACCCAGCTCTGAGAGGTGGGGATTAAAAGCTGCCCAGGTGAGTGACTCTGACCCAGGTGAGGGTTAATAAATTCTTCCATGGACTGTAATAATTGAACATGCAGGAGACCCACAGAGGTGAGGACATTACAGGAGGAGAAATGAAATTTGTTCTGGGGGCTTCTTCTCATCCAGTGAAACTGTAACTTGGGGTTCTCAGGGTGGTAGGACTTACTTTCTAGGTGCCCACCCCTAGTGTCTTCTGGCAAGATAGGAACTGGAGAGGTTTCTGGAAGAACACTTTGTACAAAAGCCTCAACTGGGGGAAAAGCCTGGTTTTATCCTCAAAGGTTAATCTTTGGTCCATGATGGATGTGGAAGCAAGGGTGGGGAAACTGAAGAATAAAGGGGATGGAGAAGAAGAGAGTCAATGTGGGGCTGGGCGCGAGCCAGTCACAGGCTGGCAGAGAGAGAGCTGGGGGAGGGGTGGGGGGAGGGGAGGAGACACATCTTCTTTCCAAGTAGAACTGACTCTTAAAAAAAAAAAATTGAGCCCCAAGACGGGTTTTGTGCAAGATTAGAGGGAAGAATGGAGCAGGCTGACCTGCAAAGCAGGAAGGAAAAGGACTGAAGTGAGTCCAGAGGGATCTGAAAGGACGGAGAGGGCGAGGAGGCCAGCTGGCCGGGGAAGGGGTCAGTGGCAGAGGACTGAAGCTTCCTGTTTTCAGACTAATGGACACAGGTGGAGGGGGAGGAAGGAGAGGGTGGGAAGAATGGAGAGAGTAACTTGGAAGCATATATACAACCATGTGTAAAACAGATAACCAATGGGAATTTGCTATTTGAATCAAGGAACTCAAACCGGGGCTCCGTAACAAGCTAGAGGGGTGGGAAGGGGTGGGAGGTGGGGGTAGGTTAAAGAGGGAGGGGATACGTGTATACCTGTGGCTGACTCATGCTGATGTAT
>SJXQ01010083.1:98799-186696 GCA_006408695.1 Aepyceros melampus
CTGATTATAGCGGAGGCCAACACAATATTATGAAGCAATTTTCCTTCGATTAAAAATGAATAAGTTTTGGGGGAAAAAGGCTTCCTGTTCTAAGAAGGCAAATCACAGGCTGGCAAGAAACAATCACCACACATAGACCTTAGGAAAAAACTTGCATTTAGAACATAGAGAGTAGCTGCACAGCTCACTGGTAGGAAGGCAGACAACTCAACGAAAAAAAATGGGCAAAAGACATGAGCAGACACTTCACAAAGGATACACAGATGGCTGACAAGCTCATGAAAAGACGCTCGGCATGACTAGTCAGCTGGGAAATGCAAAATAAAACCACAACCAAATACCATGTAATACCCACAAGTATGGCTAAAATTAAGAACTTGCAATACCAAGTGTTGGCAGAAGGGAGAGCATCTGGAATTCTCATATTCTGCTGGCAGAAACTGAAAATTGAACAACCACTTGGGGAAATTCTGGAGTTCCTTTTAACATTAAACATACACCTATCCTGTGACCCAGCAAATCCACTCATATCTTTCCCAGAGTGCAATTAAAACAAATATCCACAAAAAGACTTGTGGCTATATTTATATATACCACTCCCAAAAAGTCTTTGCAAGTGCCAAGGAGGAAAACTTTTCTCTGCCTTCTTAGCTTTGTGATTGGGGCCTGTAAATTAAGCTGAAAAAGGCACGGTAGTAAGAGAAAAAGCAGAGCTTATTTATTCATCCATGCAAGAGTCCTCAATAACAAGAGTAGTCCTTAGAATCTGGGCCTTATCTACTTACACATCTCACTTAGTAGGGGAAATGGAAGAGGAGGAAAAAGACTTTTATAGGAAGAACAAGCAGGTTTCTTTAGGAAAGACAAGTAGGTTTTAGGAAAACAAACTGGCCATTAGATCATTTGTGATGGTGTTTGTTCATGCAGGTCCTTCCATTTTCTCCATACACTGTGAAACTCTCCCAAGAGGGGATTTTTGGAAGGTTTATTCTTGGTCTCTCTCCTGCCCCAAAGAAGAAATTTATGAGATCCTCATTTCTCAGAAATTTCTTTTAGTCAGATAAAGGAAGCTCCAAAAAAACTTCTGCATCTGTTGAATCTCAAATATCTTCAGTATAAAATAATCTTATATCAACCCCTGGGCTCTGAGCAGATCTCACACAGGGATACACAGAAAAGTGGTAATAGTGGTTATGCGTTTGTAGGGCAGGAGATGGAGGCAGGTAGAAACTGAGAGGCTAGGGACAGGAATAAAAGGAAAATATTTGGGGCACATTTTAAATTTCTTTTAAATTCTAGAAAGATATGAATGTGTTGCCCATTCAGAAAAATTTAAGGTCTAAGCATGTTTCTGATCCTTTTAAAGATAACTCCCTATTTAAAAAAAGATGGATTTTTGCCTCATTAGCAAGGCCTAATAGGATCCAGCCCTGAGGGAGGTGCAAAGATTTTATCATCATTTGCTGCAACTTCTACTGGGAAAGGTTACAAGAATCAGATCACCCTTTCCACTTTGCCGGGAAGGATACTTTCAGCAATGTCTTAGCTATAAATCCCAGGACTCTCCCTCATTGTCCCTCCTGGTCTCCAGGAACACAAGGCCAGCTGGAGAGGACTGGGTGGGCTGGTAGTGGGTCTCTAAGAGCCAGCCAACAATGGAAACCATCCCCCTTCAAACAGATGTCAGCTTATTCCTTGTGTTTTGCACACGGGTAAAAGGACAGGTGAAACTCTGACAAACACCTGCATCTTGTCCTGACATTCTGACTCACTGCCTTTAAAAGAATCAAGGTACTGTGCAGCTCAGAGAGGGAACTGTTCTTGATCTGAAGAAGACCCCAAAATAAGAATGCAAGGTCAATTCAAGGTTTTTCAGATATAGTTGATGACAGGGCCTTACATGCCCTGAAATTTTAAAGCAAACCAGATAGGAAAAGAAAGGATCAAAGTTCTGATTCTGGGGACACATCTCATTTCCAGAACACGCCAAGCACACTCCCATCCAGAGGGCATTGAACCCCTCCTCTCACAATCTTGTCACATTGCCCCGCACCTCATCCTGAGCTCATTCTTTTAAATGCACCTCCCTCAAAATACATCTCAGATCACCTTAAATATATAAGTCCACCCAAGCAGTCTCTAAAACACATCCCTTTCATCATTTTAGTCTCTTCAGAGTCCATGTGCATGCATGCATGTTAAGTTGCTTCAGTTGTCTCCGACTCTTTGCAACCCCATGGACTGTAGCCTGGCTCTGTCTATGGGATTCTCCAGGCAAATACTGGAGTGTGTTGCCGTGCTCTCCTCCAGGGGATCTTCCCCACCCAGGACTGAACCCAGTTCTCTTATGTCTCCTGCATTGACAGACAGGCGGGTTCTTTACCACTAGCGCCAACTTCAGAGTCCTTACCACCCTCAAATTCTTTCTTATTTGTTCATCACCTGGCTCCCAATAAGAGTGTCTCCAACGGTGCAGCCATAACTGGCTCCTTCTTCCCCTTCCCCAATGTTTCCAGCAAGTGCCTAGCACAGAGTAACGGATCAGTATGCTCTTAATGGATGAATAAATGAATAAAAGTTCAACTTGAGATGTCTGCAAAATATCCAAGAAGCTATGTCAAATGAGAACTGTCTAAGGTCTACTGTACAGCACAGAGAACTATATTCAATATCCAATGATAAACCATAATGGAAATGAATATGAAAAAAAGGTGTATATGTGTATAACTGAAGCACTTTGCTGTACTGCAGAAATTAACACAACATTGTACATCAACTGTACTTCAACTAAAGTTAATTAATTTCTATAAGTATAGTTATGTTGAAATAAAGTTTTCAAAAGCAAAAAAAAAATTAATTTTAAAACACCAAGAAAATGAGCAAAAAAAAAAAAGAGAGAGCTGTTAGGTGTGGGCATCTTTAGAACAAATTCATTCTTTAAATCTATAGGAATCAGTGAACCACCTGAAGAGAGACTGAATGAAAGAAAGGGTCTGAGCTCCTAGGAACCCAGGCTTTCAAGGTTGAGTAGAGAAAGGGGAGAAAGTGAAGAAGAGCGAGAAGAGTCTGGCAGGCAGAAGAAAAACCAGGAGAAGCCAGTGTTGTGGAGGCTGAGAGACAAGAGGGTTTGGAGAGGAAGGAGTGGCCGCCTGTGTGGAATGTGACTGCAGGGTGAGCAGCACGGAGGCGGTGAGGATCTGGGCGAGGCAGGTCCAGTGTGGCGATGGGCAGAAACCAGCTGGGAATAGACAGACACATGAAAGGGCCGGGGGAGGAGTGAAAGCTCAAGTGTCAAAGACTCTGTGGAAGGTTGGCTGTGTCGATCGGTGGAAAAACTGGGTGTAGCTGTAGGCAGACGTGGATCCAGGGAAGATCCTCTTCTGCTTAATATTTTATTGTGAAAACTGTCAAACTTGCAAAAAGTTGAAAGAAGAGTATAACACACATCTCTTCAATCTTCACCTAAATTCATGATTTGTTAACATTCTGCCTCATTTACTACCCCTCCCCGTGACACATCCACATAGTCATTTTGGGGTGCAGATACTCCTAAATACTGCAGCGTGCTTTTCCTAGGAACAAGACCATTCTCTTCCATGAGCTCAATGCCACATCATGCCCCAGCAACAGACACATTCTTTATACTTGGTTTCTTTTTTCTCATCCTGTAGCCAATTGGGGTTCACACATTCCCTTTGGTTGTCACGTCTCTGTTCTCTCCTTTAATCAGAAACAGTCTTTGGTTTTTTTTGTTTGTCTTTCACGGCACTGACACGCTTGAAGGGTCTGGGTCGATTGTCACGTAGCTCGTCCCAAATACTGGGGCCTTTGTCTGATTGTTTCCTCATGACTGGACTCAGGTTAAACATTTTTTGGCAGGATTACCACATAGATGATGTGAGCTTCTCAAGGGAGATTTTAAAGATGGAAAAAATAATACTCCTTGAATGATGTAAATGATTTAGTAGATCAGGGACGATGATGGGGAGGGGCAGAATTGGAGCAATGAAGGAGGTCATGATGTCTTTGAATTTGCTGGGTGAGGGTGAGGGGGTGGTTGTGTCATGGGGTCCCAGAATGCAGATCGAATGAAGGATAGACACAAGCATTTGAGAAAATTCAACATCTATCTATAATTTTTAAAAAAGAAAAACTCTCAGAAAAATAGAAATAGAGAGGAACTGGCTCAAATTAACCCTAACCCTGGCTGCTGAGCCAGCTAACAACTTCTGCACCCTCTTCAACTCTGAGGGTTTCTCTCCCTTTACTCTTTCACGTGATCTGGGATTCAGGAAGGAGCCGAAACTAATACCTGTGCTCAGCCTACCCTCAACTCAGGAGGCAGGCGCTAGAATTTTACTCTCTGTTTGAACCTAAAACCCAAATTCTCTCCTTGACCGCTGGCCCCCTCACACAAGGGTTGTTTACAACCAGCCAGCCAATCTCCTCCTCCCAGCCTCAGGTTGCAACTGAGCCTTTCTCACCAGTCTTCACCTGATTCTTACTGTTCATTTAATCACATCTCACTGCAGGGCAGAGAGGGTGGTTTATCCCTCTGTTAGGAGGTAGGGCAGAGTCTGGAAAATTCACTTTTAAGTGTAACCTGCCTGCCTTAGATCAACGTTGCCTCAGTTCAGTTCAGCTCAGTCGCTCAGTTGCATTCGACTCTTTGCGACCCCAGGGACTGCAGCACGCCAGGACTCCCTGTCTATCACTAACTCCCGGAGTTTACTCAAACTCATGTCCATTGAGTCGGTGAGACCATCGAATCATCTCATCCTCTGCCGTCCCCTTCTCAATCTTTCCCAGCATCAGGGTCTTTTCAAATGAGTCAGATCTTCACAACAGGTGACCAAAGTATTAGAGTTTCAGCTTCAGCATCAGTCCTTCCAATGAATATTCAGGACTGATTTCCTTTAGGATTGACTGGTTGGATCTCCTTGCAGTCCAAGGAACTCTCAAGAGTCTTCTCCAACACCACGGTTCAGATGTCATATTTTTTACATTATGCAAGTAATATTTGGTTGTGTTCTTTTGATAAACATTAAGCCCTTATGAAAGATTCCCCCTTTACTCACCACTCCCAATACAGGCAGACCTTGGTGATACTGCAGGTTGGGCCCAGACCACAGCAATAAAGCAGGTCACACAAATTCTTCTGGTTTCCCATGGGCACATAAAGATGTTCACACTGTCTCTTAAGTGTGTGATAGCATTATGTCCAAAAGGCAATGTATATACCTTAATTATAAAGTACTTTCCTTTTCACTCAGGCCTGTGATACCGGCAGGATGGGCGAGTGTCACAGTCTTCATACTGCCAGGAAGCTCCATAGCCACTGACAAGTCTAGAAGTGGCATGATAAACAGTACAAAAAAGCCCGTGTGGGCACAGCACTGAAGGCCAACCCTTTTGGAGGCACTTCTCATGCCAAGGGAATTGTGCTTGAAAAAGCAGGGGTTGAAACCAAACAGCCAGATTCTGCCATCAGGAAGTGTGCCAGGGTTCAGCTAATCAAGAATGGTAAAAAAGAAAAAAAAAAGATCACAGCTTTTGTACTCAATGATGGTTGCTTAAATTTATTGAGGAAAATGATGAAGTTCTGGTTGCTGGCTTTGGTCACAAAGGGCATGCTATTGGCGACATTCCTGGAGTCCACTTTAAGGTTATCCATGTAGCCATGTATCTGTTTCGACCTTATACAAACGTAAGAAGGAAAGACCAAGCTCATACATTCTGATGATGAAGCACAATAGCAATACATTCTCATATGCCAAAAAAGTACTTTCCTTCCCACAAGCCACGTGGTGCAGCCTCCCCAAAAGAGTTCTTTCTGGATAAAAAATGATAACCATCATCTGAGCTTTCAAGGAGTCATAAACTTTTGCAGTACTAACACTGAAGATCACCACTCACAGATCACCATCACAAACATGATAATAAGGAAAAATTCTGAAATATTGCAAGAATTACCCAAATGTGACACAGAGACATGAGGTGAGCAAATGCTGCTGAGAAAGTGGCACTAATAGACATGTTCAACATGGGGCTGGCACAAACGTCAAATTTGTAAAAAAAAACAAAAAAAACAAAAAAAAAACAAACAAGCAATGCCTGCAAAGCACAATAAAGTGACGGCAACCAAGCAAGGTGTCTGTACCAGAGAGATGTGTCTCCAGTCCCGTTCTTATACATTTTCACATGTATTCACAAGCCCATAGAAAACATAAAGTGTTGTTTTATTGTGGGTTGTTTGCTTTTTTTTTCCATTTAACACATAAGAACATTGCATCTTTTCAATTCTGAGTCTCAGCCACTTTTCTATGTTAGGTCTTATAAATTTCTCATCTTTATTTTTTTACCCTTACCTGGATTTTATACTGTGCACATAACATGTTTATATAGTCATTCTTTGATTAATAAATATTTAGGTTCTTTCCTGTTTGTTTTGTAAGCAGCACAGGGGAGCATCACAGCACAGGGTCTGTGGTCCTATGCCCCAGGCTGGGGGTAAACACTGAGAAACTTTTATAGCAATTTGGCAGACTGATGCTATGTCAAATCTCACAATAAAAATCATCACCATCACAAACATGATAATAATGAAAAATTCTGAAATATTGCAAGAATTACCCAAATGTGACACAGAGACACAAAGTGAGTAAATGCTGCTGAGAAAGTGGCACCAATAGACATGTTCAACATGGGGTATTGTATTTTGTAAGCCTTTGTATTTTAAAAACTTTATTCCTCTAGCAATTCATTTCTACTGTAAGAGTAAAAATGTATTAGTTTGTGACAGGTTGGAAATAAAGGCTGGAGCTTGCTCAGGATCATGAAGAAGTAGTGCTTTTGTGACCAGCCTCACACACCCACGATGTCATGCTTCTGCAGATTGAAAGAAGTGATTCTCTTGGTTATAGAATGTGGACATTTTTGTATTATAAAAGATCGTGCCAACTTGCCCCCTCAAAGGGGCTAAGACAGCCTCCCTCTCCCTCCACACACACACCAATCACTAGCATTTTCTTTTCTTTTGGCCATCCTGTGCAGAATCTTAGTTTCCCCACCAGGGATAGAACCTGGGCCCTTGGCAGTAAGAGTGCAGAGTCCTAACCACTGGACCGCCAGAGAATTCCCACAGTTGAACTTTTAACTCCATGTTCCCAAAAACCAGGAAGGTGGAACTTCTTTTTATATGTTCATTGTCTCTTTCCGTTTCTTGGAGCCCAGGAAGTCAGCCAGGCCCTGGACTGTGACAATCCTTTTTTCACCTCATCTGCTTTGAAGTCCTAGGTGGCCCCAGGAGGTGCCAGACCAGGATGATTCCCTATTTGTGCAAGGAGGCAGGGCTGCACCCGGGCCCACAACGAACCGCAGACAGCTAATGGCAGAGCCCAGGTCTCCCAGCCCAGAATTTTCACTCCAGACCCAAGGAAAGCCCAGGCCCAGGAGCTCAGCAGAACAGGCTAGGAACGCAGGTGGGGCTGTGAGGAGTCAGAATAAGAAGTCAGAACTAACTCTAACCCTAATCTCTGTCTCCCTTCCCCATTCCCCTCCAGGGATCACCACCCTTTAGAAAGCCCTTGCCTTTGAATCCTTGCAACAAGGTCGACTTCTGAGGGAACCCAAACTAAGGACCTTCCCAGCTCTCTCAGGAGTTGGTAAGATCAGGTGAAGCTTATAAACAAAGGTTAAGGTTAACATCATGACCTCTCGGCCCATCCCCGTGTGCCGCACAAACGGAGCTCCTAGTCAGTGTGACTCCAGTATCTTCCAGCTTTCAGTTGCCAGGGAACTCCCTGGGAGGACTCCAAGATAGAAGGGACAGGAACTGTAAAAGGCAGTCATTTTGGAGCTGATTTGGACTCTGCCTGGTTTGAACAGCTCCCCATACAAAAATCACAACTTCCAACTTCACATGGCGGGGATTCCTTCAAAGACACAGCTCTGCCAACACACCAGTCAACTAAGGAACATGTTTTACGTATAGTCTAGCCCATAATGGATATCAAACAGAAGGTGTGACCTTGCCCTCAAGGGCCCACAGAACCCGAGGAGAATATCTAACGATTAGCCAAGTGAGAAGGAAGGGCAGCAAAACCCTGGGAAAACATAAGGAGCCAGAAAACATAGGGGCTGGTCCACAGGACACAGGAGTCCTGATGGTGCTCCTAGCAACAGGGTTGCAGGACTGGGAATAAAGTAAAAAATGATTGTATCAGATTATCACTCACAGAATAGAAGATCCCTAAGTCCACCTTGATAGAAATAGCTACCTGATTAAATAAGTCCATGGAGCAGAAGGGACAGCTCTTTCTGGCTGTGGAAATCTGATCAATACACAGAGAGAAGAAGGTGAGGAGGGAGGGAAAAACAGAGCAATGTTGAAGACAAGATCTGCTGGCTGATGGAAGCTAGAACCGTGGAAAGTTTGAGGAGAAAAGGCACCTGAACAGCCTCCAGGAATCTCTTCTGAGGTGTCTGTTTATGGGGCAGGGGTGAGAAGTGACTATGACCTCACAGAGGGAAAGCCCCTTGGGACCACTTGACCAGAGAGCCCAGTGTGTGCACACGTGTGCGAGTTCAGTCGTGTCCAACTCTTTGCGACCCCATGGACTGTAGCCCACCAGGCTCCTCTGTCCATGGGATTCTCCAGGCAAGAATAGTGGACTGGTTAGCCATTCCCTTCTCCAGGGGATCTTCCAGACGCAGGGGATCGAACCCTCGTTTCCTGCATCTCCTGTACTGGCAGGCAGGTTCTTTAACCAGCTGAGCCACTGGGGAAGCGCAGAGAGCCAGGCATCGTTGCACAAGTCAACACCATGACCCTGTGGCCCGGGATCCCAGGCTCCACGTCTGCGGTGCCCTGGGCAGGCGCAGATCCTCCACCCAGCTGTGAGGACCCCACCAAGCCTGGGCTGAGGGGCCTTTGGCCAGGTGACCAGTCAACACTCCTCGCGGGTATTCAGGTCCCGACAGACAAGGAACAGCTTGGGAACCTTTGCCAAGGGCAACACAGCAGAGACACAGTACAAGCAGATGCATGTGCGGGGTACTGGATGTGTTCCTGTAGCCAAGAAGGACTTTAGCTGGCGAGGTTCACACAGGGTCTCAGCTTGGACTCAGGGTGTTAGTGTCAGTTAAACTTTGACTTGACCACTGGGCTACGTGTTTGTAAGTTTGGGGAGGCTGGTAGAGGAGATGGGAAGCTTTCTGTCCTTGCAACTTTACTACCAGTACTTCTTGAAATGTAGTTCAAAATGAAAAGTGTTTTAAGAAGCAACAAGTGTTCAGGTTGCCACCAAAGTCCATCTTAGGAAAGGAACAATTGCCACACCTGTGTTGATGTGAGTGATGCCCAAAACTAGGGCAACGGACCTCAAAATATTCTGCTGTGTGTGGGAGGGAGGTAAGAGCCAAGGTCCCTAGGTTCCGAGGAGACAAAAATTACAAGATCCCATCTGAACAGGATGACAGAGGATGAGATGGTTGGATGGCATCACTGACTCAAAGGACATGAGTTTGAGCAAGCTCCAGGAGATGGTGAAGGACAGGGAAGCCTGGTGTTCTGCAGTCCATGGGGTTGAGAAGAGTCAGACACGACTGAAGACCAATATGAATAAATTTGGCAGAAAAAAATGTTCAGTGGCCTGTCCGAGGGCCAGTCACACACTAATCAATAGCGTTCACAACTCTGGGGTCCCAACTGGGGCTGTGCCACACCCACCCAGGCCAGGAGCTGGTTTCCTAGAGAACCACATGCAAATCTGTTTCAAGAGCACATCCTGTCCCTACAGCCTCCATGTGGCTTGTTCAAGCTGGGATCAGGAGCCCTGCTGCAGCCAGGAGCATTTGGGGGAAATGCGCTTGGGACCAGACTCGACGTGTTGGGGGCCAGATGACCGGTTCAATGTGAAGTGACCTGGGAGAGTTGTGCTGGGCCCAGCAGAGGCAGGGCTGTCCGAGGAGTCTGTTTGCAGAGAGGAGGGAGTCCCCAGGGCTGCCACGTCTGCTCAGCCCTTTAAGCAAATACTGGGCTGTTTGCAGCCAGGGGAGAAACAAATATTGACGGAGTGAGGAGCACCACAAGGCCAGGAGGCTGAGGCCACAGAGGGAGCCTGGCCAAGGAAGAGTCCTTGGAAGGAGCCTCAAGATCCCCAGGCCACAGAGCTCCCCTCCACAGGGCCCCAGAGAGAGGCCTTTAGACCTGTCGCCCGCAAGGTTTTTGGCTGAGATGCTGCTGGGATGCCTATAGGACCCCCACCTCCAGCCCAGGAAGGAGGCCCTGGGGGTGGGGTGTCAGCAGGGGAGGGGGAAGTCACACTTGTGCAGAAGGAAAGCCTGCAAGATGACTGGGTGTCTCACCTCTCTGTCCTGCCACTCAGTGACTTCACTTACTCTTCTGTAGTTTCTCCCTTAGCATGTACTTTGGGGGAAATTAAACAATTTAAGAAACTTGGGGGACAAGAAGTTTTCACAAAAAAGCACAAACCGTGACATTAAACCAGGCTGAGTTGGAGTCTCCGTGGCCATGTGGCCTCGGGTAGGTCACTCTGAGCTCTGGCTCCTCACTTGTAACACAGGGGATTGTAGGAACTTGCAAATGTGGCCTTGATGTTTGCAGCACCTCCATCAAAAAGCTGGGTCAAATAGCTCTCCCCTTGAATCTTATAAGTTAACAAAATACATAAAAGGTGCCAGTGCTGGGAGGGTGAGATGAATTGGGAGATTGGGATTAATATATAATATACACTATGGATACTATATATTAATATAAAATAGATAATTAATGAGAACCTACTGTATAGCACAGGGAACTCTATGCTCTGTGGTGACCTAAATGGGAAGGAAATACAAAAGGGAGGGGATATATGTATATGTATGATTGACTTACTTTGTTGTACAGTAGAAACTAACACTACATTGTAAAAGGGATTATACTCCACTAGAAATTAATTACAAAATGAAGTGACAGTGCCGGATCCGAGCCCAGACTCACTCTCCTGGAAGCTTGTCCAGAGGCCATGAACATATGCTGGGTGAGGCTTGCTGAGGGCCAGGACTCCACAGAGCCAAGACCACCCTTCCCAGGCGCGGTCATTCTAAGCCTCTGCCCCCGCTGGCCTGGCAGCCAACCTTGGCTGGTGAAGTAAGCCCAGGTACCAGAAATACTGCCTGGCTGAGTCTGGCCATTAAAATTCAAGAGCTGTTATTTTAAGCTACTAGGTGCTGGAGCAGTTGTTCACAGCACTAGCTAATGGATACAGACTTTAAAAATGCCCCACTGGACAACCAACGTCCTTGCTCTTTTTTTTAAATTTACTTAAACTGAAGGATAATTGCTTTACAGAATTTTGCTGATTTCTGCCGAACATCAATAGGATTCAGCCATGGGTATATGTATGTCCCCTCCCTCTTGAATAACCTTGCTCTTTCTTTCCTTTTTCCTCCACCTGGACTCTCTTTCCAAACACCCACGGGCCTCTCTCATCACCTTCAGGCCTCTGATGAGTGAAGCTACCCTTGGCAATTTCATGTAAAATAATGGCTCCAGCTCTGCTCACCCTCCCAGACACGTGTCTCAGCAAAGCAGCATCGCAACACCTCTACGAACCTGCTCGTTTGTTTACTGTTGCTCTTGCCCCCACACTCACAGCAGAATAAAGTCCAGGAGGGCAAGGATGGTGTGTGTTTCATCCACTGCTGTCCCTCGCGCCCAGCACATCGTTCAGGCTGTTGGTAGAGTCAGTGATGATTTCTCCTCATGCTCCTGTGACTCCTATTCATCAGGTTATAGACCACCCTGGGTAGAGTCATTCTGGGCATCCCCTCCTCAGCCTGCCTCACTCCAGACACTCACTGCCCTGGTCTTTGCCTTTGAATGCTGATGCCTTTAGAGTATGAATGGGTCTCCATGTCGCCTAGTGGTCCCCTTTCCCTCCATCCACCACTGGGGACGCTTTCACCCCGGGGGACACTTCCACTCTTACTTTTCAGAGGGGAAATCAGGGGCTGAGTGACTTGTCCAAGGAGATGGGGGTAATTGGAGGCACGTCTTATCCAGTACTCAGTCAGACCACTGGATAGAGGCGCCTCCTGCTTCCTGGCCCTGGGCCCCAAAGGACCCCCACCCAGGAGACCCCACCAGAACTCTCAAGGTTGCGCCTGACCTGCCCTCCCTGCAGCAGAAGCTCTGGCATCCCTGGCGCCTCAAGACGCTGACCTCAGCTCAGACTTGTTTAATGTGAAGCCAACAGCAGGGCTCTGGACCTTGGCCTTGGGGCCCCTCGGCACTGAGACCTGCAGAGACTAAGGGAGAGGGGCAAGGAGGGGGTGCCCTGCCACCTCCAGGCAGCTGCCTCCTGCCCCTCAACCTCCCTCTCGCCCCTGTGGGCCCCTTGAAGTGGATACTGGTCTCTCAGGAGCGCTTGCAAGCTCGGCCCTGAGTCTTTGCGACCCCACAGGCTGTAGCCCACCAGACTCCTCTGTAACTGGGGAGGAAGACCACCAAGAGTCTCGAGCTCCTGAGAGCGCTGTTTGCTGGGGTTTCAGGCTCTTCACACAATCAGGGCGGAGGGTGTGGCTTGGGAGGCCTGGCAGGGGCTGCAGAGGCGAGGGGGCCGGGGTCTGGGCCTGTGGACCCCCACCTCCACCACCCCACCATGGCCGAGGACCCCCAGCGCCTGCCCTTTCTGGGTGGGTCTCTCCCTGGGGGAGAGAGCTGGGCCCCGGGACAGAGGGCCCACTGTGTGTGCAGGGGCAGCATTGGGAGGCCTCGGTGGTTAGTGCTGATCCCAGGGTCCCTGCAGTGCCCGAGGGGACAGAGACCAAAGAGGATCCCAGGGGGTGGGGTGTCCACAGAGCAGGCCGGGGGAGCAGAGGGCTCACGTGGTTGACTCGCCCCCTTCAGGCGAAGTGCTGGGTTGCCTCCCCCACCCCCAGCCAAGGGGCTTCACCCGCTTAAACAGCCCCTGTGGGTATGTAGCTCCACAGTCCGGGGCGGGGTCTAGGGGCCGCAGGGGCTGCCTGCCTGGCCAGAGAAAAGTCACCACCTGTCAATCTCTGGCTGCCCTCTGGACGCCTGAGATAGGAACCCAGGCAGAGATGGAATTCCTAGAATTAGTCCCCAGGTAAATGGCTTCCCAGATGGTATTTTTGTTATTGTTTAGTTGCTAAGTCGTGTTTGACTCTTTGCAACCCCATGGACTGCAGCACTCCAGGCTTCCCTGAAGATCCCCTGGAGAAGGGAATGGCTTTTCACTCCAGTATTCTTGTCTGGAGAATCCCAGGACAGAGGAGCCTGGCGGGCTACAGTCCATGGGGCTGCAGAGTTAGACACAACTGAGCATCTGAGTACCTTATTAAATGGCTCCAAACCAGTGGAACAAACAGCCCTAACTGGGAGTCTGCTGTGTGCATGGCCCTCAGCCAAGAGTCATTGGGGACAAATAAGGAGACAACGTCACTTTCAAGGAGCACCTACTATGCACTGAGTACTGTGCTTCCAAAGCCTTTGCCTGGACCACCTCCCTCAGTCTTCACAGCTCCTCCAACTAGTTGGGACTATTACCCAGGACAAGACTGATGTTCCAATGCCCCTTAGGTACACATAGGGGGCCCCAAACCTCCCCATCTTAGCCCTCCTGTTGTGCTCAGAGTAACCCCCCAACCACTAGAGCACTCACCCTGCCCCCCAACCCTGCCCTTGTCCCCATGCAAAAGTGCAGAGGTGTGAGCTTTGGAAGTGGCTGGTGGAGGGAGGCAGAAGCAAACCAACTGGGTGATGAGAAAGCATCAGAGTCCTCAACCCCAGGAGATAGACCAGTCAGAGGAACGAGCTTGGGAAGAAAATGACCAGGAGAATTAAACCCCAACCTGAGGCAGGGATGCAGGAGAGGGAACCACCCAGAGCCAGATGCTGGGCATCTGACTGCCATGCCCCTGTTCTTTAGTCCCGTGATGATTCTACAAAGCGTCTGGAAAAGCACCTAGAACAGCACTAGGTGGACCACTGCCTCCCGCTCTATTCCAGGGCGCTTGCTAACAGGTTCTCCCTCCCCTTGCAGGGCTCTGCACACAGCTGCAGACCACCCCCCGCCCCCTAGAGGAGTCAGCCAGCTGGAAAAATCAGCCCCTTCATTAAGGCGAGGGGACTCCCACTGCAGCCCTCAGGTCCTGGGAAACTGCTGAGGAGACAAAATAAAATTAGAGGGAAGGGCAGTGAGGAGCTCACAGGGCGGGAGTGGGCGGTTCAGTCTCTCATCAGGCTGATTAGATGCAGTCCCAGTCCAGGCCCTGGGGAGACGTAACCACCTCCTAAGGGGTTGAGGGCTTCCTCGCCAAAACCCAGGGGCCCCCAGCCACAGCCTTCTGGACAGAGCTTGGCTTCTCACTCTAGGAGGAGGACCAAGCATTCCCACAGGCACCCTTTGACCTGTGTCCCCAGCTGAGATTCATGTTCCTCATCTGTAAAATGGGTCTAATGAGCACTTGGCTCATGGTAATGACTGGATTCACTTAAACAAGGGGCTCTGATCCTGCCTCTGCATTAGAACCAGGGGTGAGTACTGTCCACTAACCCCCTACACTGGAATCAGAAATTTGGGGGTCGGCCCAGGCATCAGCAACTTTAACACATTTTGTTGTTTCGTATTTTTTAGGGGTGTAGGTCATGTAGATCTAGGAGTCTAAGCCTGGATACCAGGGGAGTGCCCAGGCTTCAGCATTTTAAATCTCCCACAGTAGCTCTGAGCCAGAGCTACCACCCCTCTGGACCACACTGAACCTTCCCATCCTTCATACAGAAAGTCCTATTGGTCACCGTGGGTCTGGCAATACCTTCATTTACCTGCCTGGCTCCCAGGCTGGGAGGGTTTCAAGGCTGGGCTCCGCTGGCCCCTCCTGCACATAGCTTGGCTTCTCCCAGCATCGCAGCTGGAGACACAGATGGACACTGGGAGCGAACAGACGGAGTAGAAAGCAAGGCTTCCTCCTGTCCCTACGGGAAGGTTCTACCCGCACCCACCCACAGTGCTGCTCTGTTCCATCCCATGGATTACAAGCATGTCACCAAAGCCAGCCTGGGTTCGAGGGGAGGGAGTCAGACTCCTGGAGCGGGTGGTCCCATTATAGAAGCACACGTGGGGTACGGATGCCTTGGGAGCAAACCTCCTCAGGGCAGCGCCTACAGATCAGGCGGAGCTCTGCAGTTGAGGACTGGGCCTGTATGTCGCATCAGAAGGGCCTTCTGTAGACGAAGGTCATGATCAGACGTGGCCAGAGTGAACTTGGGCTGAAAGTGCTGGTGACGCACAGGCTTCCTGACAACCCTGCCCCTGCCGCCCTCCTCAGCTTGCCCACACTGGCCTGTCTGGGGCCCTGACTCTGTCCCAGCTCCGCTGTGGGACAGGGCTCTGCAGGCAGTGCAGACAGGTACAGAGGACTGAAGACACAAACAAGAAACACTTGTGCAAGCCCCACAGGCTTCACGGCAGTTTCCTTCTGGAAAAATCCACCCAGACTTGCCACTTTCTGGGCCAGGGCAGCTTCCTGGAACGAATGGACTTCATCCATCACCTGCCTGTGGGCGTTCAGTGGCTGCGTTTCCCCTGGTCCTCAGGAGCCTCTTCCTGGGTTCTTCCTCCCACTCTTGCCCTTAAGTCCATGCCTGGCCCTGAGCCTGCTAAAGAGACTGAAAAGGTTGATGATACAATCAACTGCCCAGAGCAGAGATGAGTGACTCATCCCTGAGTGACTCGCTCAGCTGTCTGCAGGCACCTCCCTTCCCTGGCAGACCAGGCCTGCGGGGAGCTGAGCATTCCATCACTAGGCCAGGAATTAGCATACTAGGTCTGAATCTGGGAAAAATTGGCCCTAGCCTAAACCTAGCAGGGCTTTAACTTGCTGCTCTGGAATCTCGCCTGGTCTCAGAACAGGGAGGAGTCCCCTCCCGTGACCTTGCAGTGTGTTGTTCAGTCGACTCTTTGCGACCCCAGGGACTGCAGCACGCCAGGTTTCAGACACATCATTCCCACCCCAGTCTTCAAACTCTACCAAAATGACAAATCTGTGCCATGGTAGTTAAAAAATAAGGCCAGTCTTTCCTGACCCCCTTAAAACCTCCACCCCTTTGACTGATGCTAAAAACCCTCGCTAGGCTGAGGGTGCACCACATGAACTAATGCAAGAGCTGAAAGGCAGGTGTAGGATGAGTGGCTGTAGGCTGGGATTACGGGCTCTCTTTTCCCAAGATTACAGGTCTCACGATTTAACAAGCTTTAAAAAGAGGTTTTGTAAAGCATGAAAGACCCAAATAAAATTAAAATATTCCTAAAATGGCTATGCTAAATCTTTGGTCTAAGTGAAGCCTTTACAGGATGTGGAGGAAGGCTGCTGGAACCGGGGTAGGGCTGGAACCAGGGTAGGGCTGTGTGAGGCCCACCCTCACCTCCTCCACACTTGTCTGCAGGGGGTCCTGCCTTTTCTGGTGGGACTGAGTCCAGACAAAAAGATATACAAGTGTTCAGGCTTCTGGACTCCAAGGCTCAAGAGACCAAGCCCTGGATCATTTTCTGTAAAATATCAACAACCAATGCACAGGTAGAGGGGAAATCAGAAACATTCAGTAACTGACTTTCATGGGATGCAGTACGATTGAGGATTCCTCCTTCCTAGTTTATAGCTTGAATTCCTTTCTAGTAGTCAGAAGTAAAGATTATAAACAGAAAGTGAACACCTTTTAAATGGCAACAAGGAATCCTTGGCTCTGTCCGTGCTGAAGGGCGTGAGCCTGTCCTCTCAGCACCCAGTTCTCCTGGCCCCTGGAGAAGAGCCCAGGTTTGCAGGAAGGCAGTAATGGCTCTAGAGAGACATGGGGTGAGAGGCGATAGGACTAGAAATGCCCCCACCCACCCAGAACCCCATAGTTTCTTGACCAGCGAGATGTTAGTGCAGAAGGTAAACACATTACCGTGAGGGGCACCTAAAGCTCTGCAGCACTACAGACCTGGTTGGCTCAGAAGGGGAGCCCCTAAACATGACCAGAACTTGGTCCCCAGGATCCTGGCCACCTTTACCACACCCAGCAATGGCTGTCCAAACCAAGTGCCCCCCGTTAAGCCCTCAGGCAAGGTGAGCCGGCAGCCACAACTCCTGGGTCCAGGTGCAATCCCAGACACACCTGAGTGTTTGTTACTGGGACGCCAGGTGAGGACGGAGACATGGTTAGGAACCTAGACTGTTTAAATCAACAAGAGCAGGAACGACTTGTGTCCAGGCCTGTTGAGTAAATTTTAGCTGCTTAACTGGCTGGGAAGACAAGACTTCAACATCAGTTTAACATTTGCTCAAAACCAATGTCTTACAACCCCCACATCATTACAACTGATTAAGACTGCTAAAAGCAGTGGGGTGGGTGAACTTTTTTACAGTCTCTAAGTATATCTTTTAAATAATTATAAAAGATGTAATAAACCTTCAGAGGTGGAAATCTGGCAGACACCACCTCAAGGCTCACTGACGGACAATGGGGCAGACGGACCCTTATGAACAGGCCTGTCCCCTGAATGTGAGGATGAGAAGAGAGGCCAGGACAGTGCCAGATAACTACCCCACCACCCCAAAGCCGGGCTGCAGCCTCAGCGCACTGGGCCTGTTTCCCCCAAAATCACTCCACAGACAGGAGAGCATGGATTATTTTATTGGATGCTTTATAAAAAGTCCAAGCACACACATACTATGCCCCCACCAGGAAGGGAGGGGTTCACAGTAGTTGTTCTTATACCCTCAAGATAAGCCTCTCCCCACAAATATTTGTATCCCAGCTACAAAAATGGAGTTGCAAAGGGTATATATAAAGATATGATATTTTTCTTGCTCTTGTTATAGTACAAACAACTGAAGGTGACTACCAATCTGTGAGAGTAAGAAAGGGGAAAATCACTTGACAAAGGGATGGAATGTCTGTTACCTGCAACAAGTAGCTGACTCATCTGCTATTAACAGGTACCTACCATAAATTACAGGGACCCGGGCACATGAAACAAGATGACATGTGCGGGGCCCCTGCTGATTACACTCGCTCCAGAAGGCACGTGATTCCGCACCCCTTCTTCATTACTACAAATTAGAGAAGAACCCAGTACTTAAGATTCTACCCACTGAGGTATTAACTGCATCAAGATTAGTTATGTCCAAGGAGCATGCAATAGAAATATTTTTAAACCAACATGGTTAAGTGTTAAGATCTTTAGAAATCAAAATATGTATTCACATAATTTTAAACTGAAGTCAAGATAAATCAAATCAATCTTCTGTGGTAATGATTTGAGTGCAAGTGATGCTAGCTTTCTTCACATTCAGTCCTTCATTCAGTTGTTCTTAAACAGGTCAATACAGCTTGCAGGAGGGACACGTTGTTCTGGAAGAAAGGAATCCAGTGAATGCTCCATACCTCCCACCTCCAAGTCACCTGAGTTTAGGCCTCACGGACGTCTGGGCTGGTGCTTGTTTTTCATGCAGTGACACCTGAGCCACAGGTCCCCTCGCCCTGGTCACTGCCCTCAGCACCCTCACCCTACGCCCACTCCAGGTCTGCTCCCACTGTAGCCACGCCAATCCCACTGATGCGGCTGAACCTACACTCGACATAAGTGAGAGGTCAAAGGCCTTGGAAAGACTGGATAAAAAGTTGCTAAAAATCAGTTGTGGGTGAGATTACAAATGATAAATAGTCACATAGGACTTGGCGGGATATGTTTTACAAAGTTCTCACTTTAAAGGAATTCAAATAACTTAGAATACTCAGAACGTTATGTATAAATGACACACAGACGATACTTTAAAACTCCAATTTAGAAGGTCAGATATGGTAGGACTTAAAGAACCAAGTGAGGAAACATCTCTGCTGTGGTCAAAATAAAGGAATTCAACATACACACACAAATGTCCAGTCTCCCTGCTTTAACCAGTGCAGATTAAGCAGTGGACACTGACCCAACCGCCCTGGACCAGACAGCATCCTAGAGAGTCAGGATCAGCTGCACCCAGGAACCACCCAAAGAGCTTTGGACGTGGGCACAAATGCCCTGAAGAGCTCGAGCAGGACTCTATCGTGCTCCAGCACGAAGGACCACTGCTTTCCATCTCTTCTGGGCTAAATTATCCTTCACACATTACATATATAAGGATACTTTTCTTCCTTTTTAAACCAAAAAGGAATTAGTAACAGAAGTCTAAAGTTAGCAAACTGGCAAATTTAAGCCTGCAATTGCTATGATGGCTGCTTACAAATTACTAGGACAAGCCCTCCACAGGGTGGCCCACAGGACATCAGGAGGGAAGCAGGGTAACTGCCACCAAGAATGCTCTTCTCACAAAGCAGCTTTTCATCAAGACTACATTTCAGATTTCTGGTTTGCAGGGAAAAAAATACTCCATCAAGTGGCTCCCATCCACCCACAGGGGAGTAAGACCACAAAGCCAGCCCCAACTGCGTGATGATGCTGGAATAGTGAATTGGAAGTTAATTTGAAAAACACCGTCCAAAGCTGACTCGTGTGAAGACACGACTTACCCTGGCATGCTTTATTTCCAGTTCAGACATTTCAATTAGATTCTTCCTGAATGCTGCCACTCTCTTCCGTTTGAAATTGATTAGCTCTACAAAACAAAGTTTACCAAGAAAAACTGAGCAATTTCCATCTTTAACTTCCAGACCTCATTTTCACAAACAAAATGATCTCCAGAGCTCTGGTTCCCACCACACCTCACCTTTCACTTCTCTCTGCCATGGGAACACACACCTGACATGGAAACTGTCCCTGAACACCTGGGGTTCCCTGAGCTGAGCTGCTTGGCCTTTTCCCTCCAGGATGCAGTGTGTGTAGGGAGTGGGTGGGCCACACTGACTTGAAGCAAGGGTCTTTTTATGGATTATTTTAAACTTCCTTTGATCAAATCCCCCTCAGCCTCAGGGGGTGCTGAGGGTCTGAGAAGCAAACTCACTCTCTTGAGTAGCAAAGAAATGTCATATTAAGAGCCACATAAAAACTCAGAAACATATACTGACGTTAATGACAGTAGTTCAGATGTTATCAGGCTGGTCATGCAGGATGTCATAATAAGCTCTCCTCCTTCCCTCCAGGACCAGACAGAACTCAAGAGACACCCATACGTCTCCTAGGATACCTGCCCACTGTGCTGTGCTTGTTCAACAGCTCCCATCTAGTCAGCCACAACTTTAGAGCCTCAACCTAGAACCACGATGCTAAGAGCCACGCATCTTGGTATCCTACAGGACACTGCACTTTTACAGGCAGTACACCCAGGCTTATCAAATGTCATCAGCACAAACCTTCCGCAACAGAGTTTGGCCTAAATTGGCACCATTTTAAGAAAAACACAAAAACTATCAAAGCCACTAACTCTGGTCTACATAATTACTGAGATTTCAATGCAGTACCTTTGAAGTCTCCTTTTTCCTTATACATTTAAATTAGCTATTTTTTTTTCCTTTTAAAGCTAGAATTTTACTTTAAGTACAGGGCAGTAGGGAGGAGGTGCCTCTCCAAAAGAAATCCCAAGGGCAGCCGCATGGACATGAGCAGAGATTCTGCACAGAGGAGCCCAGTCCCTCCCAGGGAAGGCCCCATGGTCCTGGCCAGACTCAGCCAAAACAAAGGAGCAGAACCCTCCAGATCCACGGAGGAGGGGAACATTCTGAGAGAACAGTCTTATGATGAGATATGGATTTTACAGGGAAATCTAGAGTTTTGAAGGGGAAGGGTGTCTTGAGGATGAATCAAGTACACAATCCACCATAACGCAAATTCACATTCTGTAAGACCACAGTCTTCAACTTTTGCTCTGCTATGTTCCACGGCCCCTAAGAGCTTCATGGTAGTGAGATCCCATATGGAAAAGACTACCTATTACCCTCATGTTTAATGGAAGTGGTATGCCATCTCCCAATAAAGTTATGAAACTATGTTTTATCTTATTTTTGACACGTGGAATCTAAGTTTCCTGACCAGGGACTGAACCTGTGCCCCTTGCATTAGAAGTGTGGCGTCTTAACCACTGGATCACCAGGGAAGTCCTGAATTATTTTAAAAAGCCCATTATCCAGGAATGGTAGAGGGCAAGAAAGAACCCTGGAGGTCGACCAGAACTGAGTCACTATCATGGACTCACAATCCCTGAGGAGTAGGTGTGTATGCACACACCCTGACACTTCCTCACTGTCAGTGGAAGGGTCTAGGAGAAGCAGCACCCCAGAAGCAATGGGCACACAGAGTACTCAATAATGGGCTCCTGGAAGAAATGGTGATTTTTCAGGGCTGGAGTAGAAGTCTAAGACTAAAACAGAGTATCTAAACGCTCCAAAATACAGGGGTGTCATAGGACACACACTTAAAGGCATGCCCATGGGCTCACTCTGGACAATATAAACACCAAAATAGCTTATACACTGAAAAATTTTAAACCTTCTGGAAAACAGGAATCCAGAATTCTAGTAAAAATGATTTTAAAAAAGTAAGGGAGAGAAGGGAAAGCTTGTGCTAATGAAGGACAGACAGCACTGAAGGCTGGCCTGGAAAGGAGGGCTGGAGTGCAGGAGAGACAACTGCCTCTGGCCACATCCAGGGAGGAAGGGCGATGCTTGGTCTCACAGTCTCCTACAGTCTGTTCATCAGCAGCTCGTAGGAAAAAAGTCAAGTGCACAGCGGACAAACCCCTGACTGTGTCATCAAAACACACAGATATGAGGGAATGATGGACTCAATATATCCTCAAATGTGATGCCCTCGAAAGGACACAATTACACAGCATCTAGAACCCAATCGTGAGGAGATAGACCAAACAAAAGTGAGGGACATCTGTTAATATTTGTAAAAAGAAATCAGTCTTCCAAAAGACAAATGTGATTAAAACAAAACAAAAAAACAAACAAAAAACCCAAAAAACCAAACTAAACCTGAGATGTGTTCCTTCCAGATTAAGGGAGATTTTAGAGTGAAAACTAAATGCAACGCACAATGGTAACTATATTGCAGAAACATAGCCAAGTTTTTACAGATAAAATGACTAAGGATATAACTTAATCTCAAACAGTTAAAAAAAAACAAAACACACCCAGATGTGTTTATAAAAATCATACAAGGAGGAACTCATGAACGTGTGCAGGTGACACAGGACATGTGCGCATCCTCTGCACCATTTGGACAACTTCTCTCTGTAAACTTTTAAAATTGGTTCCCAATAAAAAGCGAAAGTAGGGACTTTCCTGGAGGTCCAGTGGGTTAAGAATTGGTGGGGCTATGAGTTGGATCCCTGGTCAGGAACAAGAATCCCATGTGCCGAGGAGCAACGAAGCCAGCCAGCGTGCCACAACTAGAGTCCATGCACAGCAACAAAATTATCTCACATCCTGCAATGATGATGTGACAGAGCAAATAAAAGTATTCTTAAAAAAGAAAGCAAAAAGAAGAAGCGGCCTCACTACCTTCTTTTGCAGATTCAGAGAGTTGTTCGAACTTCTGGCAGCATTCCTGCTGGTGTGTCTCAGCCAGCTTGACATCTTTGCTCTTTAACCGGGCCTTATCCAGCGCTTTATTTGAATTCTCATAGTCGATGAGGGCTTTGGTGCGTCGGTATAAGAGATCCTAGAAGGCAAATCAACAGACATGATACATGGTAGTTAAACCTATATTGAAAAATCTCTCGAACAGAACAGGAAGACCATCTAAAGTCTCTAAGAACCAGACAAGTACCTTGGTTTACAGACGGCAGCCACCTCATGTACTTCCACCCCTTAAGATCTCAACATGAGGCAGAGAAGGGCAATTAATTAATGCAATGTTGAGTCTTCCCAGACTTCTCTACATGCATCAAGAAAAGGAACCAAACAGTGATGACCACAGGGTTATTTCCCAAAAGAAAACATGTCAAAGACTAATTGCTTAAAATAAAACTAAACTATGGAGAAAAGAATTTCTACTTCCTGATGACCTTTCCCCATTAGCTTAAAATTTTATGCTGCCCAATTTACTACATTTCATATAAAAATTCTATCAACAACCTCAGATATGCAGATAATAATACCACTCTAATGGCAGAAAGTGAAGAGTAACTAAAGAGTCTCTTGATAAGGGTGAAAGAAAGGGTAAAAGGTAGCTTAAAACTCATTAAAAAAAAAAAAAAAAAAGATCATGGCATCTGGTTCCCAGCAATTCATGGCAAATAGATGAGGAAAAAGTGGAAACACTGACAAATTTTGTTTTCTTGGGCTCCAAAATCACTAGACATGACTGCAGCCACAAAATTAAAGCATACTTGCTCCATGGAAGAAAAGCTATGATGAACTTAGCATATTAAAAAACAGAGATACTACTTTGCCATGGTTTTTCCAGTAGTCATGTATAAATTTGAGATTTGGATCATAAAGAAAGCTGAGAGCCAAACAATTGATACTAACTGTGGTGCTGGAGAAGACTCGAGAGTCCCGTGACAGCAAGATCAAACCAGTCAATTCTAAGGGAAGTCAACCCTGAACATTCACTGGAAGGACTGATGCTGAAGCTCCAATACTTTGGCCACCTGATGCGAACAGCCAAGTCAATGGAAAAGACCCCGATGCTGGGAAAGACTGGGGACAGAAGGGGGCAACAGAGGACAGATGGTTGCATGGCATCACCGATTCAATGGACATGAGTTTGAGCAACAGACGTATTTGAGATAGTGAAGGACAGGAAAACCTGGTGTGCTGCAGTTCATGGGGTTGCAAAGAGTTGGACATGACTTAGTGACTGAAAGATAATGAGGACATAAAAATAATTTAAACAAACATGCCGTTAGGACAGTGTAGACAGTGAAGAATGCATGTTCCATTCCCGAATGTCACTCTGCTTACACTTCACCTTGCTTTCGGTTAAGTGATGCTTCATGACTCAAAGGATACAGGGACAACTACAATTCAATAAAAGACAACCAACCCCAAAGCCCCTCCTGCCTCAGAAAGAGCCCCCTAGATGCATGTCCATTTGTGTCCCCATCCAGCAGCATAGTAACTCCCCAAACTCCTGTCTGTCTGTATTAACTCCCCAAACACTTACTGGCTCCAGGCCCCTGAAGAACACACTAAGGACTTGGTATCACACCTAAGAAGGCACGTCACTGAGAAGATCCCAATCAAAGATGGACCTGGGAGACACACGCACCCTCAGAATAGAACGAAGGAACTGAGAGACTAACTTCCACAAATATTTGATGCACAGAAGACCCAGCCTGACCTCCCCTCCCGAGCAGTGAGCGCCCAGCCAATGAGCTTCTGCTCAGGACCAGTGCCCTCATGCCAATGACATGCCTTCCCAGACTCTTTGTCTTTGCACTCCTTGCCCCAAAATACAGCCCACTCCAGACCTTCAATGCAATCTCCTGTGGCTTCCCATGGGGCATGTCCTCTGCTCTTCCTGAATAAACTGGCGCTTGCCTCAGTTTACTTCTCTACTTAGGGTGACATCACTTACATGATGATCCTAACAAATTCCCATCTCCCTTCATTTCTAACCCAGAGACTACACTTGCATCACCAGGCCTTGTTTGGGAGAAGCCCTCACCTTGGCAGCCTCTATGTTGAGCATGTAGTATCGCAGGAGCTCTGTCAGCTTTAAGTCTTCATCTGAGGAGACTCGACTCTCCACTTTCTGTTAAAAAACAAAACAAAACAAAGGAGACCGTCATCTAAGCAGAAATCTACAGATTATAAAATGTATACATGAAGACCAGCATAAAAATCCTTACCCTAAGTTTTTCAAACAGCTCGGCCACCTTCAACAGGTACCTGCAAATATACACGATTCTGACTTAAGGTTTTAAATATACTACCACCCACTAGACCAAGCCTAGTAGAACAGTCATTCCATGGTAACAGCTGGGCAGTGGCTCCAGGACCCAGCCCCACCCTGCCTGGACCCTAGAACCCAGATGCTCAAGCCCCTGATTCAGATAAAACATGCACACCCTCTTATATATGTTCAATCCTCTTTACTCCCTGTGCCTGATAAAATGTAAGTGGATGCAAACAGTTTTAAGCACAATGTAAATGCTATGCAAACACTGGCTACTGTGCAGCAAATTCAAGTTTCGCTTTTTGGAACTTTCTAAAAAATGTTTTTCTATCTGCAGTTTCTTCTAGTTTGCAGATGCAGAATCCATGGATATGGAGGGGGCCCAACTGTAGCATCTCATACCAGAAATAACCTGAATAGAGACACTGAAAAACCTCACTCAGTGACAACTCCAAATCAAATTATCAAACCAGCGGGTGGTTCAGGTGATAGAAACCTGCCTGCCAACATAGGAGACAATCCCTGGTCTGGGAGGATTCCACATGCTGTGAAAGGGAAACCAAGCCCGTGTGCCACAACTACTGAGGCTGCATGCCTAAAGCCCTGAGCTCCACCACAAGAAGTCCACGCACCATAATGAGAATAGCCCCAGAGCAGTCAAAGATTAACTTTAAAAAACCACGAAACAGACACTTATATGTCTGCAGCAATCAAGTCCTTGACAACAGTTACCACACTTGGTACAGAAGTGCCCTGAATTCCCTATAGATGGCTTAGAAGTACTCCTGTTTGGAGGGTGTATAAAATGCATGCTGGAGACCATCCACCCTCGATGGGCTTGTACTCAAGACAGAACTAACTATGCAGCCCTTATCCATTATACTCTTAATTGCACAACAGTTTTCAATCAGGGGATAAGAGAAAATGTCTCCCAACAAAAACTTACTTCTTGATGACTGTAGGCTCCTCTAAAGCCAGGCTATGCAAGCAGGCTGCGGTGTGGATATAATCATCTGCGACATCTGTGGGAACAAAGACAGTCCTTTCATGTGAACAGAGCTGGCACTTGAGCAGAGGTAGGTGGCTAGTGGGTGAGTGCACTCACTTTTATGAGATCTGGTCATCCTGTCAGCCTTTGCACAGGAATCCTTGATCCTGTTGTAATAGTTGATGAGGAAAGTCTTCTCTTGCTCAAAAAAATCATCTACCTCCTAAAAGGGAAGGGAAAAAAGTTTCAAAGAAGCAAAATGTCTACATAAGAATATATATTTTCTATTTTAAAAATAAGCTAAGGCATAAGAAGTTTAACCTCTAAGGACTACAGAAATTTAAATAATTTTTTTAATTAACATTTCACCAGGGATTAGCAAAAGTGAAAGGCTGGCAAGAAACATCGAGAGAACCATTTTGAAGAGCCATTTAGCACAGCTCAGTAAACCTTGCTGACCTCCAGCAGCAATTCCACTAAATTGGTGGTCCGGCTAGGGGGGTTGCTACCTTGCCTCAGATAGCTGCATTTCTGAATCATGGCATGGGATGCAATACTGACATCTGGGGGGCACTGATCAGGGATGCCAAACACCCCTACTACAGACAGGCATCAGCACACCTTCACCACCACCCAGAGACAGCCCAAGAGCTTCCAAACTTCTGACAAGGCCTGCGTCACCCACATCCTAGTCTCCCTACTCAAGACTACAAGTGGCTAAGTCAGACACCAGACAGTACTGAGGAGCAAAGAAATAAACCACACCTAGGATGCTACTGAGAAACTTGGACATCTATTCATGTTCCAGAACAGCACTGTCCAACAGAAATAACATGAGCCAAACGTGCCACTTAGAACTTTCTACTTAGTAGCCACAGTACAAAAAGAAAAATTACTTCTCATATTTTGTTTTCTTCATTACCAAAGGCCTACAAATCCAGTGTGTAAACAAAACCGAAACCTCGGTCCCTTAATTACACCAGGGCACCGCACTGGCCCAGTGCTCAGCTCCACACAAGGCTGGGGCTGCAGGGACGTGCAGCTGTGGAGAGCAGCACCGAAGACTGGCCACATAGTTTATGTTCTTAAGGATAACAGAGTGTCGCTTCCTTACAGAAAAGGAGACAACAAAAACTGAAGTGTGAGGCTCTTATCCCTTCTCCTGGGAAAGAACAGGTATTTTGGGAAAAAGAGCCGAAGTTCAATAAGTTGATAAAAATACCCAAAACTTGAAAGAAAAGGTCACCTATTCACACGAAGAGAATTTTCTTAAACAGCTAGAAGCCACTTACTTTAACTCCTGAAAAAAGAACTTCATCAGCACTTTTCACCACACTTTTAAAAAAGCCACCAAACATCTCTTTAGTATTTTTCCGCCTGACACTTAGCTGAAAAAAAATTTAAAATAGTTAACGGTACATATATTTTCCATCAAGTTCTGAACACATCCCAAGTAACTGTTCACTAGTATAAGCACACCCAAACACACCCAAGACACCTTTAACCCCATTGTAACTGCATCTAAAGTATCAAGCAAAACAACTAAACCTAAGGACAAGTGATAATTCTATGACTCAGGAGGTATTCTGAAAAACTATCTATGTATCAAGTCTTCTGTGTGCGTGCTCAGTCATGTCTGACTCTTTTTGACCCCATAGACTACAGCCCACCAGGTTCCCCTGTCCATGGAATTTTCCAAGCAAGATACTTAAGTGGACTATCATCTTCTACTCCGGGGGATCTTCTTGGCCCCAGGATTGACCAGAGTCTCTTGCATATTCTATGACTCCAGAGATACTTTGAAAACTATCTAGGCATCAAGTCTTGGTGCCCTTAAATTCTGGGTAGAATTGTTATGCTATTATTCATTGGTTAGAAGACTATGAGAAAATTTGTGTCAGTGCTTGCCTCATATATAATAAAGAAAAAGAATGTATCCTTTTAAGGCAACCATATGTCTCCTTTCAATGAAAAAAAACAAATGTGGATCAACTTTCAAGTAACCCCAAAATTAACTGAAGGGGAAAAGGGAAATCCAATTTTGAAAGTCAGTTTTTCAGAAACTATGTGTTTTTTTTGTACATTGCAATTAGATTGTGGAAATGGAATTAAAATGACTTACATCTTGATCATATTCCAAGAACACGTGGAAGTTGCGGTCCTTACTGAGAACAGGATGGGAAGAGAGCCGCTGGAGAAAGACTTCGTGAGAAGACACGGTCTTCTTGAAGACAGCAAGGTACTCCCTGCAACACAAGGCACAGGGTGCTGCTCAGCTCACCGCTTAGCGCCACTCCCGGGCGCCAGCGCACTGCCCCACAGCCACACACACACCACCTGAACTAGCCCCAAGCAGCCTGGCGTAATGCAGCATCCAGCTAGGTAATGAGGCAGCTCTCATTTGGGAATCTGTGGAATAGCCATGGAAGGGGATGGAGCCGGCAATCGCAGCCCACTGCAGCGCTCTCGCCTGGAGAATCCCAGGGACGGGGGAGCCTGGTAGGCTGCAGTCCATGGGGTTGCACAGAGTTGGACATGACTGAGCTGACTTCACTTTCATGCACTGGAGAAGGAAATGGCAACCCACTCCAGAGTTCTCGCCTGGAGAATCTCAGGGACGGAGGAGCCTGGTGGGCTGCAATCTATGGGGTTGCACAGAGTCAGACACGACTGAAGCGACTTAGCAGCAGCAGCATGGAGGGGGAGGGGCATAACCAGAGTTGAACCATGACAGTCCCTTAATTTTGCAGCCATGTACACAGCCATGAGTCTAACAAAGCTGGAACTATCAGAAATTACAAAGTGGCTTTATCTCAACCTATACACTCTATGCTCAACAGCAGGAGACCAAGTCTGCAAATTTGGTGCTCTATCCTCAAAGCTGCCCATGTGGGCCTGGCAGGAGTGTGAGCCCAGGCCTAGCTCACCTGGGCCTGTGGCAGCATATTGGCAAGAACAGCTGAAATGGACCCCAATGAATAGAAGGGCAAGAGGAAGGAGCAGAAGGATAGTTCGTGCAAACCTCCAACTATGGTATAAAGAATCCATTTTTGTTTCAAAGAATTACAATCAGATTAAAGTAAGCTTCTTGCAGACCTGGACTTCTTTCAAGCCATCAGTGCAGCCATTGTTAGAATGCTTCCTTGTTAACAGCACTTGCTACCATCTAATTTCAACTGTATTTCTAGTAAACAAACCTCAGGGAAGAAAGCTTTTGTACATTACAGTCAAAGGTTTAGTTCTTCACTTTGCCAGACCAACATTCCATGACTAGCATTGTTTACAAAGAGAAAAATTAGTCTATCCAGTATCACCAGGTGCTTCAGTTGCTAAGTCATGTCCGACTCTTGCAACCCCACGGACTGTATGTAGCCTGCCAGGCTTCCTCTGTCCATGGGATTCTCCAGGCAAGAATACTGGCGTCGGTTGCCATTTCCTTCTCCAAGTATCATCAGGGAATCGTTGAAAAGACCAGGCCCACACACCCCCATGCAACTCATTGACAGTAGCCATGCAATTCATTAACTGCTACACTTGAAAACTTTAGCTGGCAGATTCTCTTCGCTGTACAATGTCATTTTTCTCCTCAGAAGACAGGGCCCCATCAAGGAAAGTCACTTACGCTTCTAGCTCTTGCTTCATCTTGGCAAATTCTTCTTTCGTCATTGAACCTTCACCCTCTCCCAGCTTCTGCATCTTCTCTCGAGGGCCATCGAAGTCGGGCTTAGTCGGCGCCGGCGGGATCTGCAGGCAAGGCACTGACTTCCTGAGCACCCTCACGGCCCACCCCTCACCCCACAGGAGCGGAAGCGGGGCTCTCTGAAAGTCAACTGTGCTTTCTCTTACCCTCGTTCCTTTTGGACACTTAAAAAAGAAGGGTCCTTCCTACAAATGGGCAATCACTTTGACATCTGTTCAGTTAACAACAATTTATAAGGCAAACTGTATATCCTGCTGCAACTATCTAATTGATATATTACAACCAAGGCTAAAATAAAACCAATGAAGAAGCACCATACAGGTAATAACCTCTGGACTTGCAAGGAATTTTTTTATTCCAGGACAAAAGATTCTAATTTTGCATGAACATTCCTAAACATAAGCTTCAGTACTAATTTTAACTATTTGGCCAGATTCTTGGCCTAGTAGGTCAAGCCACATTTCTCTGTCCTTTAAAATCAGCTAAGTCTCTTCTGTAGCCAGGCATCAACTCTCCACAGCTGAGCACAAGGACAATTGCCTTCTCAGCAGATACACACCAACCACTACCACCACCAGGAATCAATTCAACTCGATGGCAGAAAGGAAATGCCACATCCAAAAGTAGACAAGACTTTACACCAGGGAACTGCTTACCCTCTTAGACTGGAGACTATAAAACTGTGCTTCTAACATTGTTTTCACTTACTTTAGACTTTACCAGTAACAGCTAACATATACTCTAGTTGACAGATGAACTCAGACTATTTTCACAGCCCATTATACAAAGTGGGTAAACCTCTCAAAACAATATGAATAGCAAGGTATTAGAAACTGGCTTCGATAGTTATCTGATTACTCAAAATGCACTTACAATAAGCCCAGCATAGTCTGTAGTTTCAATAAGAGTGTCATGTAGCCACACAAAGTCTTCATGTTGCCTTGTAACAGAAAACTCTGGGCTCTGAAACGTGGGCAGTGTGGTCTATAAAGAAAAAACAAAGTGACAGTTAACTACCATTTTCTGAAAAAGTGGTTTTGGGTTTCATGCAGTGCCCAAAGGGAAAAATGAACAATAAATCATCTGGTTTTTAAGAAATCTAAGAACAAAGTGGCAACACATGACCCCCTACCACTAGGAAAGTCAGAGCTAAGATTCAATGTGTTCTTCAAGGAATTCTAGTCACACAGCTCCACCTTTCAGGTTGACTCAAGACAGATATACGCACACTGCCTCCTGAGGAACAGGTATGCTAATCACGCACCAGGGCAGCAGAGAAACCCATGAGGGAGAGGACCTCAGGGTCACACATGTGCTGGGGGAGGCATCCGCCAAGAGCTCTCGCTCCAAACGTCCTGCTTCAGACTGTGCCTACGCCACTTTATCTAGACCTATACCTCAGTCCCCCACCTGTAAGATGGCCATCAAAAAAAATCATAATGGAAATCATGTCCAGAAAATCAGGTTCATGTAACCCCTTTAAAACAGTGCCTGGCATAAGACAAGCACTGAGTACACCTGACTCCAGTGCATGGAAAGAAAAAGGCTAAAAATGTTCCTGAAAGGGCTCTGAGAAGTTAAACTTTCTGTAGTTTTCAAACTGGCATAGGGCTTTTGTCAAACTTGGAGAATTAACACAACATGGTAAATCAGTTACACTTGAAAATAAAATTTTTAAAATTTGGAGAAAAAGTCTTGAATCATAATAGGCTGGGTGATGGCCAAGAACTGAGCAAAGATGGGAAAAGCAAGCACTTCCCACGCATGCAAATTAGAAACAAAGGTGGAGCTGTGCAGGACTGGTGTGCTTCCCAGGCAGAACACAAACCACACTCACACCAGCAGAGTGGGCCCAAGGCTCCCCCACAGTGTATAGGGCTGTAACAGGAACAGTATCTGATGAATGAGGTAGCCTCACTCAGGAGTGCTACCCTTCAGCAGCATTTTGGCTCATGCCCACTGTAGCACAGATGTAACCTGGCACTGTTTTCACTACTGAACTCATTCTGTCACTTACCTTGGTATGCACTGTAAATTTGACTTTATCTCTCTCACTGAGTGCATCAGGTATGTCAATCTGAAGCGAGGGATCAACATTCAGGTCCACTGACACAGATCTCAGCTGAAATACATTTTTTAGCTATTAGTTCAAGTCCACCTTAGTCCTAAAAAGCATCCATCCAAAAATGGGGAGCTAGCAATAACTTTTAGTAATCTATCCATGACCATTTAGAACAAAGTCAGTTGAGGTATCTATTTGCAACTGTGGGGACAGCTGCTCTTAAGTGCATGGGTGTGTCCAGTGAATTCCTATAATCTAAAAAAAGCAATTATGTGATTCTCACATTATGTACGTTACATACTTTGTGTGAAAAATACATTTAACCAAATACTTAAACAACTGTACTAAGGCTTCAAATAGATAAAAATGAAATCGTGAACTTCCTACATACATGCCCAAATTACAAAAACATTCAAGAGGTGTTAAAAGTTAGAGGCTGGGATAACCTAGAGACAGAAGGTACAAAGAACAGTTGTGTGGTGTGAGATCTTGGATGGAGAGAAAAATCCACTCCAGAGTGGACCTGTGTATATTCAGGTCCAAGGACTGTCTCAAGGAGATGAGAGATCTAGAATAGGAGATGAGCTGTAAAAACCAACAAAGGCATAAACTATCAGAATTCCACTATGATTACATATAAATAAAGCAGAAGGGTGAGCACTACCATGGAAACAAAAACAACTTATTTTTGTGAGCTGGAAATTCAAGAGGAAAATAATACTCAACTCCAATTTTGCCAGTTTTAAAAGAATTCTTTAAAGAAGTGTATTTTGGGAGGAAAAGTGGCTAAATGGTTTCTCTTCAAAAAAAATTCCTACTGAATCTAGAAGACAGATAGGCTGCCAGTGGATCTGAAGGGCTGTCAGATGAGAAATTGCGTGGATTAAGCATCTCATCCCTCCCCAGGCCCATAGCTGTAAGCTAGAGCTGAAGGGAGGCTGCCGGGACATTCTGGGTTACTGAACACAGGAAGATGGAGATGCCAAGTGGAGACTGGACCTAAGAAGATGAGGGAACAGGGAATCCCAAGTATTTCCCTCTGAATTCTTTTCTTCAAAATAAAACCACCAAAGACAGACAGAAAAAGTGGTTCCAGCAGGTATAAAAAATTAAATATATTTTCTAAAAATGTATGGGATTACTTCTTACTTCTTTGTAGTGTCTCAGGAAGAGTCAGTACCTCCCATTTTTCTTCAGCACTGTGACTAAGAAAAAAATTTTGATTGCAATAGCCAGAGTCAGCCTTATAACAACAGCTTTCCTAGCTAGAAGAACTAAGCCTCATGTTCTTGCCACCAGAACTTGATTTTAACATCAGGTATTTGTGAGACCACAACATACTTAACAGTTCCTGCCATGTCAACCTAAACATGTATTTCAAATAAATTCTTGATGACATCTATGAATATGTGCTTGTTTGGCTTAATTTTCACATGTCCATTTATGAAATCTCTGTAAACAAAGATAAAGCTTCAAGGTCAGGGATACTTCATTTCATCAGAGCTACGACTCTGGCTCTTGACACGTTTCAGATAAAACCTCCCTCCTGATAATTCATGACTGGGCAAATACAGTATTCAGAAAGACCTCACAACACAGACTCAACTCACAACAGTCTGACTGCAGAGAGTACTGGCCACCCATCTGATCTTACGTTTCTGTGTGTCAGAATCGGTACGTGAATAAAACTGGTCTGGTTAATGGTGGAAAGAAAGGGCAGACCCGGGGCCAGGACTAAGGAGCATTTTCCTGAGCTCAGCAACAAGGGTCACGTTTCCTGAGACTCTGCTGCCTCAAGAGGTCACAAATCCTGGCTTCCTCTCATTTTCTGAACATGCTGACAACTCCATCCAAGTGCCAAGCCCCATAAGCCAGCAAGCACCACCAGCACTGCCTCTGGAATTAGGGGTGGAGCAACCAGGCTGATGTACATGGGCTCATCTCAGCAGGAATCAATGCTGCAATGGGCTTCACAGGTGGACACTGAGGTCAGCCCTGTTCCCACACCCCCAACCACAGTTAACTCCAGACTTTTCACTGTTTTCCTATCTTCCTTTCTGGTCAGCAAAGCTATTTCATTTTTTACTGTGAGATAGTGTGATAAGGACACAAAATTAACAAAGCCCATTCAGGTTGGAAAGACTGCACCTTAACAAGACAGCAAGCACCCAGCTTCTTCTCCAGCTGTCATTACCACAAGAAGGGAGTCCCAACAATCTCACCCCTTAACATGATATAATGATATAATACCCTTCTCCCACGAAGCAATCAACAATTAAAAAAAAACTCACAACAGATAACATGAAAAGTTTGCATCTGGGCCTTAAGGAATTGTCTGAAAAGTTAGGTGCAAAATTCTGAGTATGCAAACCCTCACCCAAAAACTGCCCCTATTCACAAGTCAATGGAACTTCCTTGTATTGTAGTTCTCCAGACAAGGAAGAGATAAATCACAGAGGAGTAAAAAGTTGCGAAATGTTTCAAGCTTCTAAGTCAGCACTGTATCCTCACTTCGGAGGTATCCAGTGTGATTAAAAGCTCAGCACTCAGTTTTTCTGATCGGTCAACAGAACCAACACCCCACAGTCCCATGCCACTGCTGCTACTGCTAAGTCACTTCAGTCGTGTCTGACTCTGTGTGACCCCACAGATAGCAGCCCACCAGGCTCCGCCATCCCTGGGACTCTCCAGGCAAGAACACTGGAGTGAGTTGCCATTTCCTTCTCCAATGCATGAAAGTGAAAAGTGAAAGTTAAGTCGCTCAGTCGTGTCCGACCCCAGTACCTGCTAAATACATAAACCAACAGGGTGGAGGGTACAGGAGCAAGTGGCATGCCTCCACACAAAGCCCCTCTTACCACCTGTTCCCTAGTTTCAGCAAGCATCCCCAGGCTGCCTCAGCCCCGCCGCCGCTGTGTGAAAGGAGGCTTCAGAACCAAGTCTAACCTTAGGCATGTTAATTTTGTTTCTCATCCCCTTAGGCCACTTGTAAGAACCAAATTTAAAACATATTTACTCTATGTGGAAGGCAAGTTTAAAAAGACTTTCTTTTGCAGATTGCTACAGAAACCACTGCATCACATACCAAGTTTTAGGTGGAATTTCAGTCCCCAAAATACTTATCACATTAACCCTGATAGTAAGGACTACCGGATCTTTGTGAAGAGAACAGGGAGTAAACAAGCATTTCTTCATTTGGAAAACAAAATTTTAACTGTTTTAAGAATCTGGGAGGCCTCCCTAACGGTCCAGTGGTTACCAGTTGGTGCTTCCACTATGGGGTGTGCAGATTTGCTCCCTGGCCAGGGAATCAAGATCTCACATGCCTCGTGACCCCCCAGAAAGGGAATCTGAATGCTTGATTAAGAAAACTTGCAAAGCAGAAAAACTAAAACCAAACCCCCGTGCACTCCCTCACCTGTTCATCAGAGCTGAGGCACCTGACACTGCCCAAAGGATGGCCTGGAGAGTTCTGAGCTGCTAAGGACACTCACGATCTGGATCTCACACTTGACTCACTTTGGTACAAGGCCAAGTTAACACCATCTGCAAAACCCCCTCTTCAAAAGGTGAAGCGGTTCAGAGATGGCAGAGTACACCTCTGTGGCTGGACAACACACAAAGCTAGATTCAGAAATTCAGAACCTTCGGTGGAAGGTAAAGTATAATAAACGTTACCACTGGGTACAGACTCCAGTTTACACCACTGCCATGTGGCCAAAAGACCAAAAAAATGTGAAGAAGAAACCATCTCCACAGGGACTCTCATCTGCTAGAATCGGGTCTAGCTGAACATTACTTAAATCTAACCAGTTCTGTATACATGCAAGAAATATGCCAGCCCAGGTATTTCCAGCTTAACGTGAATGTTATATGGAAATTGCCACAGGCAGAGGAAAAGCCTGCCTTTCACATTTAAGTGCCTCTCCCTTCTCTAGTCCCAGAGCAGAAAGCACCCAGCCAGCACCATCAAACTGATGCTCTCTCAAGGATGTTCCTTTGCTATCCCTTCACCTGTCTGCCTACTGGGGACAGGACCAAAACCACAGATAACCCATGGTCTGTAAGCAGCATGGAGCCATTATTTCAGATGGAAAGGGAGGGATGCCATGCCTAGTCCAATAAACTTTAGTAAGGAAATAAATCCAAAAACGCTCTGCTGCAGAAAATCCAATTCCTGGGTTTGCCGCAATTTCTGAAAGCAGATTCCCATGATGCATACTTATGAAACATACACTGCTCTGTTACCGTTTCAGCTCACAGGAAGGAAGTGTTCTGTAAGAAATTCTAGTATCACATCTTTCTCTGAATTTCTCTTCATGGTTCAAGTTCTTCTGCCCTGAAGCTAAATGAAACCTGTCTGTGTTCTATGCCAGCTTACCCCTGGAGCACCACTACATGAAAAACTGAACTATGAGCAACACAAGAGCTCTGCCCTTCCAGGTAGCACTGTATCTGTGGTTTATTTCCTCCCTCCACTACTATCTCTCCCCTCCCTGTAATTCCAGCCCTGCCAACATTGTACCTCAGTCTTCAAGGAACACAGAACCAAAGATTTCGAGAAGATCTGTCTACTCACAAACGTAACAGCTACGGAAAGTCACTAATTAAAAACTAGGTAAAGAGCTGCAGCAAGTGATCAGATTTCCACCACTCATCTTGGTGAGATGAGCCCACAGGGACCCATCCCTGCTGACACCAGCCATTCTTACCAGTAGTCCACCAACACACAGGCCGTCCACAGTAGAACACAGCAGACTGCAGGGCATTTGGCAACCACGTAACCCAGAGTTCCTAGAACAGGAACCCAGGCTTGGAAGAAGGTCAGTGCAGCGCACTCAGCGAATGGATAAACTGAATCATCATTTCACAAGGCTGCAAGCCCATGAGCTAGTCAGATGCCAAGATGGAACCAAAAAGAGATTAAGATGAATCATTGGCTAAAATGAAATTCATTGAGAAATTCATCTAATTACAAGATATCTGGATTGTTTTCAAGAGTTCACAAGGTGAAAAGCTGAACTACAAGATCTATAAACATCTCCTAGCACAAAAATTCTATTGAGAATTTAACATACCACTGCTACAGAGGATGTAACTGCCACACACGTGTGTACACAAGCACGCGTGCGCGTGCACACACACACAAACTAGTTTCTTCCTTTCACAGCTGCTGCTGCTGCTGCTAAGTCACTTAGTTGTGTCCAACTCTATGCGACCCCATAGACCACAGCCCACCAGGCTCCCCCGTCCCTGGGATTCTCCAGGCAAGAACTCTGGAGTGGGTTGCCATTTCCTTCTCCAGGGCATAAAAGTGAAAAGTGAAAGTGAAGTCATTCAGTTGTGTCCGACCCTCAGCGACCCCATGGACTGTAGCCTACCAGGCTCCTCCATCCATGGGATTTTCCAGGCAAGAGTGCTGGAGTGGCTAAAACCCTTCATCTACTGCTTCCCTGACAGCTCAACTGGTAAAGTACCTGCCTGCAATGCAGGAGACTCCCATTCAGTTCCTGAGTTGGGAAGATCCACTGGAGAAGGGAAAAGCAGAATACTGCAGTATTCTGGCTTGGAGAACGACATGGACTGTACAGCCCATGGGGTCACAAAGAGTCTGACACAACTGAATGCCTTCACTTCACCTACTATTTGATCTCATTAAGTCTCCCTACCAAAAGTTTCCACTCTATCAAGTCCACAACTCTTTACAAAGCAGTCTTACTTTATGTTCAACCCAAGATCAAAGAGAAAAATTTGAGAAAAAAAATTTACCTTTACCATCAACAAAGATTACTCAGCAACATGGACAGAGCTGCCTGAGCTTAGGATTGTGTTGTCTGAGTTTGAGACACAAAAGGCAACAGAGAGAAGAGAAGACTGCCTGTTCCTGGTGGAATTCTTGTGTTTAGGTAAAGGTATCACATTTCCCAGATCTTTCAGATGTATTTTAACCTCATTTTATCACTCACCAGCTACCCGGCACCCCCTAGCACACAAGCAAGCTTTTTATGTCCTGCTCCTGAAGATAAGGCTGGCAGTACTTCCATTTGTGCCCCATAACTAGACCCAAGGGCGTGTGGAGCTACCCCTCGGAAAACAAGTAAACCATAAACTCTTCTGACAGAAAACGTGTACCACAGGTTAACATAAGCAACTATTGAGAAAACTACAGTTTTCTCTCCAGACCATGTATCAGTGTCTGAACAATTTACACCAAATGTTAAAAAGAAAGAGATGAAGTCAAGCCAAGGACCCAATGTCTGTACTGAAGGGTCAGTTGCTCTTGCACCTTCACTCTTAACTATGTACTTATGTTTTGCCTTTGGGGTAGGAGACAGTTGAGAAATTTCACTTTCCTCTTTTAGAGGTGGGGAAATCTCTTCTTAAGAGTTACTCTGTGGGGACTTCCCTGATGGTACAGTGGCTGAGGCTGCGCAGGGGGGGCGTAGGTTCGATCTCTGGTCAGGGAGCTGGGCAGCTAAAATACATAAATAATCGTGTGTTTTTTTTTTTTTTTTAAGGAGTAACTCAATGGCTAGTTAGAAAGCATACAGGTGTTGGGGTGAAGTATCCTTTTCAGGGTAGGGGTTGAAGGAGCAAGTTTCTCACAGTAATGTAAACATACTTCTCAATTTAGACCCATAGAAAACAAATCTGCTATTCATGCAAGACAAGATGTCCCACCATCCCTTCCCTCTATAAAGCTGGGTTCACTGAGTGGTTGTTTCCGTAAATACTACCTAATTTCACTGCATGTGCCTGTCACCACTGGTCAAGGGTACTATATACTAATTTCCTCAAGCAATCAGGACAACAGAGAGCAACATATTTAAAAAGCAGGCTTTTAAACCACGTTATACCCTGCAGCACAGTCTCAGTCAACTTCAATTCTGCCCCACACCACTTTGGCATCAGAGCCTCAGGTTTCCACTGTCCAAAGTGGCCGGTGAACTCCAACACGGTAAGCGCAGCAGCCTTTGTAACCCTCTACTACCCAGAACCCTTCACCATCTTTTGATCAGGTTCCTCAATACTGGGTGAAGACTAATTCTATTAATGTCAAAGACAGTCAACGATGCTTATGTTTTATGTTATTTCTTTAGAATTTCTCAAACATCTAAAAAACCTAGCAACAAATTGGCACATTAAAGATGAGCCTCTAACATAAGCTGACCTACCCCACCATACCATCTTAGAAAGTCTAAACCGGTGATTCTCAACCAAGACATTTGACAATGTCTGCTTTATTTTTGATGGCCACTAAGAAAGCCCACAATGTCTCTCAGTAGTGCTCAGATTAAGAAACCCTGGTTCAAGCTGAAGCTCTACATTATTAGATCTTAGTCTTACTAGTTCTCATACCAAAGGAGAACTCAGAATCCAAAAAATTCTCACATAATCTCCCTGGGCCGTTTCTTCCCACAGCAGATCAAGTGGGCAGATCGTGATCGGTCACGGTAATATTCACAAAGGGAGATCTTAAGACACTCTGCAAGTTGCTGATCCAGAACTAAGGCGTGGGCAACTCTGAGAAGTCATACTTCTCGAATTTAAAGTCATGCCATAAACACAGTGGAAAATTTCAGCCCACAAGATTCAGTTATTCTGGACTTTGCAGTATTAGTGAAAATTCAGGTTGTCCCTGTAATGTAAGTTATAGGACACTCCATCTAGGCTAGCAGAGTCTTCCATACGTGTTAACTGCCTACAAACCAGAGCAGCAGCAGGTAAAACATTGGCTCTGAAAAGGAAAACACCATCCAAAGCCTAGGCAACCAGCTAGTGAAAAGTTAAGGTGAAAGTAACAAGGCTAGGCTGCGGTGGGGAGCGGGCTTCCAAAGCTTCTGTGTACACTGGCACATTGACTTCAGCTCACTAACAAGAGTCAAAAAATACCCCAGGAGACAATCAGGACCCACACTCCATTTGCCACAGGTCGGCGAGACTCACAGGATCACAACAGACACACACTGAGTCCGTGGGTGGGAACCTAAGTGTGATGTTTAAAGGACCCTGAGGTGAACAGGAGACCTGGAGAACATTCAGGCCTCAGTCGGAGGCCTGAATAAATATCTCAGGGGAACAAGGTTCTGCATAACTCAATTTTTTCCCCCTAACCATTAAAAACTACAGACACCTTAGGATGTTGATCCAGCCAGTGTTTGTTTTTTTTTGGGGGGGGGGGGGCGCCTCAGTACTGCAATAATTTATCTTGGAGATGAACCTAATGGTATCAAAGTTTTAGTTAACTGTTTCAGGGGCTAGCTTGGCAAAACCTTACTTTTCTAAACTTAAGGACCATAACACAATCTTTCCCGTCAGTGCAGGATTAGTTAAAAACCAAATTAATCATGCAACTGCTTTCTGGGCAAGGGGACAAATCAACACCGTCAGCTCAAATGGAAACCACTAAATGGAAGCACCAGGCTACTGGATACAGGCCAATTCTCCTGTTTTGCGAGCCAAAAGTTCTGTAGACGGATTAGAAATCCTCGAGATCAACTACGCTCCCTGACTTATTAGTGGGGCCAACCTTGAAGAACCCCTATCCTCATGGAAATCCCTAAGCAGACAATCAGAAACTTTAAACTTCTAATATTTTCAGCAAAAAAGCAAAATTTTCCAGTTAACTAACAAAGCTGTCTTACAGCAATGTAACTGTCTGCCCAAGATCTGTCCGCCTGTTATTTCACTCCTGTCCCATTTGGAACTCCCTTTTTTTGGTGAACAGTAAAAACTATTTTAATGCTGGTTTCTTAAAAACCTCAGAGCTCAGTTTGTAAAGAATCTGTCTGCAATACTGGAGACCTCTGTTCAATCCCTTGGTTGGGAAGAGTCCCTGGAGAAAGCATGGGGTCGAAGAGTCAAACAAGCCTGAACTTTCACTTCAAAAACCATCTTAATCCACATCACAGGACCAGTATCAGAGATGAGAAAGGAAAATGAAGCTGCGTTAAGAGTACATTTAAGTTTCCTATTTCCTTACTTCTCCAGTTAAAAAAAAAAATCGGGGCAATAATTCTATATAGTTCTTTTCCTGTAGTCACTAAAACCAGAAGTGGCCTTCACAATCCTGTCCTGCTGGAGGGTCAGAGGGTGATGAAGGTACTTAAAACCAAGCAGGGCTATACAATACTAACAAACAGAAAGGTCGACTGAAGTTTTAAACAGCAGTGTAAAAAACTGATTATGGGTCGAAAAAGGAGATGCAAGGTGGGGGATATCAAAATTTCTATTCGGTCATCTAAACGTCTAGAGAGAAAACTACCTCTGAAATCGTCTAGCAAAGTCTTCTCAAGTTTCCACTTTCGGCTTTAGGGAGGGAAAAAAAAATTCAGCTTTGAAAGAAATAAAAACACCCGCAAAGAAATCGCTCTCCTCACACTTTCAGTAACTAATCCAGCAGCAATAGGCCACCTACTAGATGAAAAGGTCTGTCCAAAGACCTGTGGACCAAAAAATGTGCTTTGGTTTCTAAAGCGATGACTTTCAGACTAAATCTGAGAGCACCTCGAGTTTCTAGATTACCATTTTTCAATTTTCTGTTAGAAAAACTTTTCTGTTGACGGTTCTGCACACACCGCGGTGGCTCACACCAACCCCTGTATTCTCCAAAGTAACTGGTCAAGACAGGACCAATAAAAGCGGAGACCTAATTCGATCTTTAATCGGCTACGGTGACACGCATTTATTGCACTGGTTACCTTTTAGATCTCCAGATGCGAGTGGCAGGGAAGGATAATTTAACATCCACACACGTGTAAAGGGCGAAAAGTTCAGCTATTTGAGAAACTCATAAAATGACCCAAGTCCTGCAGCGGCGCACTGAGCGCTTAGTGAAGTTGCAGGGCACACGGGTCCGACTTCGGCCTGGGCGGAATTTCCCCAGAATTTCTGGAGGGGTGGGGGCGGTTCGGAGCTCCGTTGTACCGTGCAAAGTGGGTCTCACGTGCACCGCCGGGCTCCCCGGGGGAGAGCTGTGTACCGCACAGGCGCAGCGTGCGCCCTCGGCCCGAGTCCCGGGAGCGCCCCGGACCACGCAGAGGGAGGGCGGCGGGGTCCCCTAGGGGCCCGCGAAAAGAGCGTGGGGCCCAGAGGCCCGGTGGGGCCTCCCGGCCCGGAGCCCGAGCGCGGCCAGGGCCTCACCTTACTGCGGTCCTCCTCCTGCTGCTGCAACACCTCGGGAACCGCGGCCATGGCGACGCGGGTCTCGAGCGGGGCCGCCTGGCTGTGCGAGGAGAGAAGAGGCTGGGCCGCCGCCACCGCCGGGGTGCCTCTCAGGGGAAGGGGCGGCCGCGGCCCCGCCTCCCCAGCCTCCCTGCCCGACGGCGGCGGGAAGCCTCGAGATTCCGCCACCGTCCCAGCAGCCCCGGGAAAGGCGAGCGGCGCCCCCACGTGCTTCCCCAGGGCGGCCTCCCCCGTCCCCGCTGCCGTCCATCTTGGAGCCGGGCAAAGAAGCGACGCGGGGGCCTACCCTCGCTCCGGGCCACCCGGAAGCCGCCAACCGCAGGGCCACCCTGGGGACGCGGAAGCCCAGGAACTCTAGTAGCGAGGCGTCTCTCAAGAAAGGGCGCGCGCGCCTGTGCCGGGGGAATTTATTACTCAGCCAGAGCCGAAGATGGCGACGAGCTCTGACGTCACGAGAGCTCGCGAGAGAGAAATGGCGCGATTTGGAGGCGCCCGCGCTCCCGCCGGAGGGAGGGTTTCCCCACTGAGCGCCGGAGAATGGACGGAGCTGGGGAACCAGGGATAGGGGCGGGGCATGAGCGCCGCAGTGCTTGCTGGGGCCGCTGTGCCTGGGCGGGGCCTAGCCTGAGGGCAAAGCGCGGGACGGACGAAAGGACCAGCCCGCGGGGTCGTTCGCGCGCTGAAGCTAGCCGAGGGCACCGGCTTCTGAGGTACCTCCCTGCCGGCTGTTCCCAACCGTGATTCTCGCGCGAGGGGCCGCCGCCGCCGGCCTGGTCCTGTGGGGCGCCGCCGAAGCGCGTACATGGCGGCGGGGCCCTACTGACCGCCCCTGGCGGTTCAGACCGGTCGGGAGCGCCAGTGCCCAGTGTTGAATGGACCCTAGCGGCGCCCACTGTAGGGAGTGTTGAGGGGTTAGATGAGAGCTCTCCCTCCATGCTACTTTTCAGAGAGTCTGGTTTTAAATCTTATGGTTACCTGAGGAGAAGGGGGGAGGAATAAATGGGGGATTTGGGAGTGACATATTGTTGCTCTTGTTCAGTCGTGCACGACTCTCTGCGACCCATGGACTGCAGCCCAGCCGGTGGACTGCAACACGCCAGACTTCTCTGTCCGCCCCCGTCTTCTGGCGTTTGATCAAATCCAGCCCATCAAGTTGGTGACGTGAGCTTCCCTGGTGGCTCAGACGATGAAGATAGTGATGCTCTCTCACCGGCTTATCTTCTCTTGCCCCCTTCTTCCTTTGCCTTCAATCTTTCCCAGCATCAGGGTCTTATTGGAAAGACCCAATATTTCCTTATTGGAAAGACCGCTCTTCACATCAGGTGGCCAAACTATTGGAACTTCAGCAGCAGCCCTTCCAGTGACTATTCAAGGTTGATTTCCTTTAGGATTGATTGGGTTTGATCTCTTAGCTGTCCAAGGGACTCTCAAGAGTCTTCTTCAGCACCACAATTTGAAAGGGTTGTGACACACATACCTACTACTTCTGAAGAAGGAAATGGCAACCCACTCCAGTATTCTTGCCTAGAGAGTCCATCGAGTAGCAAAGAGTCGGACACCACAGCACATAGGCAAACAAGGACCTGCTGTAAAGCACAGAAAACTCTATTCGATACTCTGCAATGGCCTATATGGGATAAGAATCTTAAAAGAGAGGGGATATATGTGTATGTATAACTGACTCACTGCTCTACACCTGAAACTAAATATAACGTAAATCAGCTGTACTCCAATAAAAATTTTCTTTCAGAAATCTGATGTTTAGGGATTAGTGGTTAAACTGCTAAGTGTGACCACCAGGCCCCTCTAGCATCCTGTCCTGCGTTTCTTTGTATCACACAGAGCTCCCTTCATAGGCGGCAGTTGGCACCATAGTGAGTTTTAGGGACACGTTGTCCCAAGCTGTCTACTAGTTCACATTTAACAAATGCTCGAAAAAACTACTCGAAAGTAGTTTTGTACAAATAGTACCAATTCCAAGCTCAGCTGCAGGACAAGACAAGAAATTGACTGATAAGTTGTTGGGACAAGGAATAGCAACTTTATTTGGAAAGCCAGCAGACCTAGAGGATGGTGGACTAGTGCCCCAAAAGAGCCATTTTTCCAGAGTTAGAATTGAGACTCCTTTTATCCTAAAAGAGGAGGGAGTGTCACTGGTTGTTGCAACTTCTTGGTGCAGGCATCCTTTGTTCTTGTAGCTGCCCAGGGAGGTCTGGTCACAATGCTCCTAAAAACCTCAAACAAGACAGTTATTTTCTGTTCTGTAACTTTTTATGCTTGGAAACGTATTAATACCTAAGATCAAAACTCTGAGAATGGGCTCTCCTGTATATTCCAAGCTATAAGCATAACATTCTCCTACAAAAGGTGCAAAGCCCACATTAAGCCCCGGCAGGGAACTACGGTTAGAATTAATAGATCCAATATGGAGTCAGGTTTGTTCTCTGTTAAACATGTCTGAAAACTAATATACTGTTGCAGCTTTCACTTTCATGGTTCAAACATTTAATACATCTAACACCACTTTCTCTTTGATAGGAAAGCAAAAATTAAAAAGGCCTTCAACGTTACAAGTTTACCAGAGGGACGTGAAAAAAAGTCTAAAGATGAAGGTATTTCAGACCATCTGTAGACAGCTTCAAAGTTCAAAGAGGTTTTTTGTAGAAGCAGCCCCCTGTGTTGTTTTCTCCACTTCCTCTTATTTGCGTGGCCGGAAGAAAAGAGTGAACCCTTATGAACAAGTGGACCAGGAAAAATACTCTGATTTGGTCAGGTCTGTCTTGTCGTTCAGAGGCCATGCTCGGACTCCACAGTCTCTATTTGAGGAAGATGCTTTACTTTACGGACCAGTAAGTAAGAGTAAGGCCCCACAGCAAGAAGAAGAAGCAGGAGTTCCGCAAAACTGGTTTCCTCTGTTCAATCCAGAGAAAAGCATAAAACCAGACCCAGCAAGGGATCCTCCAGTTCCTCTGAAAATCCCTTTGCAAAGGAATTCGATACCAAGTGTGACCCGAGTCCTGCAGCAGACCATGACGTCGGAACAGACTTTCTACCTGGAGAAGTGGAGGCAGCGCATGATTCTGGAACTGGGAGAGGATGGCTTTGCCGAATATACTTCAAGTAATCTTCTCAATCTTGATTCTTACTGTTATTATGTTTCCCAGAGTAGAAGGCACCCCTACAGCTAAGAGGAGCTGCTTTCAGATGATAGAATGAACAGCATTTTTTTTATAACTCACTTCATTATCATGACAACCCTATGAAGCACAGATACCATTATCCCCATTTTACAGATAAAGCAGAGAGATCAAGCACTTTGACTAAAAGATGTATAAAATTCATTTGTTTTATAAGCTGTAGACTTAAGTATTAGAATTTCCTATTTTGTTTTGTTTTTTTGATGGAATAGTCAATCATCACATAATGGAGTTCTAGTTGTTGCTAGGCACTCTGTTCAGAATCTAGTAAATGCCCCCTTGTTCTGCTTATCAGCAGAGACTGACTTGTAAATTTAAAGACTGGCAATGAGTCAGAACATGTGATCTGTATTTAGATCTTAGTAAACTGAGGTAGCGGAGAAGGCAATGGCACCCCACTCCAGTACTCTTGCCTGGAAAATCCCATGGGCGGAGGAGCCTGCTAGGCTGCAGTCCATGGGGTCGCTAAGAGTTGGATACGACTGAGCGACTTCACTTTTACTTCTCACTTTCATGCATTGGAGAAGGAAATGGCAACCCACTCCAGTGTTCTTGCCTGGAGAATCTCAGGGACGGGGGAGCCTGGTGGGCTACCGTCTATGGGGTCGCACAGAGTCGGACACGACTGAAGCGACTTAGCAGCAGCAGCAAACTGAGGTAGATGTTCAGAGCCTGCAACTCCTGTCCTAACTCACTAACTTGGACAACCAAGGAGAATAGCTTTTGTAAAACAGATTCCACCCAAAAGCAAGGTGGAAGAAGAGACCATTAGTACAGGTGAATTCGCTGCTCCCTCAGCAGGATCACAGTTGTTAAAGCTAGGTTTGCACTGAGCATCCTTTAGTCCATGCTTCCTAGAGTGCAGGACATGCACCCATACTGGTCCAAATGCACTTTAATTTTTAATACAGGAGTAATACTTTGAGGCATCTTAGAACAAAGATATGTGTATGTATAACACCTTAAACTTGTTGTCACATGTGTTTTAAAGCAAAAATGTTAAGTATTTAGGGGTGTTTAGATATGGCGAAAATGGTCAAGCCCCATATAAATTCCTCAGCTGCCTCAGCCAAGGACTGCATGCCGGGGCTGACTACCTTCTTAACGTGGTTAATTAGTAACAACCACCAAATTTCTCAGCTTGTTAAATGAGCAACATTTTTTAAAAATATTTTAATGGCATTTTAAGTTTTTTTATCTGAAACACTAGAATTTAAAATGGACATTGTTTCCTATGGAAAGTTTTGTTTTGTTTTATTCTCTTTAAACCAGAAGTATCACAGCTTGTGGGAATCTAAGAAACCTGCTGGGATGTTGCGTACCTAGGTCTGTAGCTCTTGGCACAAAGGAAGGAAGTGCTTTGCTGGCTCTTTGATAAAGGAGAGGAGTTGTTTGGTTTGAGCCAGCCCACTATCCCAGGCAGAAAGAAAACTGGTTGACTCCATAAAGTCAACTTTATAGATCTAGATTACTATGATATTTCTCCGTCAATTTAGGATCAACCTTAAACAGGCAGAATTATTTTTTTTTTCAGTAATGAGGCAGTCACGTACAGATTCATGTCATGGCCCAAAATAAAGAAGAAAGAAAAAGAGCGGGAAGGGACGTCTCTGGCAGTCCAGTGGCTCCACTGCAGCAGTGCTAGTTCCATCCCTGGTCAGGGAACTAAGATGCCACATGCTGCATAGTGTGACCAAAAAAAACCCCAAAACATAGGGTCATTTTCCCAAGCACCAATTTACCTTTTGAAGATTGCAGAGGATAAGAAAGTCTGACCTTGGTTTATACTTGTGTTGATCCTAGAGGGAAAGCTGGGGTTTATTTTTTCCGGATTTTTTTTTTTTTTTTTGCTACATTGAATGTTTTTTTAATTCTAAAATACCCATGCTTGTCAGTTAGAATATAGGAGAGTCATGATTTTTTTGTTGTTAATATAAGACTTGAAAACACTGCACTTTTATTCCTTTAATTTATTCAAGGAACACTAACTTAATTGCTATCTGCAATAACTCTTAAATCTTTTAAAATTTATTTCACAAGTTGACTCATGTTTAATGTTCTTGGCTTTACAGTCCTAAGGGGTCCTGTAACCCAGATCCTCATGTCTGTTGCCTTGCACCTTACATGTGAAGAGCTTGCCAGGGATAAAGACTGCACTGGAGAATGGGTTGTCTCTTAGCTTGGCTCTTGATAAAGCAGTTTTTTTCCTTCCTGTTTTTTAACATGTTTGTGTTCTGCTTCATTAAAGTTAACCTGTAGATGAAAACTACACTTCTTTTCCCTGGGTTTTAATTCCATAAGTCTTAAACATTTGTAGGCCTTTTATGTACTGATAAATCCAATTAAGCCAGGTAAATTTGACATGGAATAACTTAGGTCCTCACTTGAATTTCACTTCACTTTCTAAGTCGTGTCTCCAAAGCAGTTCCATTTTTTGCCAGTAATAGAACTGACGCTTTCAAAATCTTTTTAAAAACTACTTGGCAAAGGTAATATGGTTTGACATTGCCTCATTAGCTGAGATGACTCCCCATTTTCTGTGGGTGTGTCTCCAAGCACATATATTTCCCCGCTGTTTCTGTGTGTCGCTCTACCTGATAGCCCCTGAGTTTTCTTCTTGCTCTACTGGGTGATGGGCTGGAATGAGCATGGCCAGGCCCATGCAGCTTTTTGCTTTTGGGCAACTTAATAGCCACTGCCTGGGCCTCATTAAAATGGGGGTGAAGAGCCTTATCTTGCCAGGTTGCTGTGTTTGAAAGTTAACCGTTTGAAAGTGCCAAACTTAGCATAGCAACACTGTCTGTCTTTCCTTCCTTAATCAAGAGTCAAGTGAATATATAATATATCTCGCACTTGTTGAATATGTTTGTGTCCTCTTTTTTTAACTTAAAAGTGTATGAGAGAAAAAAAAGGAGGACAGAGCTACTATCTCAGGCTGCTTTCATCCTAAAAGCAAGCACAGGTGCAGAATGTCATGTTTTCCTCCCCTCCCTCAAGCCCCACAATGTTAATTCCTGCATGCCTTGATTTTCATGCCTTTCCTGTCACAGCCTATTGTAAAGGACGCCTCCAAGAGTGTTCATAAGTCAGATTTGATTGTAAAAAGAACTATAAACAAGTGCAGTTTTCTAAATGTCTTAACAACTATCACAGATGGTTAACTTACTGGTTACCTACATTAAATGAATTCTAAAATTCACAGTGCTATGTGAATTCACTAGATATGGTCCTGCAGCCCCCAAATCTTCAATTCTAGCTTTGGCCTAATTCTACTAGTAATGCTTCAGTTTAATCCATTGTATTATCTAAGCTCTTCTAGTCCCTTTTGTTCTCAAAGTGCATTCTTAGGTTTCACAGAAGGCTGAAATATGGTTTCTTAGAGGTTATCACTTAAAGGAAATTCATGTGATTTTTAATTTCACTGTTCAGAGTCTTATAGAATATTTGTTCTTTAGTACTAGCTTTGTTTGGGGTACTTTTTTGTTGTCCCTTTCCTCTGATTTTCTTTTCAGACATGTTTTTACAAGGGAAGCAGTTTCATGGAGCCCTGGAAAGCATACTTTCACCCCAGGGGAACTTAAAAGAGAGAGATGAAAGTCTCCTTGAATCTGGCTACGTCCAAAGTGTGCAGCATGTTTTGAAAGACATCAGTGGAGTGCGGGCCCTGGAAAGTGCGGTTAAACATGAGACCTTACAGTATGTGGGTCTGCTGGACTGTGTGGCTGATTATCAGTAAGTATATTTGGTTTTTCACATCAAGTGTGGAGGTGAGTTAATTCTGGGTTGGATGCATGGTTCCCATCTAGCACTAGTTTTTCCTCTCAACTCCTGCCTCAAGGTAGAGCCTGTGCAAAGTCGCATCAGGTGAGAGCCACATCATCCTTGTCAATCTATATGCCCAAGTCAGGGTGTTTGGCCGAGGAAAGGTGTAACTGTCCAGTATGGCTAGGATGGCCTGTTCTCCAGCATGTCCCCCCGCTCCAGCAAGGTACCAGCCATAAGATCCAATCTGATTCCTGCATTGTTTTTCCTGTTTCGCTAAAAATGACACCTTGGTCTGTTGGCCCTGAAAATCAACTTCTTCAAGGCTTCCATGTGGTGTTTGACATGCATAGGAACACTGAGCTCACTAAAACTTCCTGTGATCTTTAAATTGCTGCTGTTACTGTCTTCCCCACTACTCTAGATTTCAAGGGTAGATATAATCTGCAAATATCCATATTCCCCAAAAAAGCATGTGGGCAATAAAGAGGGTGGGGGCAAAACCTGTTAGTATAACCCATGGAACTCTAGTTAAAAGATACTGGGCTCTGGAGACATGCTGCCTGAGTTTGGTTTTTGGGTTTTCATCTTAACTTGGGGCTACTTGCTTAGCTTCTCTGTACCTCCGTTTGTTCATCTGTAAAATAGGACAAGTAATAGTACCTATCTCACAGGTTTGTTACAGAGGTTAAATGAGACATTCCTGGTACAGTACTTAAAATGCATACTATCTGCTCAGAAAGTGTTAGCTTTGTTATTTTGACCCTCTTCTCTCTTTTTAACTGCTGTTTAGTATGAATGAACTGTATCCACTTACATATTGGGAGCTCTCAGGTTATTTCTAGAGTTTCACAGTTACAAACTGTAGCAGTGACCAGGTCTCCTTGTGTTCTGTCCGGACAGTTTTTTTCGGCAGGTACACAGGTTCATTGGTTTGTTTTGGTGAGCGACCTATGAGATGAATAAATCCAGTTGATCTGAAGTAGGCCTGGGCACGAATAGTTCTTAAATTCTCCAGGCACTTGTCACTTGCACCCGGGATATCAAACCACTGCCCTGTGGTACAGACCTGAAAGGGAAATTGCGGGGTCACAGGGAATGGGTGTTTTAACACTATGTCTCGTCATTCCAATCTGCGTTTCAAAATGAATTAGGCTAAGCACTCTTTCATTTGTTAAAGAGCTATTTGTGGACTGTCTTACTGGAATTTTAATTTGGGTTTATACTATTAAGATTTTTTTCCATAATATTAAGTTCTATAAGTTATAGTACATTTTTGGAAACAGTGGTACATGGCAGAAGTCGATACTATAGGATATTTTGATTTTATCAAGGGAGGAACTGGGAATGGTAGTCCCCTGGGGATGCTGGGCCTTCTCTTCATTTGCAGAGATTGTTAAGCTTTACAGAATGGAAAACAGTTACAAAGATGATGTATTACCTCTACATCGGCCCCATCCAGTAAGGTAGCAGTGGGCTCTATAGGCCGCTAAGCACTTGACTAGGGCTGGTCCAAACTGATGTGTGCTGTAAATACACAAACCACAAACTAGATTTCAGTGAGTTCGCACAAAAAAGAATGAAAAATATCTCACTAACAACTTTTTAATGTTAATTATATACTGAAATGATCATATTTTAGATATATTGGGTTAAAGAAATTGTTAAGATTTTACCTGTTTCTTTTTGGATATAGCTACTGGAAAATTTTAAGTGGTGTGTATAGCTCACATTTTCTTTCATTTAGACAGCACTCCTCTAGCCTGGTTTTATAAATACCTTCAGTTCAGTTCAGTCACTCAGTCGTGTCCGACTCTTTGTGACCCCATGAATTGCAGCACCCCAGGCCTCCCTGTCCATCACCAACTCCCGGAGTTCACTAAATACCTTGCATAGGTTCTAACTCCAGAGCTATGTTAACAGGAAGATCTCCCTCTGAACAGCTGGTTTTGAACCTGAAGTCAAGGCAGAGCAGTAAGCGCACTTGAGGGTCACTGGTTCTCAACCCATCCGCCCTACAGTCCTTTTGACATATGCAGTTGGCAAGTGTAAAACCCCACCAGGATCGGGGAGAGGGAGGAATGTACTGGTTATTTTACTAAAAAAAAAAAAAAAAGTGGCAGGACTTTTTTTCTTTTCCCAAGATCCCTGATAGAAAATAATATATCCCTTCCCTGTGTGTAAACTTTTAAGACAGGAACCAGGTCTTCTCATTTGAATTTCTACATTTTGCTGCTACCTTTTAAGTGTTGATGGACTTGAACTCCAGCTTTGGTTTCTGAGGTGCCATGATGCTTGGTCCCTTACAATGAGGACTTTGCTGCTGGTCTGTTGTGGTTCATTCTGATAGATGTTTGAAGAAAATCAACTAAGATAATAGCAGATGTAGTTTCAATTCCCTTGTCAACTGTTAAACTGTGGAGGTCCAAAGAGAAGCCTAGAAAGTTTAGAGGCTTGCTCTGGGGAGACTGGGCCCTCGCTGCAACCCTGTGGTCAACCCCTTCACACCTCGTCACTGACCTGAATGAGGGGCTCAACACCTCTTCAGTTTGAAGGAAAGCTCAGGAGGGCTGTCTGCTTGGAACTGGGGGCAATGGAAGCCATAGTCATTGGGTGACAAGCAGCAAACTATATATAGTAAGAAAAGGGTTAATCTAACAGAGTCTCAGTTTGAGCTGTCACCTTCAAGGGCTTCCTTTGGTTTCTCTCTAGGGGCAAGCTTTGTGTGATTGATTGGAAGACATCAGAGAAGCCAAAGCCTTTCATCCGAAACACATTTGACAACCCACTGCAAGTTGTGGCGTATGTCGGTGCCGTGAACCACGACGCCAACTACAGCTTTCAGGTCAGAACGCAGAGCCTGGCTTGCTTCAGGCTTTGCCCATGCCAGGCCATAGCACCTTCAAGTTCTGTCCTGTGCGTATCCGACCGCTTCCTCTCTTCTGTCCTTCTGCACTTCACAGAGCACTTTCCCCACTTCCTGGGCTTTTTGTTGTTAATAGTTCTTTAATGATCACAGCGGGTTCTTTATGTTCATCTTTCCATTCTTGTGTATCATAAGCCCGAGTTAGAAACTGAGGTGGGAGCTCTCAGTGCTGATTGTTTTGCTCTGGGCTTGCCCTGGAGTGAAAAGGGAACGAGCCTCAGTCCTGCTGCCACTGCAAACCCTGGAATCGCCCTGCTCTTTCCTAGGTTCAGTGCGGCTTGATCGTGGTGGCCTACAAAAACGGATCCCCCGCCCACCCACATTTCATGGACGCCGAGCTCTGCTCCCAGTACTGGGCAAAGTGGCTTCTTCGACTGGAAGAATATACAAAGAAGGAAAAGACCCAGAATATCCAGAAACTAGATTAGGGGCAGGAAGCCTCATGGGAACAGGAAGACTTGTTCACAGTCGGGAAGTTGTGTCGCTCTTTGCTGTGATCTGAGATCAGGTGCCATAGGGTCTGAGAGCTGCATCAACACAGGCGCAACCAGTAACTTGTTCGAATTATTGCAACCAAAAAGGGGAAGCCAGAAAAGTTAAATTCAAAGAATTGGACTTGTGCTCATAAAAGACCAGCTCTGCTACTTCTGGCTGGCATTTCCCTGGATAAGGGGCAGGCAGCACTAGACTGGCACAGTGTTGGTGACTCTCAGACTTTCTGTGTCCAGGGCAGAACATTCAGTCTTCACACTGAGACATTCAGAGTGGTGTGATTTGGTGTGCCAAGCGCTTTCCTGGGGCACACCATAGGGGTGGGGCCACACACCCCCAGGGTGTGTGTGCAGTGAGAATTCCTATCTGCTAACTGCTTCTGCCAGTGGAGGTTCCTAAATCATGCCTTAGGTTTTGGGGTTCCCTGTATTTCATATGAGGAAGAAAGCATCCATTTACCATTTTTAAAGAATAAACATGTGATCTCTTAGCCTCCAGTAAACATTGCTCTCCGGAAAGATGGTGCACACTCCCCATATCATTGCATTGCCCGTTGGCCTTCCTTCAGGTAATTCTCAGAAGCAGCTGGGCCTTCTCTGAGAATCTTACTTCTGGGTATTTTGGTAGCTATCTTCTGGTTTCAGTCAAGGAACAGTGTACATGGAGAAAATTGTTTATGGAATTTTCCAGCTACGGGGAATAATAATGACATGTTTTGGGGGTTTTTTTTTCTGTGATCAGTGATAAAATTGATTAGTAGTCACTGGTTTTGGGAAACCTAAATAAACGCCCTGAGGGATGGCTCCCTGTTTCATGGAGTAGATTAGCACTTAAGTTACAGTTGCTATCTTAAAATTGTAGGTGCTACAGTCACTTTTTGCTTTCATTAGCCATTAATTATAAGAAATAAAAGATGAAGTAAAGGCTTTTGGTTTTGCTTTTTATTTAAATGTGTGCATATACAGGGTTATTTCACAAACCTGGAATGTTTAGATTTTGTTTGTAAATTCAGAATCTTGACCCAGTAGCTTTGGGGTGTGTTATATGTGTATGCACACATGGTCACCTCACAGGGAAAGTGAGCTTTGAGTGGGGCGGAGGATTGAGGGAGGCTTTGTGATGACTCCCCATACCTCTCATGCTTTTCAAGCAGCCTAGTAAGTGAGTGAGTGAAAATCGCTCAGTCTTGTCCAACTCTGTGACCCCGTGGACTGTAGAATCCATGGAATTCTCCAGGCCAGAATACTGGAGTGGGTAGCCTTTCCCTTCACCAGGGGATCTTCCCAATGCAGGGATCAAACTCAGGTCTCCCACATTGCAGACAGATTCTTTACCAGCTGAGCCATAAAGGAAGCCTCTCAAACAGCCTATATTCCTGTAATTTCTGAAGTCAGGAATCACGTGAGACTATTCGGAATGTCCCAGCTGGTGTGGCCCCAGCCCCACCAAGCACCACCCTGGAGTTCAGAAGCCCAGCAAGTTCTCTCTGGTGAAGATAGTCACACCCTGGACCTGTCATTCTGCATCCTGAGCTAGTTCAGTTCAGTCCCAGGCTAGTTCAGTTCAATTGCTCAGCCATGTCTGAGTCTTTGTGACCCCATGGACTGTAGCCCGCCAGGCCTCCCTATCCATCACCAATTCCCAGAGTTTACTCAAACTCATGTCCATTGGGTCAGTGATGCCATCCAACCATCTCATCCTCTCTTGTCCCCTTTTCCCGCCTTCAATCTTTCCCAGCATCAGGGTCTTTTCCACTAAATCAGCTTTTCACCTCAGGTGGCCAAAGTATTGGAGTTTCAGTTTCAGCATCAGTCCTTCCAATGAATATTCAGGACTGATTTCCTTTAGGATGGACTGGTTGGATCTCCTTGCAGTCCAAGGGACTCTCAAGAGTCTTCTCCAACACCACAGTTCAAAAGCATCAGTTCTTCAGTGCTCAGCTTTCTTTATGGTCCAACTCTCACATCCATACATGTCTACTGGAAAAACCATAGATTTGACTATATGGCCTTTGTTGGTAAAGTAATGTCTCTGCTTTTTAATACGCTGTCTAGGTTGACCATAGCTTTTCTTCCAGGGAGCAAGTGTCTTAATTTCATTGCTGCAGTCGCTGTTTGGAGTGATTTTGGAGCCCAAGAAAATAAAAGTCTGTCACTGTTTCCATTGTTTCCCCATCTGTTTGCCAAAAGCGATGGGACCAGATGCCATGGTCTTAGTGTTTTGAATGTTGAGTCTTAAGCCAGCTTTTTCACTCTTCTCTTTCACTTGCATCAGGAGGCTCTTTAGTTCCTCTTTGCTTTCTGCCATAAGAGTGGTATCATCTGCATATCTGAGGTTACTGTTATTCCCTCTGCAATCTTGATTCCAGCTTGTGCTTCATCCAGTCCAGCATTTCGCATGATATACTCTGCATATAAGTTAAATAAGCAGGGTGACAACATACAGCCTTGATGTATTCCTTTCTCAGTTTGGAACCAGTTCATTGTTCCATGTCCAGTTCTACCTATTGCTTCTTGACCTGCATACAGATTTCTCAGGAGGCAGGTAAGGTAGTCTGGTAGCCCCATCTCTTGAAGAATTTTCCACAGTTTGTTGAGATCCATACAGTCAAAGGCTTTAGCATAGTCAATGAAGCAGAAGTAGATGTTTTTCTGGAGGTCTCTTGCTTTTTCTATGATCCAGCGGATGTTGGCAATTTGCTCCCAAGCTAAGGCGGCACCAATTGTGCCATGAAGGACCCTCAATCTGCCCAGGAAGCCCTGCTGGGAGCGAGGACAATTACAGCCTCCCTGCAGCCCCCACCCCTCAGCCTCCCCAGTGATGGATGCTCAGCCCCGGGGGGTGTGGGGGCGGGTGTCAAGCGAAATGCAGTTTCACTGCCGAGGCTCGGAAGAGCACATCTACAGGAGCCACAGCTTTTCAAGAGTCGCCGTGGCTGTTACCAGTGTCTGGATTCCTCCTGCTCCCAAGTGTGACGTGGCGTATTAACCTCCAGTGAAGTGAAACAGGACTTGTAGCAAGGAGAGAGTCAATTGAGGATAATTCAAACATTTTGAAGAGGTGCAGATAGCTCTCCTGAGACTTCCTCACAAAAGTACAGAACAGCCAAGCTACCCTGAGCTTTGAGAGCATCAGATAGATGCAAAGCTATCTGTTCAAAAACTATTCCCCCTTTTCATCTACAATCCTACACTTTTTTTTCTTTTTTCTTTTTTTTTTTGCCGTGTGGCTTGTGGAATCTTAGTTCCCTGACCAGGGATTGAACCTGAGCCCTGGCACTGAAAGTGCAGAATCCGAACCACTGTACCACTGGGAAACTCCCTACGCCTTATTATTATTAATGTATTTAGCAGCTAGCAAAAGCTCCATGGTGGCACTGAAAGCCAAATTTCAATTTTTTCCCCCTCAGACTTGGCTTCTTACTCAGAGCCATTAGCCCCCATTAATCTGGGACCATTAACCACTATAAACCTCTTCCAGTTCTAGGAAAGCTTGTCAACAAAATCCAACATAACGATTTTCATAAGCATTCACCCTAGTGAATACAGGAAGCAGGTTAGTCCTAAATCATTGTGTTTCTAGGTAACCCATTTGCATGGAGAATCCTATGGACAGAGGACCCTGGCGGGCTACACTCCATGGGGTCACAAAGAGTCGGATACGACTGAGAGCACATAAAGTCATTCTTACTTAATTTGCCTACAGGCTTTAGAACAAGTTGGAGGGGATAATTTGTTTTAATCACTGATCTTTCCACCTGAGCAATTATACATTTGATTATAATCTACCCCACCCTCCTCCTACACACAAGAACCGAAGGAAGGTAGGTTGGACCTTTTATGTTTAAAGAAATACCTTAGTAGTTTGGAGTTGGTGCCTAAGGAGAAACACTGTCTTAAACCAGTCAGTTACTAAGTAAAAGACAGAAGTGACTCTCCTGGGTTCCCACCACCTCCTTCCTTTCCTTCCAGGTTAACAAGATGTCCTGGCTGGCATCTAACGGCTCAACTTGAAAGCTATTTACACTAAAGAGAATTTCTAGGGAGACTACCTATGTGAACAAAGGCTTCCCTGGTGCCGTGACAATCATAGCTATCAGGTTTAATAAATGCATTTGTGAAGATCAATCATAAAACGCTATTTGGAGTTAGTGTGGGATTTGAGACTTTTCCTTTTTGCTCAAGAGGTTTAGGGAGGGAGATGGGGAGACGGAGAGAAAAAAATAATAGGCATTACACATAAAAGCCCTTCTCCCTAATCCTGTTTCCCTCTCCCTTGTGATGTGTGTGTGCCTGTTAAGTCACTTTAGTCATGTCCGGCTCTTTGCAACCCTGTGGTCTGTAGCCCGCCAGGCTCCTCTGTCCAAGGGACTCTCCAGACAAGAATATTGGAATGGGTATCCATTCCCTTCTCCAGGGGATCTTCCTGACCCAGGGATAGAACTCGGGTCTCTGGCATTGCAGGTAGATTCTTTAACCGTCTGAGCCACCAGGGAAGCCTCCATCATAAATTTGGTGCATTCTCTTTCTAGCATGTCCTTTTACAGTCTTAAAACTTACACCTGTGCTGGTCTCCATGCATAACAGGCAGTTCTGCTTTCTGTGTTGGTTTCTACCTCTGTCTCAACACGAGTCTCAAGACCATCCAGGTTGATGGCCCTAAATCCAGCACAGGGCCCCCAGCCACTCTGCATGTCCCCTCCTACTTCACAGTCTCACCCGTGAGCTGTTAGACTGTTCTCTCCCGACGACAGCGCTGCAGTGAGCACGCCCACGTGTGCCTGTTCACAGGACACGCGAGGCACATGCAGTGCAGCGGAAGCAGATGTGGGTCTTGGCCTTGCCACTTACCAGCTCCATGACTGTGGGCAAGTTATCTGACCTCTCTGTGGCTGACTTCCTCATTTGTAAGTTTACGAGAAATGAGAGCATTTCTCTGAGCTGTGCAGATTAAATGTGGCTGCATACCTGCCACACCACAGGAACCAGTACCTCTTGGCCATCCTCATCAAGATGAGGCCTGCCGTGTCCACCAGATCCCCATTGTGCCCGGCGTGAGCATCACTGCCCAGTTCCCCACCACTGTGATGTCAGCTCCCACTCCCACCATGCTAAGTCTTTTCAGTCGTATCCAGCTCGTGGCGACCCCATGGACTGTAGCCCTCCAGGCTCCTCTGTCCATGGGATTCTCTAGGCAAGAATACTGGAGTGGGTCGCCGTTTCCTGCTCCAGGGATCTTCCTGACCCAAGGATTGAACCCTCAGGTCTTAATGTCTCCTGCATTGGCAGGTGGATTCTTTACCACTAGCGCCACCTGGGAAGTCCTTCCCGCTCCCACCAGTGCTGCTGAAATGTCTTGTTTTCCTGCATCTTCACTATTAAGAGCGTGTAACATGCTAACACGATGGGGTAGAAAGTTTTACTTTATAGCTTCAAAAATATTATTGCTTGAATTGTTTGTGTCGCTAAGTCGTGTCCGACTGCAACCCCAATAAATGTAGCCCGCTGGCTCCTCTAAAATCTGTGTTAAAACGGGACTGCCACCTAGTGGTGGGAGAAGATGGCCTGCAGTTAGGGCAAGAAGCCCAAGTACAGGTGGACCCATGCATACCTCATTGGGCATTTCAGTCATTCACACACATCTGAAGTGAAGCAAACCACATGAGAGTTCTGCTCTGCTCTTCTTCCCATTTGAGGCAGCTTGTGGTTCCTCACTTTTTCTAGTATGACAATGTGGAGACCTGGCTGCCCAGTACTGGAGTGGGGTAGATTAGGAACAAAGCTGTTTACAGAATGGCGGCTTCTGAGGCTCCAGCTGGGGAGGCTTTCACTGAGCAAACATCATCCCATGGGGGGAGATTCAGGAGCAGGCAGTCATCAGGGCTGTGCTGAAAAACTGCCTCTCGGGGCTGAGCTGAGCCCCAGTCAACGTCCTTCCAAACCGAGGCCTTGGACAGTCTGCTGTGAAGACTTCTAAGATCACAGCTGAGAAAGATGAGTACACGAAAATGTTGTTCAGTCGCTAAGTCATGTCCAACTCTTTTGAGGCTCCATGGCCTGCAGCACGCCAGGCTTCTCTGTCCATCACTGACTGACTCCTGAGTTTCCTCAAACTCATGTCCGTTGAGTTGATGATGCTGTCCAACCATCCCATCTTCTCTCACCCCCTTCTCTTGCCCTCAATTTTTCCCAGCATCAGGATCTTTTCCAATTAGTCAGTTCTTTGCATCAGGTGGCCAAAGTATTGGAACTTCAGCTTCAGCATCAGTCTTTCCAATGAATATTCAGGGTTGATTTCCTTTAGGATTAACTGGTTGGACCTCCTTGCAGTCCAAAGGATTCTCAAGAGTCTTCTCTGACACCACAGTTCAAAAGCATCAATTTTTAGGTGCTCAGCCTTCTTTATGTTCCAACTCTCACATCCACGCATGACTACTGGAAAAATCATAGCTTTGACTAGATGGACCTTTGTCATGAAAGTGATGTCTCTGCTTTTTAAAACACTATCTAGGTTTGACATAGCTACTCTTCTAAGGAGCAAGTGTCTTTTAATTTTGTGGCTGCAGTCACCGTCTGCACTGATTTTGGAGCCCAAGAAAATGAAACCTGACACTTTCCAACATGAAAATATTAATCCTTACTAATCAAGCTTACGATACATATTAAAAGATCTCTAAAAAAGTGTTCCATGAACGATAGGGTGTTAAAAAGCAATGACTGGGACTTCTCTGGTGGCACAGTGGATAGGAATCCACCTACCAATGCAGGGGACACGAATTCAGTCCCTGGTCCCAGAAGATTCCACATGCCACAGAACAGCTAAGCCTGTGCACCACCACTATTGAGCCTGTGCTCTGAAACCTGGGAGCTGCAACTGAAGCCCATGTGCCCTAGAGACCATGCTCAGCAACACGTGAAGCCACAGCAATGAGAAGCCCACTCACCGCAACTAGAGAAAGACCACACAAAGCAATGAAGACCCAGCACAGCCAAAAATAAATAAAAAAAATTATTTTTTGTTAAAGCAACGATTAACATAACACTGTAAAGAAACTGTACTCCAATAAAAAAAACAACAAGCAAAGGTCAACTGTGATTAGAAACATCCATTCAGGCCAGCCTGTCTACAGCATGGGCTCCCGCGTCTCTAAGCTGTTGTTTGCACTGAAGCCTTTGCTGAAAACAATTTCCTTTCTTCCCTTTGTCTGACCAAGCCTTAGCTCTTTAAGTGCTTGGACCTGAACCCCAGCCTGCCCTGACCAGTACAGAGTGGAGACGGGGAGCCTCAGCATCGGGCGGGCTGGACCCAAGTCCAGCCCTGCAGTGTCAGGCAAGTCACTCCCCTCCCCTGTGTCTCTCTTCTCATCAGGTAACGGGGACAGTTCTGACCCCAGTGCTTTTGGGAAAATTAATTCAAGGAAACGTGTGGTGATGCTGGAGATGGAAGGGGTACTGGACAAGCATCCGTTCCATCCTCCTTGGAGCTGGCACCAATCAGCACATGACGGTTCCACCCTCCTCTGGCCTCCTCTGGAGCCACTGTTTTCACCACCCGTTTGCATTCTTAGTCGTGTCCTACTGTTTCTTGTCACCTCACCCTTCCAGATGTTTGGGTCGCTTCCCCATGCACAGGACACATCAACAGCGCCTGACAGATGCGGGGTCTCCAGCACATCCGTGTATGTGTTCGTTAAACTGCCCCACGTGTGAGTGCTTTATCCAACACCACGACCAGCAGTTACACACAAGGTGGGGAATTTTTAAAAAAATCCAAGACTTGGTGACCACCACAGAGCATGGCACAACGGCCAGGTGGGCACAAGCTGTGAACCTGTGTGCATCCTGAATGCAAGATCAAGAAAGTGAAAGAGGCTGATAAAAGTCACGTGGAACAATTTTAAGAGAGATGAGTGGAAGGACAAACAACGAAAGGGAACTAGCCTGCCCGAGAAGAGCAGGAAAAGACCTGGGCGGTCAGAGTGGCCCCCAGAGACATTCTGGTTAGTTCTGGTCAGCTCTTTGCTGAGAGGCTGTGGCTTCACTCGTGAGCTTGGCAATTTGAAAGGTAGTATATGTAGATCTGAGCTCTTCCCTGGTGGCTCAGAGATTAAAGCATCTGCCTGCAATGCAGGAGACCTGGGTCAATCCCTGGGTCAGGAAGATCCCTTGGAGAAGGAAATGGCAACCCAATCCAGTATTCTTGCCTGGAGAATCCCATGGAGAGAGGAGCCTGGTGGGCTACAGTCCACGGGGTCGCAAAGAGTCGGACACGACTGAGCGACTTCACTTTCGCTTTCCTTTCACTTTATATGTAGATCTAAGCTAGAGGAGACAGGCCTGTAGAGTGGGCTTTTTGAGGCAGGATAGAGGAGGACATGATGAGAAGAGCACAGGGTGTGAGTTAGAAGTTTATTCATCCTTTCACCCAACAAATGTTTACTGAATGTCTGTTTTGTGACAACTTGGGCAAGACGCCGAGGACACAAGACAGACATGGAGTTTACAGTCTAGAGCTACAGAAATAAACTCCTCTTCTTTTCTTGTTGCTATTTTATTTATTATTATTTTTAAACTTTTTATTTTGTATTGGCAAATAGCCGATTAATAACACTGATAGTTTCAGGTGAACTGCAAAGGGACACAGCCATACACACGCATGTATCCAATTCCTCTCCAAACTCCCCCTCCATCCAGGCTGCCACATAACCTTGAGCAGAGTACCCAGTGCTGTACAGTAGGTCATTTTTGGCATCCATTTAAAATTTACCAGTGTTAAACTCTACCTCTTGAAAAGAAAGGCCAAAAAGTTACCTTGCAAAGGTGTGTAAATCCAGGGAAGGGAAGAAATGGGGCTATTTTTACAATCCACCATGCTAATGGCATGACCCAGACAAGTTACACAAAGTCTTTGAGCCTCAGTTTGTAAATGGGCAAGATAATAACTACTTTGTAGGGTTTTTATAGAGATTAGAAATAACAAATGTAAAGTCCCTTGCACATAACCGATACTCAGTAGTAGCTGTGTTATTGTTGTGAGTCATGAAGACGTAGCATCTCTATTGGGCACGAGTGTTTCCTAAACTTCTGTGAATCCTGTACCACCACCAGGACATTCACCATACCCAAGGACCACTTAGACAATTATTTACACAATGTTTTTCTTCAACACTCTCTTAAGTAAAGAAATTTATTTCAAAAACAAACTGTATCTCACCACCACTCTGAAAAGGAGCTATGACCCGCTGTAAACAGGAGGCAATGTAAAATAAAGACAACAGAAATAAAACAGCGCTCTTCATTCTAACTCAGTTCCCTTGCTTTCTGCAGGTCAAATCTGAGGCCCACTTTCTTTTGGTTAAGGAAGCGCCGAAAGCTACAGCCTACAGAGGTTTCCCTCTTAGTATAATTGGAGAGATAAGAGACCTTTCTCATAGTGATTTGAAGCAGCACACAGAGTGGTGTCGAGTCGTCAGGAAAACATCGACTCCAGACCAGAGACCAGAGGGAGAGAGTGGCCTGTCTGGCCCCCTCCCACCTTCATGACAGCCATGGGCCTCTGAGGGGCTCTAAGACGGGGGACACACCGTGGACAAGGTCTCAGGTGTGCCTCCTGGACCTGTCGCTTCCTAGCCACATAACCTTGGGCCCATCCATTGGTATGTTGGAAACCTTGGTTTCCTCAATGGCAGAATGCAGCTGGTAACTTCTTACATGCCTCATGGAGTGGCCATAAGACCCAATTGTGAACAAACTTGTATGTCACTTTGCTTCTTAATCTGTAAACTACTGTATAAACAGAGCCAGTCATGTGGATAGTTCCTGAGGCCAGGCAATGAGAAGTGGGGGCAAAGAAGTGAAGTTAGAGGAAGGGAGAGCCTGCCTGCTAGCCGCTGTTATAGATAGATGACCAAGTGTGGGCACACTGGTGATGGAATCAGTGTCCTTACAGGAAGAAGCCAGAGAGCCGGCTTGCTCTCCTCCCGCCTCTCAGGGACACAGTGAGAATTTGGTGGGCATCTGCACCTGGAAAAGGACCTTCACTAGAACATGCTGACCCCTATCTTGGACTTGCGGCCTCCAGAACTGGGAGAAATACGTTTCTGTTGTTTCTAAGCCACCCCGTTTGTGGTACTTTGTTATAGCAGCCTGAGCTAAGGCTTCTTAGTAAGAAGCTGAGAACTTCGGCTTCAGGTTTCATGGTGTTGCAGGTGGACCAAAGCTCCATGGGGCTAAATGCCCCTGGGGCCACCCTCAGCCAACAGGTCACACATGGTGGATGAAGAGCCAGCTCCCCATCCCTCGGGGTGCCCTGAGCCCCCAGCAGTAACCTGCTTCTGGTTAACCCTGGGCTGTCTTCTCTTTCCCTTTCACTTCCCTGGGACCACATCACAGCCCTATCTGCTGCCCGGACAGTCGTGAGCTGGTCAACTGGATGAACGGACAAGACGCTTGGCAGCAAAGGACAGGGGCGCAGCTTGCCCACAACCCCACACAGGCGGCTGCTCCCAGCACGTCCAGACCACACGGGGCACGTGCGCAGCCTACAGCTCCCGCACAGGAAAAGCGCTTCTCAGCTGTCCCCACCAGCCTGCTATTTGTCATCCCATCCATCTGCTGTCCCCACGAAACACTCCCCCACGTCAGCTAAAATGGTGCACTGGGCTTGGAACCGGTTGAGAAAACGTCAGGCGGATGGAACCGAGGAGAAACCCGAAATAGCAACCCTGTGGACTGTCGTGGTGGCCGCAGGACTCGAGCCTTGGCACAGAAGGCCAGACTCCGGGGCCCAGGAGGCCTCTCCAGAGGGATTGTTCCATGATGTGGGGTGCAGGGAAGGCCCTGGGAGGTAGGAACAGCTGGGCCATCTCCCTCCACTCATCTACCTGAGGCCTGGTGCCTCTGCCCTTTCTTCCAACTTCCTTTCCCTCCTGCTTCTTGACCCTCTCTGGGAACAGAGGCAACTCCCCAGATATAAAATAGGATATGTTTAAAGCTGCTATTAAATATGTTTATCTATTAGTTTTCCAATCAATCTTCCATGTGGCAGGAGTACAATAAGAATGTGTGGATTCTTGGAACTTCCCTGGTGGCCCAGTGGTTAGGACTCTATGCTTCCACTGCAGTGGGCTGCAGGTGGACCAAACTAAGATCTCTGTGTTCTTGCGAGCTGGAGATTGGATGTTTTTTTCCTCAGAGGAAAGGGGTCATCTCACAAAGGCTGTTTTGATCTCAGAAGAGTGGGTCTTTACACATTCATCCATTCAACAAGTATGTACTGAGAGCCTACCATGAACCAGGCAGTGTCCTCAGCCCCAGGGATAACACGATGAGCAGAAGAAACAAAATGCCCACCTCGTGGAGATTGCAGGGCAGAGGGAGAGACAGATAGTAAACAAATGCATGTATGAATGTCATGTTTTAAGTGCTGTGAAGAAAAACAACACAGAGGAAAGGAAACAGAGATAGGGCTACCTCTTGGGTGGTAGTCAGGCAGTGTTCCAGTTCCATGGGGCCGCATGACAAGCCTCCTCAAATCTGAGTGATGGAAACAACAATCACTTTATTATCATTCAAGAGTCTGTGGACTGACTGGGTTCAGCTGGGTGGTTCTTCTGCTCCCCGAAGAGTATTCCTGGGGCTGCTGTCATATGAGGCTTCGCTGGGTGGGAACATTCCGGGTGATTCATTCACACACCTGTATCTCGGCTGGATGATGAGAAGCCCAGGCCCTGCTGGGATGTCAAAAGAGCTGAGCCCCTCTGCGTGCAGTCTCAGGGCTGTTCCCTCTTTGCTTGGCCTGTCCATATGGCCTTTCCCACAGCCTTTCCAGCAGGGTGGTCAGACTTCTTATGTGGCAGCTCAAGGCTCCCCAAATTCAAAAGTAGAAGGTGCCAGGACTTCCCTGATGGTTCAGGGGTTTAAAATCGCCTGCCAGTGCAGGGGACACAGGTTCAGAAGATCCCACATGCCATGGAGCAACTAAGCCTGTGTGCCACAACTACTGAAGCCAGCTCCCTAGAGTCCATGCTCCACCACAAGAGAAGCCACTGCAATGAAAAGCCTTCACATTGCCACCAGAGAGGTGACCCAACTCACAACCAGAGCAAGCCCTCACAGCAATGAAGACCCAGCACGGCCAAAAAATAACAAAATAAATTTTTAAAATAAATAAAATTTTATTAAAAAAAGCAGAAGCTGCCAGGCCACGTTAAGGCATAGTTCCAGAGTTGCACAGCATCACCTCTGACACATCCTGTTGGTTAAAGTAAGTCACGGGACCAACTCAGATTCCACGTAGAAGGGGGGCTGCATGGGACAGAGCACTGAGGGGCACGGTTCACTGGGTGCTGGTCACCCAGAGGCCTTGAAGATGGTGGGACATCTGGGCAGAGACCAGAATAGTGAAGAGGTGAGCATGCAGCTATCCGGGGCATGCAAAGGCCCTGAGGCAGGGGTGTGCTTGGGCTGTGAGAGGAAAGCGGAGTCCACTGTGGCTAGAGCTAGGCTCTGGGCAGCCTGCAGGCCAGGGAAGGGGATGGGGGAGCTGTGACCTCCAGGACCCACAACAGTCACCTGGTCTCAGTGCTGCTGGATCCTGGGCTTTCAGGTCCAGACTCCCCATCACTCTCACCAAGGCCCCAGGACAACCCTGTTTCACCTGCAGCCTCCCCTCCTCAGCTCTGCGTGTGCCTCCTCTGCTGGATGATGTCTCCGCAGCTCTGGACACCCCCTGCATGCTTCCAAGTTTTACTCATTTATCTTACCTCTGTCCCGGGTGCACGTGCACTCAGTCATGTCCGACTCTTTGCGACCCAGTGGACTGTAGCCCACCAGGCTCCTCTGTCCATTGATTCTCCAGGCAAGAATACTGGAGTGGGTTGCCCTGCTCTCCTCCAGGGGATCTTCCTGACCTTCTGTAAATCAAAATGTACTGTGAATAGACAGGCAGGAATTTGGGTTGGCTTTGTGTGCAGGCCCACAAATAATACTTGTGTGAGCAAACTAATTGGTCACTCCCTGCAGCGCCCCCACCCCTGTCCTGATCTAACAACATTTGGGACATATGGGGTGGGACTGCCTAGTAAATAATGAACAACTAAATTAACTTGGCAACAGAATAGCTCTTATATTAATAGTTCACTCCATTTATCTCAGTCACCTTCCAGTAAGCAATTATCCAGGGAGAATGAAGAAGTAAAGAAAATAGCCTTGGAAGTAGCCTCAGTGGAGACTGCAGGTCACAGGACAGCTCCACTTCACCTGTGACCCCAGTGTGCCCCGCAAGCCAGTCCTCAGACCAACTATCACAGCTTAGAGAGTCCTGGGTTAAAGGCGGAGGAGTGGTGAGAGGACATGAAGAAAGTGAAGCCAGGGTAAGTGTGGCCTCCTGGGCTGCAGGGCGTGGAGACAAGCAGCCCATGGCCCATGGTGGCTCAGGAAGCCTTGCCCATAAATGGTGTGACAGCAGGTGACGTTTATAAAGTGACCGGGTCACTCATAACAGATCAGATTGTGTTCACCATCTTCCATTTAAGATGAGGAAGTACACACATCTGGGAAAGACTTTCTTTGGAAGGGATAAGCAGATGCTCACCTACTTGTGACAGAAAATGTGATAGAAAATACCTGTGAAATTGTGCCCACCCCACCGCACCCCTCCTTTCCAATGGCAGCTCCTTCGTAGTCCCTGTCGCTGGCCCCTCCTTCACTCGCTACCCCCACGCTGGCCTGCCCACGTGCCTGTGAACGAACCTACAGCATTTCTTTTCCCTGGAACACTGGCATCTAACCTCATGTCTTCATGCCCTCTCTGCTCTAGCAAGGCTCAGGCTCCCCTATCCAACTCCAATCTCAAGGCAGAGCTCTCACCTTCCCAGACTCCTGGACGTCTCATCAACTTGAAAAGATCCAAACCAGAACTCCTGACTCCAGACCTCCCCGGACCTAACTCCTCACGCTTGGTCATCCTCAGATCAGTAAATGGCACTTCGACTCTTGCACAAAAACTCTGGAATCATCCTTGACTCTAGGGTGACGATCGTGTCATTCATATTTAAACTGAAACTGCCCCAGACAAAGAAAGATGTATGGTCTGACGATAACCCACATCCAATTCATCAACAAACCCAGTTAGCTCCACTCTGAAAAATATAACCCAGCATCTCAACATTCTCACCACCTCCTCCACCATCACCCTGGTCCAAACATTCCTCATGTCCTGCCTTTATTTCTGCAGTGGCCTCCAAGCTGGTCTCCCCACCTCCACCCAAGCCCCCGCCTCCAAATCTGTTCCCACAGCAGCCACAACCAGCCCGCTCCAACCTTGGTGAGATCACTTTTCTCTTCGGCTCAGAACTCTCAATGGTCTCCTAGTTCATTCAGGAGAAAAGCTGCCGTCTTTGCAACAGCGTGCAGCGGCTGCCTGTTGCCCCACCTCTCTGACCTGTCTACACTCGCCCAGCCCTCCTCAGCCCCTGCTCTCAGACACGCTGAGCTGAGCTGAGCGCATGTTTGTCCCAGCCTCGGGCTCTCCTCCCTGCCCTCACTTTCTCCAGGCCACATGTCCCCACCCACCTCCTCAACACAAAACACCTAAACGTCCCACCTTTCCTGTCTTCCCTTGTCCCACCGTCCTTGCTGTAGATGGCAGATTTCGTTGCCTAAAAAGGGCCACAGAGAGACATGGACGGTTCTCATCAGCTCATCTAGAACCATCATCCCACCAAAGAGGAAGACTCATTTCCCTCCCCTCAATGTGGACCGGCCTTAGGGACTTGCCTGTGACAGAAAATGTGGCAGAAGTGACCCAGCGGGACTCTGGAGGCAGCCTCCTCACAGGAGACAGCAGCCTGATGCTCCCTGCACAACATTCCCTAGGAGGCCACCACGTCAGAGGAAACCGGCAGAGAGACAATGAGGAGAGACACACAGGGAGGCACACACAGGTGACAGCCAGCCTCAGGTACCAGAGGCTCAAGAGAACCAGCCTTCAGATGGGCCCGAGGCCCAGACTCCCCACAGCAGACGGCGGCCGTCCCCGCCGCCCTGTGCTGTGCCCTTCCCCGTTCCTGCCCCCCCCTCCAGCCCCGAGCCAAGTTTGGCACAGTGTTTATGGTCATAGTAATGGAACATCAATTCTGATCTTCTCTATACTATGTAACATAGGAGACTTCCCTGGCGGTCCAGTGATTAGCACTTGGCACTTTCACTGCCATAGGCCTGGGTTCAACCCCTGGTCCAGGAACTAGGATCCCACAAGCCACACAGCGTGGCCCCCCAAAAAGTATATGTTTATGCTTATTTCTCATCTGTCTTCCCCCAAGAGAGACAGTACTCCTGGAGGGCAAGGACTTGGGTCCATTTCTTCCAGCCTCAATATTTAGTACCGCACACACATTGGGCACTCAGTCAATATTCGTTGAACACACGAATCTCTGCTAATTAAAGAAAACTGCTCCTCACTATAATTCGCAATACCTTCTGCCGAGGCATAAGACCTTTTCCTGAAGACAGCGTTCTCTGGTGTGTTTTGGACCAGCTCCCTGTTAAAAAATATCTCTTGTCAGCCATCTGGAAAATGATAAAGTTGGATCCATACCTCCCACTATACGCCAGGAAATAGTCCAAACGGATCAAAGATTTATATGCGATAAAATGAAACCATTAAAGTCCTAGAAAAAAGCATGACAGAATGCCGATACAACCTTAGAGTAGGAAGGCCTTTCTAACTACGATTCACACTCCAGCAGCCATAGAAGAAAAAGATGGATCAATTCAAACTACAGAAACATCACAAAACTTCTGCTTGGCCAAGAAAAGCCAGCATGAGCAAAATTGAAAGATGAATGATGATCTGGGAGAAAACCAGCAAACAAACAAATTTCTACTGGTTGGACAGAAAAAAAGACCAACATCCGAACAGAAAAATGGGCATTCAGGCAGTTCATGGGGAAAGGAACTAAAAACAGGCCTTAATCAAATGAAAAGCGTGCAACCTCTTTCTCTCACACAGAATAAGAAAAATGTGAAACAAAACATGTGAGAATTGCACCATAAAGAAGGCTGAGCACCGAAGAATTGATACTTTCGAATTGTAGGCTGAACTCTTGAGAGTCCCTTAGATAACAAGATCAAACCAGTCAATCCTAAAGGAAATCAGCCCTGAATATTCACTGGAAGGACTGATGCTGAAGCTGTGATACTTCGTCCACCTGATGGGAAGAACCAACTCATTGGAAAAGATCCTGATAGTGGGAAACACTGAAGTCAAAAGGAAAAGGGGGCAGCAGAGGATGAGATAGTTAGATAGCAGCACTGCTCAGTGAATGAACTTGAACTTGGGCAAACTCCAGGAGACTGTGAGGGACAGGGAGGCCTGGCATGCTATAGTCCATGTGGCTGCAAATAGTTGGATAAGATTTAGTGACTGAAAAATAACAACAAAACAAATTTACACTGAGAAACTATTTGTCCCCTATCAGCTTGGTCCAAATCCCAAACCATGGCAAAACAAGGTGGGTAGGGTGTGGGGAAGGGCAATCTTATACTTTGTTTGTGAGACTGCTAATCAAATTGGTATATCTCTGTGTTGGGGAATTGGGCCATGTTGATCAATGCTATGGAGGGTCTATCCTTAGCCCTAACAATTGCATTTCTGGGAATTTATCCTACAGATATGTCTGCACATATCTGAAATGACAAATGTACAAAGTTACTCATTGTAGCATTCTTCATAGTAGCAAAATATTGGAAACAACATAAATGCCCATCAGTAGGAGTTAGTGGTATATCCACAGGATACAATAGCAGGCAGCTATAAAGGAGAATGAGGTTTCTTTTTTGTACTATACGGTAAGAGCTATGAGATGTATTATTAGAAGAAAAGTATAGGGGTGGGGAGAGGGATAAATTAGGAGTTTTGGATTAGCAGATACAAACTATTATATATAAAACAGAAACAACAAGATCCTATTATATAGCATGGGTTACTATATTCAATCTTTTAATAAATAAACTGTAATGGAAAAGAATACGAAAAAGAATATGTCTATGTGTAAGTAAATCACTTTGCTGTACACCAGAAACTAACACAACACTGTAATATAACTATACTTCAATAAAAAATAAAGAAAAAAAGGAAAACGCAGGGTTCCAAAGAGTATGCCTGATGCTATATGTTAATTTTAAAAAACAACGGTAGAGAACAAGGACACAAATGTTCATATTTGCTTCTATAGGAGTAAAGAAACTCCAGAAGGTTCCCAAGAAGCTAACAGTGGTTGATCACGATGGATGGTAGAGGAGAGGCTTGGCAGATGAGAGACACGTGTGGGGGAAGGCTTGTCTTTGCATACATTTAAAAGTATTTTTTATTTTTCTCCCAAACACAAGATAATTTGCAATAAGTGATTCACTCCTTTAGCTCCAAAAGAGGTCCCTTATCAAAACGTAAATATTGGACCTCAATCGGTTTCACAGCTAAGAATCCATTCCTATGATCTTTCCCTCCCTCACCTTGGAAACCGCCACGTGAACCACCCCTGGAGGCCCAGAGTGTTGGCTGCTTAACAGCCCAGTGGTCCTGCCTCCCCGCCACTCCCCAGGGATAAGCCACAGCCAACAGCCTCCCTCGGCCTCAAGGTGAGACTCGTCAGGCTGCGGCTAGGCTCCAGCTGCACCCTCATCCTCGCTTGGTTTCTCTCTCTTGTACCTGGATCCCTCACCTCCTTCCCGGTTTCTCTTGAGAGCCTCCCCCAGTAAACCACATGCCCTCGATTCCCGGTTTCAGGCTCTGCTTCAAGGAACCCAACCTAGGACATCGAGCACATACAGCACATGGGTGATAACAGATCCCTCTTTCCAAAACAAACCGCCAGGAGGCACTTCTGACGAGCACAAGAATTCATTTCCATTCTCAGTGCTGACCGAAGATCAATCAACAGCAGAGAACTTCCTGACCTAGCCTGACTTTGTACAGGCTAATGGATGGATTCCGATGAGGGCAGAAGATAACAAAAGTTCATCCATATCCATCCTCACCACTATGGACTTAAGTTTCCAAGGCTGCCAACCTGAGAAACCAGTGCCCTAAATCCTGATCCTGGACGCTGTAGCAGGATTTCCTGACAACTGGCTGAGAGCAGGACAAGCAAACGGGTGGGAGGAGGGGACAGAGGCTCGGGTGGTCGTCAGCTGGTTTTGCCTGCCACGGCAGAATCTGCAAGCTGCTCCCATGATCTGTCCCCTCTGCCCTGGCCTACGAGAGCCCATGGCTCAGAAACTGTGTTCCCTCCCCCGCACGCCCCTCCCTAACATGGCGAAGTCCTCACCCTGGAATATGACTGGGCTAGGTGCCATTTCTGCCAGCCGATTCAGAGGGCGGCTGGGACCTGTCCACACCTGAACCAGACCCAGTGCCGCCCCATCCATGTCCCCTCAGCGTTTGCTGTGCTTGGTGTATTAACATTGCTCACGGCCAAGCCCTTGGGCTCTGCCTGAGGGGTTTTCTTGGCACTTGAGGCATGCCTGGTCAGTGCACAGGGCAAGATGGAAAGGCCCAGAAATGAATGCTCCCATGCCAACATCCTCAACCAAACCCCAGGCATGCAGAGCCAGTGGTCAGTGGCTTGCTGTGCCCCTCCTGTGGGCAACTGCCTCCCAGAGACCCCCCTCTGGGATTGACTGCCCACCAGTAACTTTCCTGGTTGTATTTGGGTGTGCATGCTCAATCGCTAAGTCATGTCCCCTTCTTTGTGACCCCATGGACTGTAGCCCATCAGGCTCCTCTGTCCAGGGGATTTCCCAGGCAAGAATATTGGAGTGGGTTGCCATTTCCTTTTCTAGGGAATCTTCAACTCAGGAATTGAACCCCATCCCCTGCATTGGCAGGCAGATTCTTTGTCACTGTGTGACCAGGGGAAGCCCAACTGTCCTAGTAATGGTCCCTGTATTGTCTTCCTTCTCCTGTCCCACTCCCCCACACCCTACATCTGTTCTTTCCTGGGATCATCTCCTAAGCCAGCAACTTGACCCTGAACTCTCACCTCAGAAGCAGCTTCTGGAGGAAACCAAACCTCGACAATTCTCTTACTGGCTGAAACCCAGATGCTCAGCTCCAATGAAGCACATATTGACAAGGAACCAAAGCGACAGACACGGAAAGTCCAGGTCCCTAAGTAATGGCATGGAGGTGAGCTACCTGCCAACCCAGAGCCACCAGGTGAGGAGGAAACATCCTGCTTTAAGCCACATCATGTGCTGGGAATCTTTGTTCCCGTAGCTGTGCCCTGTCTTAGCTGGTACACCTGCCCAATATCCATGTCCTCTCTGGCCAAAGAACCCTGCTTTCCTGCTGGGGAGCCACTCAGACCTCTCCTAGGCCAGGGTGTAGTCAGCCTGCCCTCTCAGCCCTGTTTCAGAGGAGGCAGGAGCCCCAGGTCAGGCCTGGGCACAGAGCATAGTGATTGGCTGGGGTCAAGGGGAGACAGTGATGAGAGAGAAACTGGGCCAATCAGAGACAAGAAGCATCAGCCCAGGATAAAGCTCCGTCCAGAACAGTGGATGGTCATCCAGCCCCCATTCGTACCTGCCTGAGAAAGAAGCCACCTGGAGGAAAACTGGATAAAAGAAAAAAAGATACAGGGTCAAATGATTTAAGCACCTAGGCCCAGCCACCTCTGAAGCTGGAAAAACCCCAGACGTTACAGCTAATACATTCTTTTTGTCCATTAAAGTCATTTTAAATTGACTTTTTGTCACTTGCAACCAGAAGAGTTCTGTTTAATAAAAATCTGACCCTAAAGAGAACACCACGTCAGCTAGTTCACAATTCCCTGTGCAAAACCAGCCATAGAGCAGATCATCCAGACAGAGTCACTTAGGTATTCCCTTACAGGAATGTCAAATAACCGAGGAAAAAGAACCAGCTGCCTCCTAACTTCTCTCTCCTGCGTTAAGTGCTGAGACCCAATGCCACTCACTCATTGGAGCCAGGGTTGAGCCCTCAGCACTGGCTCTGTCCCAGGAGGCTGCACCTGGCAACCTCCCTACCCCACCCCACCCCACATGCCGCCATGGGTCCCAATGGCGACCCTGCCACGGCTGATGCTCAAATGTACTGTTCAGACCACATGGCACCACAGCCCTGGCCCAGATAGCTGGAGCTGCAGACACAGTTGACAGGACCCATGTGGCCCTGTGGTGCTGTCTTGCCCTTCACCACTGCCCCGGGGCAGTGACACAGGTGGTGAGGACCCCTCAAAGCCTGCCTTCGTCTCACACCAGCCTCAGGTGCAGCCAATGTTGAACTAGAGGCCTGTCTTTCCTTTCTGAAGGGAGGGTGGGGAGAGGGGGGGAAAGGAGTTCTGACCAGATTTAGGATCCCTGGACCCTTCCTCCAGTTCCAGCGCAGCTCCAGGCGCAGAGATGCTGACCCTATGGGAGCGACCAGAGAACGTCATGCTTGGCTTGGTGCCTGGTGCATCATAGGTGTGAAAAGAGAATTTATTTCCTCCTTCCTTCCTTCTGAAGAAAAGTGCTGCTGACTCCACAGAGAAGTGTTGAGTTATAGGAGGTACCACTTAAACCAGACTGTAGCCTGAAGCCTGACCACAGTGTTGGGGGCGGAGGGAGGAAATAGGTGAGAGAAGGTGGAAGCGACGAGGCAGGGAAGAAGGGGAGGATGATGTAGGCAGGGAGAAAAGAAGAAAATGGCCATGCCATCGAAACGTTCCCAGACCAACCCCAAAGCCAAGGTTTCCTTAACTTTCCAGAGGGGAATGAACCTGTGCACTCAGCCAGCGCCAAGGGGTCAAGGGGCAGCGAGGTGCTGTGGATCAGACCTCCTGCTGGGTTCCGACAGCTCCTGGGACTGGGGTAAACCTCTCCCACCACAGTGGCTCTGGGGAGATCCGGGTCCTTCCTCTCACCCCTCCAGGCATGGAGGGGGACCCTGAAAACCACCCCACACTCCCTCCCCCCCAGCTTCCCTTTTGCTTCATCTCAGTCTCAGGCCGACTTTCTCGCTAATGTCCCAGGTGTGGACGTGCAGGTGGCTGAAGGTCACTGTGCTCAGCACTCACAGGCCATGAAGGAGATACTGATGCCACTGTTGTCCCCCCCACCACTCAAGGGCACTAAGTATGCTCCGGGGCTCCTCATGCTCCAGCCTTGGCCCTAGTGCCAGTCTCAAGGAGGGTGGACGATGGCCTTCAGCTAGCAGGCCTGACCCCGGAAGCCAGAGCATCTCCATGGGAACACCCTGGCCACCAAGAGTGTCTGTGAGCCTACCCAAGGTGAGCCCAGCGCCTCTGCCCAGCTCACCAGGCATGTGTTTACCTTTACCCAGTGCTCAAGATTCGCTTCTTCAAACCCACCCACTAGTATAAAACATCGACTCCCAAACACCTGAAGTCGAAGGTCCTACAGTAGCCCTAGACAGGGAGCACCAGGTCAGCACTCTCCTGTTGCATTCTGAGCCGGATAATTCCACAAGGATGTTCCCTTTATTAGAATAATTCCGGCCGATGCTTTCAGAATAACAGAATTCGTTTTCCTTGCTGGAGTAGCATTTCAAGTGGAAGTACTTTTATTTAAAGGCACCATATCAATCTCTCCAAGGGTGTTTCTCTCAGAACACCCCTGCCTCCATGTGTGAAAATCCTAAAAACAAAACAAAAACGAAAACTAGACCCAGACGGTGATCACAGCCCTCCACAAGCTTCCATTAGTGTGATAGCCTTCCTGAGGGCCCAGGTGACAGGGACCTGATGCCACTGTTATCAATGACAGTATTGGCATGGAGCCCCCAGTGAGGCCCCCAGGACAGAGAGATGAACGGACCACTTGGACTCTGGAAAAGCACGTGGGGCAGGGGACCTGCAAGACCAGGAATCCGTGGACACGTGGCAGAGCTGGCATCCACACCCCTCTCCTACTTCTCCTCCTCCTCGCTCAGGTTGGCGTTTCCCTGGAGCGAGGACGTCATCTTGTTTTGCAAGAGAGCTGCCAGTTTCTTGGATGTCTTTTTGAGGAATGCGCTGCCCGGGTGGGCACCGTTCACGTGCAGGTACAGGTCCTCCTGGGTGGGGCCCGTGTAGCCGCAGTCCTCGCAGACATACAGCTTATCCCGGCGCTGCTTATAGGCGTACTGCTGCTGCACCCCATGGATCTTCTTCAGGTGGGACTCCAAGGAGCAGCGCTGGGTGAAGGCTTTGTGGCAGACGTCACACTTGTAGGGGCGAATGCCTACAGGGGTGAGGGGCAGACACAGAACCATGGGTCAAGGCCAAGCCAGAGCCTCTCACCTATGAGGCCATTAAAAGTCATCCGATACAACCCAATGGCAAAAAACCCCCAAGTGATCCGATTCAAAAAACATGCAAAGGAACTGAATAGGCATTTTTCCAAAGAAGACATACGAAGGGCTGAGAGACACAAGGGAAGATGCCCTCAATACCAATCACCAGCAAAGTGCAAATTGCCACCACGCAGGTAGGAAGGCCAACTCACTGGAAAAGACCCTGACGCTGAGAAAGACTGAAGGCAAAAGGAGAAGAGGGTAGCAGAGGATGAGATGGTTAGGTAGCATCACCAACTCAAAGGATATGAGTTTGAGCAAACTCTAGGAGATAGTGGAGGACAGAGGAGGCTGGCACGCTGCAGTCCATGGGGTCACAAAGAGTCAGACATGACTTAGCAATGGAACAAGGTAGGAGAAATCACCTCACCCCTGTCAGAATTTCTATTATCAACAAGACAAGAGGCAACAAATGCTGGAGAAGGTGTGGAGAAAAGGGTACCCTCATGCACTGTTGGTGGGAATGTAGATTGGTGCAGCCACTGTGGAGAACAGGGTGGAGGTTCCTTGAAAACTTAAAGACAGACCTTCCATATGATCCAGGAATCCCACTATCCATATTTATCCAAAGAAAGTAAAAACAGGATCTCAGGAAGCTATCTCCACACCCATGTTCACTGTAGCGTTATTCACAACAGCCAAGACATGGAAACAACCTAAGTGTCCCTCAACAAATGAATGGATAAAGGAGATGCGGCACATATCTGCAATAGAGAATCATTCAGCCAGGACAAAGGAGGAGATCCTGCCATTTGCAACAATGTGGATGCACTTGAGGACATTATATTCAGTGAGATGAGCCATAGAGAGGAAGACAAATAGCGTGTGGTTTCACTTAGATGCAGTAAAGTCCAACTCCCCCGAGAAACAAGAGAAACACACTTGTCAGGGGCTCACGGGTTGGGGAAATAGGGAGAAAAAAAGAATCACCTTAAGCAAGGATGAAGAATATGAGGAAAATGGTTAAGGCAGGAGACAAAATTGTCCACAGAGCAAACATAATAAAAACAGACGCAAACAGCAAAACTCTACCACCTCGCTTTAAGAGGAGGTACTCTAATCTTCTCACTTGCCTGCCCTAATGTTTGGGCTTCAAAGTGGGCAGAGTAAACCGGCTTTTATTTTAGTTTGGGTTTTCCAGGAAAAGGAAGTATTTGGAAGGTGCCTCCAGGAAGGGAGACCCAAGGAACAGTGTGAGGTGACTCCTCACCTTCAGAGGAAGGAGAAGATGACAAGGTAGGGAGGGAGGTCATCCAGTCAGTGGGCAACCAGGATTCAACTGGTCAAGCAAGGTAGGGGACAGAGGAGAACACACCCCTCCGAGTCACCCTGCCCCTCGGGAGCCAGGGTCTTTGTCCCTCTGCTCAGGCAGCACCCTGGAGAGCGCCCTTGGTGGGTGGGGCTCTCTCTCCCCAGCAGGTCCCATCTGCCTGGAAGTAGGGGTGAGGAGCCTCCAGCAAGAATACCTGCAGTGGTCAGCTTCGATGTGGACAGATGTGCTCAGAAGCGACAAGAGACAGGGGCAGGGCAGTGATGACATTGGCTACAGTCAGGAAAGCATCTCCAACCTAGATCGCATGCTGACTTTAAATCTGGTCTACTATCAGTGGGGCCTGCCTCCTGGCTGGAGAAGCCACAGGTACCATACAGAGCAAGAAGCTCAGCAATCAAATGACAGTCACCCCCACACCCCCACGGATACCCCACTGGGTGAGATGGAGCTTCTAGAAGTCCAGAGAGGTCCATGGAGCAGAGAGGAGGCTGCAAGTAGTTAGACCATCTCAGGGCCTAGTGGCCAGGAGGACCACTTCCCACAGGAATTCCCAAAGCTTTAGGCTCAAAATTTAAGAGTATGCAAAACCATCAATCAAGATAAGTATTTTCAAGGACTTCCTGGTTAGTATAGTGGTTAGGACTCGCACTTCCACCACAGGGGACATGGGTCTGATCTCAGGCAGGGTAACTAGGATCCTGCATGCCCCGTGGTGCAGCCAAAAAAAGAAAAAAATTATTTGAGTTGCTGAAAAAATAGTGAAAATTAAAATTCACACTCTAAAGTGCTTATTTGACTTATACAACAATGAAATTTATTACAATTTTACTATCCTAGCTTTAATGGAAGCAAACTATTAAAAGTATCTTCGAAATCTACTTTTTTTGCTTAACAATATTCCTAGGGTACCAGTCAGAATGGCAATCATTAAAGTCAACAAATAAATGCTACAGAGGGGGTGGAGAAAAGGGAACCCTTCTACACTAACGGTGGGAATGTAAATTGGTGCAGCCACTATGGAGAACAGTATGGAGGTTCCTCAAAAAACTAAAATAGAGTTACCATATGACCCAGCAATCCCACCCCCAGGCATATATTCAGACAAAACAATAATTTAGAAAAACGCATGCACCCGAATGTTCATAGCAGCACTATTTACAATAGTCAAGATATGGAAGCAACCTAAATGTCCATCAACAGATGAATGGCTAAAAATGTGGTGCATATACACAATGGAATACTACTCATCTGTTAAAAAGAATGAAATAATGGATGTCATTTGCAGCAACATGGATGCAAGCAGAGATGTTCACAGTAAGTGAAATAAGTCAGACAAAGACAAATATCCTATGATATCACTTATATGTGGAATCTGAAAAGAACATATAGTTAAAGTCACTCAGTTGTATCAGACTCTTTGCAACCCCACAGACTGTAGCCCACCAGGCTCCTCTGTCCATGGGATTCTCTAGGGAAGAATACTGGAGTAGGTTGCCATTTCCTTTTCCAGGGGATCTTCCCAACCCAGGGATCGAACCCAGGACTCCTGCCTTGCCGGCAAATTCTTTACCATCTGAGCCACCAGAGAAGCTCAAAAAAAGAACATATATGTATAACTAAGTCACTTTGCTATACAACAGAAATTAATACAATGTTATAAAACAACTATACTTCAATAAAAAATAAAAATAAGTAAATAGTCCTGGAGAGTTTACCATGGTAGTGTTTACAGCTTGATTTCATCCCTTTTCAGGAGCACCAGTGTTTTGTTGTTCAGCTGCACTCAAATCCCATCTTTTAAAGACTATAGAGATTAAGGAAGCACTGCTGCAGCCCACACCCTCAAGTCACATCATGCTGCCTTGTACAGCCTGGTACTAAGGTGGGTCCACCCTACATCACATCACCTAAGAGCTTGTTGGAGTGCAGAGCCTCGAGCCCCCACTCTAGACCTCCTGATTCAAGCAAAAGCAGTGGTTTTCAAATTTGAGTCCAAAACAGAATCACCCAGATAGAGGGCTTGTCAAAACACAGATTCCGGGCTCCCCACACTCACTGGCAATCCTGGTTCTGGGGTAGGGCCAAGAACCTGTATTTTCTAGCTGTTTCCCAGGTGATGCCGAGGCTACTTATGCTGAGGTCTGAAGCGATGCCATGAAGCCATAGGACAGCGCTTGGGGTGTCTGAGTCAGACATGCACCCGTCTTTTCCCCAAGGTTCCAAGTCCCCAGTTCCTTACTGGTGCTTCCTGGAGAGCTATATCTGTTTATGAAGTTACACAGATGATAAAGGAAGTCAAAATGGAAAAAAAACAAAACAAAAAACTCCCCACCCTCATTCAACCACCTGAACAAACTGAATGGCTTCCACTATTCTTCCACATCCAGAAGCCTCCATCATTGCCTCTACACTCAGTATGAAAAAAATCCCATCAGCTCAGTGTTGTAGTGGGGTGTTCCTCCAGCCCACTCAAGCAGAAGGCAGGCCTGTGTTATATTCTGCTGGTTCCAGAAAAACTGCCAAAAGAAACTTCATTATAATGCTCAGCACTTGGCATATAATAGGTGGTCAGTAAATCACTTTTAAAAGAACGAATGAACCCTCCTGGCCCAGGAAAAGAAAGGAAGATCCCCTGGAGGAAGAAATGGCAACCCACTCCTGTATTCTTGCCTGAAGAATCCCAGGGACAGCGGAGCCTGGCAGGCTACAGTATGGGGTCGCTAAGAGTCAGACACAACTGAGCAACAAACACTGTCACTGTCAATCATCTTTCAATGAATGAATGAATGAATCCTACTGGCGTAGGAAAAGAGGTCAGTCACATCTTGGAGGCTAGTTTTCTACAAACGTAGGGGCTATGATGAGACCTGCCCCAAAGGAATACACCATGTAGGTTGCATGTTTGGGCACAAGGGGCTTTGTGTAACACAGGCCTCTGGGCCCACATGGCAACTGGCTTCTACCACCTCTGGCCAATCAAGAATCACCCTGATTTCAAACCTGAAGCTCATCAAGACAAATTCACCCAGAGACCAGCTGCTCCTTTCAGGAGGAATCGGAAACAGCCCACGACTATTTTAAAACATCCAAACTCAGCCGGTGGCGAAACCAGCACATTTCCACCAGGTTTAACCTGGAGCAATGACTCCTGGATTTTGAAAGTGGGTGCTTTTCCCACCCTACTCCTGGAGGTCCCCACCCCATGGTGGCCTGAGAAGGGGGGTGGACAGGGCTGCACTGCTTGTCCCTAGCCCTTCCCCTCAGACAAATCCACATGCAGAGTCACGTCTCCTTCCTCTCTTCGTCCAGCTGCTTAGCTGAATTGTACGGGCACCGCACCCAGTGCAGACTAGATGGCAAGGGCGAGAGGGTATCGGAACCCTGCATCGTGTGGGTGACAGAGGCGGGGAGGGGGAGATAGAAGGCCCCACACCTTGTTACTGCAGTTAATCTTCCCTTCTGCAAACCTGCTCCCCCCACCCCATCACCACATTCACCCCTCACTCACTGCAGCAAGCAGAACTTGTCACGCAGCAGCTGCCTCTTGGTGACTCTGAGCTTGGGAACAAGTTCCTAACTCCTGGAGTCCGCCTTTCTCCTACAGACTCAGAGGTCAGCAAAGAAGATGGCCAGGAAGGAGCCCAGGTGAGGGAGACCAATGCCAAGGTCTCCCTGTCTTGGACACGAGTGCTCTTGAACAATGGTAATCGAGTCTGTGCTGGGAGTGGGGTTCCAGAACTGAGACACCATCCCCGACACCTAGACAGTAACAGTCTCCAAGGCCACTGGAAACCCAGGCATTACCCATCAGCCACTCATCAACCCAGTCCATGCCTCAGTTTCCTCACCTGTAAAATGGGGACAATAATTAATACCTCCTTGTAAGGCTGCTCTGAGGAGTAACTGAGAGCTCATGAGCCAAGGATCCACACACAGTAAATACTCAATGGGATGCAGTCTCAAGTGCCTACAATCCAGGTCAAAAGAATGCAAAGACACTCTTTAGCATTTCCTGTTGTTTAGTTCCTAAGTTGTGTCTTTTTTGGGACCCCATGACTGTAGCCTGCCAGGCTCCTCTGTCCATGGGATTTTCCAGGCAAGAATACTGGAGTGGGTTGCAATTTCCTACTCACAAAAGAGTCAGACACGACTTAGTGATAAAACAACGACAATATTTACAGAGGAATTCTTTAATGTGTTACATTTCTTAAATGTAGACATATATTTTAATGTACACCTAAGTACTATTTAAGGAGCCAAAGCAATGATTCAATCACAGTATCATTTGTCAATGACAAAAATAAAAGCATGTTAGTGACTGGAAAAAAAAACTCATTTGTTAAAAAGCATTATGGAAAAGACATGTGATGAAATTTTTAAAAAAGCATTAAAATAATTATTAAAAAAATCAAAAATTTTTTTAAAAAGGATAATATTTAAAAATGTGGTCCCTAGGGACTTCACTGGCAGTCTAGTGGTTAGGACTCCGTGTTTCCACTGCATGGGGCCTGGGTTCAATGCCTAGCTGGGGAACAAAGATCCTGTATGCCATGTGGCATGGCAATATATATATATATATAATAATAATAATAGTAAAATGTGGTCCCTAGGCAGCTGGTGGAAAGAGGCTGGAACAGACTTCCTTCCCCAGCCACTTTCAGTGCTGTGCACCTGTATCACCTGGTCCAGAAAATACTGTGTGTGGGATATCACAAAGGGTTCCTTCTTTTCAAATGTTCTATTTCTACTGCCAAATCAAGCGTCATCTCACATATCCCCAAAGAAAAGTCTTTGTCACTGGCAATATCTATGTTGTTCTGCTTGCTGTATCTAAGTCTCCTTTACTGAACTTTATTCAAATGTGGGCTTCCTTGAAAAGCTCTCTGCAGGCCTCAAGGGAGTGGTCGTTTAGGGCAACATCTGCAAGAGGCAACGTGACCACGCCCATAAAATCAGAAGCGGTCTACCCTTCAGCCAGCTTCAGGGAGATTATCTACAGGAAGACTAAACAAGGAGGCAAAGGATATATAAGATTTGTGATTGTGTTCTCTAAAATTAGAAGAGAGGGTGAGAAACAAAAGAAATAGGCAAGGGAGGAAAGGGAAAAAAACCTGAAAATGAAAGACAGTGTTACATTTGGAGCAAGAAAAAACAATGACAGTGCCTCCATATTTGAAATTACATCATCATCTCACAATAAGAAACACCCTGACACCCATTCAACAGAGTGAGACACCTCCACCCGCACAGGTAGGAAACAATCTCCCAAATAGATAGATAGTACATGAAAATACTAAAACTTTCTGGGGAAAAAAATTAAATGGTAGTTTGCTTTCAGGAGGGGCTTCCCTGGTGGCTCAAGATGATCAGGAGTCTGCCTGCAGTGTGGGAGACCTGAGTTCGATTCCTGAGTTGGGAAGATCCCCTGGATGAGGAAATGGCAACCCACTCCAGTATTCTTGCCTGGAAAAATCCCATGGACAGAGGAGTGCGGCAGACTATGGTCCATGGGGTCGGACATGACTGAGCAACTTCACTTTGCTTTAAAGAGTGGAAATAGGGCTTGGTGTGGAGAGGAGGCTTCTTTTTTTTCTTTCTTTCATTCTTTTCCTTTTATATTATTTTTTGTAGCTAAAAAGTAAGTCAAAATCAAAGAGGGGAGAGCTTGTTGAGTGAAGGAGTGTGTTCTGCTCCTCAGCTCCCTGGGCTGGGAGGGGTGGAAGTAACTCTATTCTTCCCCCACGCACCCCACTCAAGCCTCTCCCAGCCTGTGCTTCTCCCAATCCAATCTCTCCACTCCTTTCCTTTAGCCTCCAAACAAACAACACCATCGTTTCCTCCTCTTCAATCAAGAAGGGATTTGTTGGCCTTTCTTTCTGAATGTGGCCCAGATGGAAGATAAGGCCAGAGGGCCCCTTGGGGGCTGGGGTGGGGGTGGGGGCAGGGCAGACACAATCGCTTTGGTCAACAGCACCCCCATTCCCTCAAGTGACCTCCAATCTGAATTCCTCAGTCTCCTCCCACGGAACTCAGAAGCTTCCACAGGAATGACAAGCACCTCGAACTGACTATTTTATTCTAGCCAGAGTTGTAAAGGTATAACCAGCATGGGTTACGTGCTCTGGAGCCTCCCACAAACTGAGCAGATGACCCTAGACATGTGTGCCCTTTTCAGCTGGTTGCAGCAGCTATGCTTTCTCCTTTATAGCTTCTATGTTACTGGAGTCTTTCACACAGTAAGTAGTCACTTTTACAAATGAGGAAAATAAAATGCTTTGAATTAAAGCCATATTTGTCTGATGAGCCTGGCGCATCGGGTCACAGTGACAAACAACACCCAGACCACACACCTGACACCTCCGCAGACGTGACTCGGTGTTTCCTCTCGCCCCCTGGCGCCAGCGGTGCTCAGCGTCCCCAGGCATCGAGGGCAGAGACAGTGAGTACCGAGTCTGGCCCATGCTGGTTGCTACATTCTACTGTAAATGACAGATCTCCCCACACCAAAAAGCAAACCGTCTCCTTCCATGGATGGCCAGCTGGTTCAACCTAAAAGATTTAAACAAAGCCAAAAGAATATTCTCTAAAAACAGACCCATGACATTTTTCATGGGCTGTGAACTGAATATACATTCCTTTCTTGAAAGCTCTCCCCTACTCTCCCCCCTTCCCTCCTCTGTCTCATTTTGACCTGATGCTGGCCTCAGTGACCCTGTCAACTCCTCTCAAACAGAGCAAATCCCTCTATTCTGTGTGCAGTGAGTGCTCTTGGTTCCCCGACCGGACCCCCTTGAGTGGCCCCCACTTGCCTGGGGCAGGACAGGCCTGTAGAGCCAGTCCCACCCAAGATCCTGGTGGGATCAGGCTAAGGCCACATCCCTGCTACACTGTGCAGCTCCCTGCTGCCTTGCAGGCTTCTCCCAAGAGCCCACCCTTCAATACATTGGTTTATAAGAATCACCATCTCAGGGACTCTCTGGTGGTCCAGTGGCTGAACTATGCGCTCCCAACGCTGAGGCCCCGGGTCCAATCCTTGGTCAAAGAACTAAAGATCCTGCATGCCACAACTGAGACAGGGCATAGCCAAATAACTAAAAATAAAAGTAATTATTTTAAAAAAAAAGAAAAAGAATCACCATCTCAGTAACTGCTTGTAGGGAACCCAACCTAAAACCATCTGGATTGAAAATAGCCACTCGTTTGCCAATATATTTTCACAAGATGGTAACAGAGCTGCTTCTTTCTATTCCAGTTTCTTTCAACCTGGAGTCAGATGTCACGTGGCTACTCCCTGCAACCCTCCACCTCACTCGTACACCCCCGATCTACTCTTTCCTTGGTGAAGTCATATCCAAAAGAGAAGTCTAATCTTTTCTTTCATCTACTTGGATATTAAGGTCAGACATTTCCAGGCTCCAGTTTCCCTGGGTCTTTTCCAAGATGTTTCCTCCTGTTCTGAGTCTTTCCTTAGACGCTCTGTTCTCTCTGGGGCTGCAGAGGGAAGGAAGAGATGAGGGGGAGGAGATTCACCCTGCTCTTTGGGCCCCACCCAGCTCTGTCCACCTCTCAACACTGTCCTTCCAATTCTCAAAACAAGGGTCCAGAGATCTTAGGTAAGTTTTTACATTAATCATGGACTGGCCCAACTGGACTGGGAGCAACCGTACCTTCATTGAACTAGCTACTGTACTTGGGAAAACAGAGTCCACATCTTTGCTTCTGGTCCAAATACAACATTTACCTGTCACTATCCAGTGCAAAAATCCAGCATCTGTGTCTCAACCAAAGCCAAAGCCAAGTTCACAGAATTCTGGTGAGCTCTTTGGAGCTAGTGAGGTGGTTCACATGAGCTACAAGGTCAGAGGACCCCCAAGTCTTTGCTCTTTTTACCGATTACCCCTTTGGCATACAGCTCAGAGCTTACAGGGCAGGCCTCTCGAGCCAGGAGGACAGGTCTCTCCCTCAGCTCCTGCTCAGCAGCATCACCGCAACTGGTGGCCTTTTGTTGATCTGCCAGAGTTAATTTGTCAACAAGCCCTTGACTCCTCTCTTTGGGTCATCATTTCCTGGAGGCAAGTCTCCATCAGAAAATAAACCAGAGCAGGGAAAACAGGTTCAAGACATTTCCTTAATACTTTTTGTTAACCACCATAAAGAATCTACCTGCAATGCAGGAGATGTGTGTTCGATCCCTGGGTCAGGAAGATCTAGAGGCAGAAATAGTAACCCACTCCAGTATTCTTAACTGGGAAATCCCATGGACAGAGGAGCCTGGCGGGCTACAGTCTATGGGGTCACAAAGAGTTGGACACGGCTGAGCATCAGAAGACCAGAAGTCTAGAACTGGCTCTGGGCCCCTTAAGAAGCTTAAGGAGGAGTCACTTTAAGAGTTAAAATTATGATTAAAAAAATTAAAATCATTATCTATAGATTCAATGATCTAAGAACTGTCCAATAGAGACTCAAATGCAAATCACTTGGACTTTCCCAGAGGTCCTGTGGTTATGATTCTGTTCTTCCACTGCAGGGGGTGAGGGTTCAATCCCTGGTCAGGGAACTAAGATCCCACATGCTACATGGTACAGCAAAAAAAAAAAAATTCAAGTCACTTTGTGGTTTTATAGTTCACGATTTTTTTTGGTGGGAGAGCCGTACCGCCTAGCTTGTGGGATCCCAGGGATTTTCAGCCTCTCCTTTAGTAGTCACTAGAGGTCTATAAAAATCTTGCTCCTCTTTCAGGGCTCAACCAAGAGGACACTTCCTCCGAGAAGCCTCCCTGATGCCACTTTCTCTTCTGTCTGGCACACCCACTGGCTTTCTTGGGGAGTCCAGGGTTTGGGTTCTTTCTCTCTATGTGGGCTGAGGTCTCTGGAAGCACAGAGGTAAGTCTTCAGGCCTCAGGAAAACTCTGACAACTATTTCAACATTTACCACCTCTAATAGCTCATATTTACTAAGTGCTTACAGAGTGCAAAGCACTTTATACACCATTATTGCCCTGAAATCTCACAGCCATCACTTCAGTTCAGTTCAGTTCAGCGCTCAGTCGTGTCCCACTCTTTGCAACTCCATGAATTGCAGCATGCCAGGCCTCCCTGTCCATCACCAACTCCCGGAGTTCACTCAGACTCACATCCACTGAGTCCGTGATTCCATCCAGCCATCTCATCCTCTGTCATCCCCTTCTCCTCCTGCCCCCAATCCCTCCCAGCATCAAAGTCTTTTCCAATGAGTCAACTCTTCACATGAGGTGGCCAAAGTACTGGAGTTTCAGCTTTAGCATCATTCCTTCCAAAGAAATCCCAGGGCTGATCTCCTTCAGAATGGACTGGTTGGACTAATAGAGTTTTGCCAAGAAAATGCACTGGTCATAGCAAACACCCTCTTCCAACAACACAAGAGAAGACTCTACATGTGGAAATCACCAGATGGTCAACACCAAAATCAGATTGATTATATTCTTTACAGCCAAAGATGGAGAAGCTCTATACAGTCAACAAAAACAAGACCAGGAGCTGACTGTGGCTCAGATCATGAACTCCTTATTACCAAATTCAGACTTAAATTGAACAAAGTAGGGAAAACCACTAGACCATTCAGGTATGACCTATATCAAATCCCTTATGATTATACAGTGGAAGTGAGAAATAGATTTAAGGGACTAGATCTGATAGAGTGCTTGATGAACTATGGAATGAGGTTCGTGACACTGTACAAGAGACAGGGATCAAGACCATCCCCATGGAAAAGAAATGCAAAAAAGCAAAATGGCTGTCTGGGGAGGCCATACAAATAGCTGTGTAAAGAAGAGAAGCGAAAAGCAAAGGAGAAAAGGAAAGATGTAAGCATCTGAATGCAGAGTTCCAAAGAATAGCAAGAAGAGATAAGAAAGCCTTCTTCAGAGATCAATGCAAAGAAATAGAGGAAAAGAACAGAATGGGAAAGACTAGAGATCTCTTCAAGAAAATTAGAGAGACCAAGGGAACATTTCATGCAAAGATGGGCTCGATAAAGGACAGAAATGGTATAGACCTAACAGAAGCCATCACTTAGGTGATAAGATTAAAACCCCATGCCCACTTTAGAGATGGACAAACTAAAGCAAAAAAAAAGTAATTTGGACAAGCCTGCACAGACAGCTAGCTCAGATCTGGATTTCTTAACCACTATGTGATTCATTCAACTTGAAAACTCTTCCCTGAGAGTGGTCAGTCCCTCATATTTCTACTAACAGAGAATTAACTCAGTCACAGATGAGGCAGAATACATTCTCCACGTTTACTCCAACTGACCATACCAGCAGGCCACAATGCTCCCCGAGCCCCCTTCACTCTGTCTTAAACACCAGGACCGAGGATCAGGGAGTGGCCAGAGAACTCACCAGGCAAGGAGCTGCAGAAGAAATAGGCCATGCCCTCAACGACATCCTCAGAAAAAGATGCAAGGCTGAGGAATTCTCCAGGACAACCAACGACAAATGACTGGGCAACCGGTCCCCAGTTTCTTAACCTCCTGGGTGAGTTGCCTGTTAGACCAGCTTTGTAGCCACTTGTTGGGTCCATTGATAGCTGGGGCTGCCCCATCAGCCACAGAACCCCTCCAACTTTCATAGGACCATCTACCACCTACACGACCCTTCACCCTATTCAGGACCCTCCACAATTGCACCGACTCTCACCACCGACAGGACCCTTCATCCTATTTAGGACCCTCCACAATTACCCTACCACTGACCACTCCCTAACCATTCTTCCTGCCTCAACCCAAGGCAGGCCACTCAGAGGTCAAACTTTTACAGGTTCTCTCATGTTCAGGACTGAAATGAAAGTCTTAAAGCTAGACCCCAGAGAGCATCCTCTACTGATTCCACTTTGATCACGTTCAAAGCCAGACAACAGTCAGTGATGCTGCCAGAAGTCAGGCCAACAGTGCCTCTCGGAGGTAAAGTGACAGTGACCAGAGGGGGTGCGGGGCAGGGCAGTGACTGACAGGGTCTGTCAACACTCCAGCTGGTTAGATGGGTGTGTTCACTCTGTAGAAACTCCTACATTCTCAAACTGCTCTTATGACATGTGTGCTTTTCGGATGCACTGTTACTTTTAAATGAAATTTTAAATGAAAATTTCACTTTAGCAAAGTTTTTTTAAAGGTAAAAAGAAAAACCTTTTAGCATGCCAGACCACTCTTTGGGGTGAAGGACACCCTTCTGAGGCCAGGAAGGAGCTCACGGCTAGTACCCTAAGAACAAAATGTGTGACAGAGTCTATAAAGGAAATCTCAATAGCAAGGATCTGAGAAGGGCCCTGTGTGGGGCTTGGGGAGCTGGGAGCCCCACTGAGAGAGAGGAGTGGACATTTTCCCACCCCCAAAATGCCAAGGGGAAAACCTTGAACCCTGAAAGGGCCTGAGGGATCAGTGGGACTATAAAAAATTCTAAGGACTGTAGGGAGAGAGAGAGGGACCCGCATACGACTGATTGGTCAGGATGGGATGAGAGGATGGAGCCCAGTGGGGTGTGTGAGGGTTCGGAGGGGCTGGGACAGGAGGCAGATTTGAAGATGGGAGCCAGACGGAGAGAGGCTTTATATGGAACCTATCAAGATGGAGACTCTGAATTTCATCCTGTCCAGAGTTGGAGATTTTTTTTTTAAGCTGGGAAATGACATCTTAGAATTCTCAAGGGATCTCTCTGGCAAAGGTGTGGTCCTCAAGAAGCCTGGAGACCAGACATCTCCTACACAAAACTACAGAGGCTACCAGCAATCAGAGGTGCTGGCAGACCGGCGAGCAAGTACCCCCAGGGCTGTCTGTGGAAGGAGATGGTGGGGACACAGACCCACTGTACAAGAAGTGGGCGCTGAGGAAGGCTGTTGGGGGCAGGCACTGACCTTCCACACCCGACCCTTCCTCCCCACCCCCACAGAAGGCTTGGAGAGCGCTAAGTCTGCTGAGTGTTTTCTTCTCTTTCTGAGCTCCCAGGAGGAACCAACGTGATGCTATTTTGAGACAGGATCACTTCCCGAGAGAGAAGCACAAAATATCTGCAGAGGGACCACAGGAACCACGTTCCAGCGTCAGCCCGGCCTGATGGCTGCACCTGACGCC
>SJXQ01010083.1:198613-299748 GCA_006408695.1 Aepyceros melampus
GACCACGCCGAGGAAAAAAGTTTCATAAGGTGGAATAGAAAAGGCACCAGGAAACTTGGGATTGAGCATGCGCCCTGCAACATAACGGTGTCAACAAGCTCGCTACCTGTCCGACCGGTTCCGGCGGCCGGGGCAGCCTGTTCCAGCCCTTCCTTAGGCATGAATGTTTGCAAAAGAATTTAACGTCTGATTCTCCCCCCTCCCCTTTGTAAAAAGGGAAGGACGCTTCTCTCTGAAACCCCTGCCCCATGCCGCACCACAGGCACTTCAGGGCGATCTCCTGGAACGAAACCCGGCGCGCGCTTCCCGGGGCATTGCTCCTCAGAGCTGGGGCCTCCCGCTAGTGCCCGCCCCCGGCCCCCACCCGTGGATTCGTCTCCGACAAGCAAGCCAGAAAATGGCTCAGCTCCTCTGGACCTTGTGGATCATTCCTGGGTTTGTTGAAGTCTCGGTTGTGTGGAGGCCGCGGGGAGACGCCCGGGATTCTGATCCGGTAAAGAGAGAACTTGGGGCTTCGGTTCCCCTTCATCTACAACAGCTCCCTCTTCCCCCAGTAAACACAAAAAAAAAAAAAAAAAAATTTTTTTTTTTTTTAAAAATTCAGCATCTTTAGAACACGTTATTTTGGGCGATACAATCTAAGAAAAACCGGTCCGTTTGCTTCCTCCCCAAGCCCCTTCTATCCCGCGAACCCTCTCACCCCTAAATAAACACTCTGAAAAAAAAGCCAAGTGCTAGTTAGGCAAACGCAGCTTCAAAACAATTTTCTCATCCTCTCGCACTCCCATGATTGCCCCCCAGCCAACCATTTGCTCCCCAAATTCTGAGGCTGGGAAATACTTTCCAGGAAGCCAGTTAAGATGGGTGTATCTCCCCTTACCGCCCCTACTGGGAGCTTGGCTGGATAGCTTAAGGTTTAATTTAGGTTTGGGGTTTGGGTTTTGTTTTGTATGGGTTTTTTGTTTTTGTTTTTCTAATCTACCCTTATACCTGGAGGGCCAGGGATGGCGGGGAGGAGAGAAGGAAGGGAGTTGGTAAGAAAAAGATGCCGAGTTTCTAAGAACAGCTGTACCCGCTTTGGGGCATAGAGGGCCTGCCGCCGGTCCCACGCCCCTGCTCTAATGTGCCCAGGGATGCAGGGTACCGCCTCCACGGCCGCGGGGTCACCCCCCTTCCTGGGGATCAGACGTGTTCCAGCTCCGGGGGCTGTGGGGGCGCGACCGGCCCGGGGTGCCCTGGCGCCAGCCGCTCGCCCAACCGCCCGACTCACCTGTCTGTAACCTGACCCGCAGTGCGACCTGCCCACAGGGCGGGAGAATCAACACAGCGGTTTTCCCCGTCCTCTTCCGCCCTGGAATGGCCCTTGGGGACACGGCAGCCTGGTAACGGATTTCTCGGCTTGGCGGCAACACTCCGGGTGCTCGGAGAGGGGCGCAGCTCAGCCCCGACTGCCGGGGACAGACGCGCCCCGCCTCCGGGGCTGCCCTCAAGGGCTACCCCTCTCCAGGCTCATCCCTGTCTGGACCCCAGATTTTCTCTGCGAATGATCAACGCAAAAGGAAAAAAAACTTGGAGCGGAGGGAATCCGGGGGAGGAAGAAGACATCTCCATAGCTGCACAAGGAGACCAGGCTTCTTTCTCGTCCGAGGCCCATGGCGCAGCTTCTGGGAGCCTCTGCGAGTGTATTTTTATCTACCAACAAACTGGAGCCTGATTAGAAAGAAGACGCTTGGTTGAATGAAAGTAAAAATAGAGTAAAACTGTGAAATCATTGAAGTATGCCCCATCTCATAAAAACCTTAAAAACTTCACTTTTTTCAAAATTCCTTATTTTACACACACACACACACACACAAAAGAAAACAAAAAACTCATTAACAGAGCTTTTTTTTTTCTTTTTTCTTTCAATGGATTTCAAATCACAGAATATCTGATCCACTCTGTCCATTATTTGAAAACACTGTAGAATGACAGGATCTAAGGCAAGAAATCTCAAAATGTAGCTCAATACTTAGGGCATTAAGAGGGGAGGATAACAGGTTTAATCACACTTTATTTGACCATGTTGGATGCAAACCTATTCTTACATTTACTGGATATCTCTTTGGAAGAAAGGAATTCTGATGTTATCTTTCTTTTGTGTGTGATCAGACCAGATGGATTTATCAACACTATTATTAACATTTTCAAAGAATCAGTTTTGCCTCTGTTGACTTTTCTCTTGTGTAATGTCAGTATTCTAAGTTTTGTGAGAGGTATTGATAGAGCATCACCTCAAAGTAGGATAAGAAATGAAAAAAAAGAAAGAAATGAACTCAATTCTTTAAAAAATCTCAAAAGTTTGGAGTTGGAAGAGTGGTCCAGAGCTCACCCAGTATTAGGGGGAGGAGGTGCCCCCCCCCATTAGGTATGTAGTCAGCCTTGCTTGAATACCTCCAGAGCTGTGGAGCTCATTTTTCCAAAATAGCAGCCCCCATTCCATTTTGACAACACTGCTGTTAGAAAGCTTTTCCTTCCATTTTATGGAAATCTGTTTCCCTGCCTGTCTACCTCCCCTCCCCATTCTGCCCTCAGGTTCTGCTGTGCCCCCTCCCCCTGGTTCTAAACCAGGAAGAAAACACCTCCCCTATCCTCTCCTAAGACTCCTTTTCTCTGGTAATGTATGGTCAAGTTGCAATAGACAGGTACAAACATGCTCAGTGGCATCCTTAGAGCATACAGCTATGAGGACAGGTTAGGATGTTGGGAAAAATATTCCTTAGATTTTTTTTTAAACTTTTTATTGAAGCATATAACATAGAGTTGGACTTCCTTGGTGGCTCAATGGTAAAAAATAATCCTCCTGCCAATACAGGAGAGGTGGGTTTGATCCCTGGGTGGAGAAGATCCCCTGGAGAAGGAAATGGCAACCGAGTCATTTCTTGCCTGGGAAATCTCATGGACAGAGGAGCCTGGCAGGTTACAGTCTATGGAGTCAAATAAGAATCAGAGGTGACTTAGTAGAGAACAACAACTTAATGTAGCATTAGAAAAAAATGCACAAATTATAAGTCCACAGCTTGATAACTTTTTGAAACTGAATTCATCTTTGAATCAGCACCCCAGAATAAGACAAAGCTGCTTGCTCTGTTCAACAATAGACCAGCTTTCTTATAGGTTCTATAAGACAAAAAAGAAGAAATAAAGGTACAGGGTTATAAAGGAAATAACAAACCATCATTTGTAGTCAGTATGATTGTCTGGGTGGAAAACTCAAGAGAATCTTCAGACAAATTATTAAAAATAATAAGAGAATTTAGAAAAAGTTTTTTAATAGAAAATCTGTGTATATGTATTGTATCAATTGCATTTCTACATAGTAAACAGTCAGAAAAATTAAAAGCCTAATTTAAAAAGTGACTTACAACAGGAACCAAAATACAAAGAGCCTTGAAATAAATTTTCTGAAAATATTGTGCAAATTTCCTGTGAATAAAATTCAAAAACTTTTATTGGAAAGTGTTAAAGAATATGCTAATCAATGGAAAGATTTACCATACTAATAGATTGTTAGACTCACATGAAAAAGAGGTCAAAAATCTCCAAATTCATTTGTAGATTTAATACAATTCTTAAAAATACTTTAAAAAAAAGACACTTCTGTGCATGTGTGTTCAGTTGTGTCCAACTCATTTGAGGCCCCATGGACTGTAGCCCACTAAGTTCCTCTGTCCCTGGGATTTCCCAGGCAAGAATACTAAAGTGGGTTGTTGTTTCCTACTCCAGGGGACCTTCTTGACCCAGGGATCAAACTTGTGTCTCTTGCATCTCCTGTATTGGTAGACAGATTCTTTACCACTGTAAAGAATAACCATCCCACTCCTGAAGAAAAACGAGGTGTGCAGACAATATCAGACATCAGTGGAAATTAAAATAGAGGAGACATCAGTGCACAGCTGGGCATTGGTGGACGGACAGACATTGATGCATAAGTAGACATTAGTGTACAAGTTGATTGCCAGTACAGGACAGAGAACCCAGAAAGAGACCCACATGTGTGATTTATGAGAGAAGGCACTGCAGAGCAGTGGAGAAAGATGTGTCATTCAATAGGTGAACTGGAATACTGGTTATGCATTTGGGGAAAAAGTAAAGAAAACTGAATAATGTGCACACAGAGCAATTTTCAGTGGATTAAACATTGAAATATGCATATATATATACACACACACACATAGATAATGTAGAAGAATGTGTTCATGATCAGACGGTAGAGAATTTCTTAAGAAACAAAAACAGACCACAAAAGTTGATAAGGCTGAAACAGACTATAAAGTCGATAAGGCTGACTGCAGAAAAATTAAAAATGTATCAAGAGGCACAAGAGAATGGTAAGCTAAACAGCAGAGAACTTTTTGCAACACATTTATCTTACAAATGATTAGAATCCAGACTACACAAAGAACTCTCATGAATGAATGTGAAAAAGACAAACAATAGAAAGATGGCAAAAGAATTAGACAAGCATCTCCCAGAAGAGAAAACATGAATGGTTCATCAACATATAAAAAGATGCTCAGCCTCATTAGTAAATAGGAAAATACAAATTAAAATGACAACGAAATATGATTTCAGGTGGCTCAGATGGTAAAGAGTTTGCCTGCAATGTAGGAGATCCAGACTCAATCTCTGGGTCAAGAAGATCCCCTGGGGGAAGGGAATGGCTAACCAATCCACTCTTCTTGCCTGGAGAAGTCCAGGGACAGAGAAATCTGGTAAACTACAGTCAATGGGATTGCAAAGAATCAAACACGACTGAACAAACTACCAACTTTCAAAATGTTTAAGTCTGACAATACTCAAAGTGTGGTGAGGATGTGGAGCAATGAAATTGGTCAAATATTTCTAATAGGTATGTATATTCACTGAAGCACTTTGAGGACTTCCCAGTTTCATTATTCAATCTCCTTTATTTTTGCCCCTGATAGTCCAGTGACTAATAAGACTCTGTGCTCCCAATGCAGTGCATCTGGGTTCAGTCCCTGTTTAGGGAACTTGATCCCACATATCACAGCTAGAAACTCCCGCATGCTACACGTGAAAACTGAAGATTGAAGATCCCAGTGCAGCAGCTAAGATTGGCACAGCCAAATAAGTATTTTTTTTAATTTTTTGGAAAAGAGTTTTTTCTTTACCTAGTCAAATTGGACATACATATGCTAAATGACACAGATATTCCACTTCAGGTTCTAAATCTAGAAAAAGTCTTGCACTTTTGTACCAAGAGTCACAGACGAAAATACTCATCATAGCAGCATTTATTATACTTAGAAAAATAAGAATCTCAGCGCAACCCAAACAACCATCAATAACTGATGTGATTAAAACATAGTGATAAATCCGTACAGTAAGAAGGAATAGCTCATAGCCACACACATTAACAAAAGTAAGTCTCAAAACCTATTGTTGAAAGAAAAAAGCAAGTGACAGAAGAAGTGTTCTATAAGATTCAAATTACTTTAAAAAACAGATCAAAGTAAACCATATTTTATTTAGGAATACAGACAAATGTTAAAACCATTGGTCATTGCTTGTTGAGTTTCTGGAGACTAGGCTGATTTAAAATAAGCAGTACCGAAGGTTATCTATTGTATGATTCCATTTATATAACATTCTTTTTATTGCTTTTTTTTTTTTTTTATGTATTCTACTTCTATTTGTAGTAAAGATATACAGGAAGGTAGATGGTCCATTGTCACAGTAGGTTTACCAGAAGGACAGACCCTATTACTTTCCTGGTGGTCCAGTGGCTAAGACTCTACACTCTCAGTGCAGGGGGCCCAGGTTCCATCCCTGGTCAGGGAACTAGAGCCCACAAGCCACAGGTAAGGATCAAACAAATAAAAATAGTATTTAAAAAACTCAAAATACTTTCCAAATTCCCTTAAAAAAAGAAAAAGGCCCTGTCTAAGACTGTTGTAATCCTTGACAGTCTCTTAGAGGCAACAACGTCTCTTCCAGTTTTGCTTGTTTAGTTCAGAAACTAAATGTGTTCACAGTGATACCTATGTATACTTGAGTTTGGTGCATTATCTTTCAACATCCTATGTGGGAAAATGAGGACTCAGGGCAGTCACACTTCAGTCTCTGATCCCACTAAATTAGTTGTTTCCTTTTTTAAAAAATTAACTTTCTTGATTTGGGAGAATGGCATTGAAACATGTATAATATCATATATGAAACGAATAGCCAGTCCAGGTTCAATGCATGATACTGGATGCTTGGGGCTGGTGCACTGAGACGACCCAGAGGGATGGTACAGGGAGGGAGGAGGGGGGGTTCAGGATGGGGAACACGTGTACACCTGTGGCAGATTCATGTTGATGTATGGCAAAACCAATACAATATTGTAAAGTAATTAACCTCCAATTAAAATAAATAAATTTATATTTTTAAAAAAATTAAGTTTCTACCTTCATATTCATTTTACATTTTGTATTAGTTTGCTAGGGCTATATAAAGTGTAATGCTCAGTCATGTCTGACTCTTTGTGACCCCATGGACTGTAGCCTGCCAGGCTCCTCTGTCCATGAAATTCTCCAGGCCAGAATACTGGTAGCCATTCCCTGTGCCAGGGGATCTTCCCAACCCAGGGATTGAACCCAGGTCTCCCATTGCTGAAATGACAAAATCATAAAAATGGAGAAAAGATCAGTGGTTCTCAAAGAGTTAAGGATTTGTAAATAGGTAACTTGAGGGATTCTTGTGTGATGGAACTAGCTAATAGTCCAACATGCATATATGATACAGTTTTTTTTTTTTTATGATACAGTTTTATAGAATTAAACACACACACTCACACAGAGGCTTCCCCCCAGGTGGGGCTAGTGGTAAAGGACCTCCCTACCAATGCAACAGACACAAGAGACATGGGTTCGACCCCTGGGTCAGGAAGACCCTCTGGAGTAGGGCATGGTCACCCACTCCAGTATTCTTGCCTGGAAAATTCCATGGACACAGAAGCCTGGTGGGCTACAGTCCACAGGATCAAAAAGGGACAGACACAACTGAAGCGACTTAGCATTCATGCACACACACACACACACACAGGGACTTACCTGGTGGTCCAGTGGTTACGATTTCACTTTCCAATGCAGGGGGTGTGGATTTGGAGCTAAGGTCCACATGCCTTCTGGCCAAAAAACCAAAACATAGAAGCAATATTGTAACAAATTCAATAAAGACTCAAAAAAAAAAAAAAAGGTCCACATCCCCCACCCCCCAAAAAAGACTTAAAAATATAAAATGAACACACACACACACCACCACCACTCACACACCAGTGAGTACAAGTAAAACTGTGTAGGTCTGGAGAAGACCTGCGGGTTGTCTCAATGCCAATATTCTGCTGATAATATACTTCACTCGTTCTCTATGACTTACCATGGGGGGAAACTGGATAAAGGACACACAACTGCATGTGAAACTGCATTATCTCAAAATTAAAGTGTCCTACTCTGTGAATTCTCCAGGCCAGAATACTGGAGTGGGTAGCCTTTCCCTTCTTGAGGGGATCTTCCCAACCCAGGTCTCCCACATTGCGGGTAGATTCTTTACCAGCTGAGCCACAAGGGAAGCCCAGCAAGAGAGTTCATCTTCAAAGTTTTCATCACAAGGAAAAAAATTATGCGCGGTGATGAATATTAACTAAATTTATTGTAGTAATCATTTTGCAACACATATATGTATCAAATCATTGCATTGTACACCTAAAACAGATTTAATGTTATATGTCAATTATATCGCAATTAAAAAAAAAAACAACAAAAAAAACACAAAACACTAGGCAAAGCAAGAAAATGATCGATACAAAAGTCACCAGAATGTTGTTCACTTAGAAAGAAGACCAGGTGTAAAATTGTTGTTGTTGTTCAGTGGCTCAGTCATGTTTCTTGATGACTCTTTACAACTCTTTATGACCCCATGGAATGCAGCACACCAGGCTTCCCTATCCTTCACCATCTCCCGGAGTTTGCCCAAACTCATGTCCATTGAGTCGATGACGCCACCCAACCATCTCATCTTCTGTCACCTGCTTCTCCTCCTGTCCTCAGTCTTTCCCAGCATCAGGGTCTTTTCCAATGTGTTCTTTACATCAGGTGGCCAAAGTATTGGAGCTTCAGATTCAGCATCAGTCTTTGCAAGAATATTCCGGATTGATTTCCTTTAGGATTGACTGGTTTGATCTCCTTGCAGTCTAAGGGACTCTCAAGAATCTTCTCCAACACCACAGTTTGAAAGCATCAATTCTTGGGCCCTCAGGCTTCTCTACGGTCCAACTCTCACAACCATACATGACTACTGGAAAAACCATAGCTTTGACTATATGGAACTTTGTCAGCAAAGTGATGTCTCTGCTTTTTAACACACTGTCTAGGTTTGTCATAGTTTTTCCTCCAAGGAACAAGTGTTTTTTAATTGCATGGCTGCAATCACTGTCCTCAGTAATTGTGGAGCCCAAGAAAATAAAGTCTGTCACTGTTTCCATTTTTTCCCCCATCCATTTGCTATGAAGTGGTGGGACTGAATGCCATGATCTTAGTTTTTTGGATGTTGAGTTTTAAGCCAGCCTCTTTCATCTTCATCAAGAGGTCTTTAGTTCCTCTTCACTTTCTCCCATAAGGGTGGTATCATCAGTTTATCTGAGCTTATTGATATTTCTCCTAGTGATCTTCATTCCAGCTTGTGTTTCATCCAGCCTGGCATTTCATATGATGTACTCTGCATATAAGTTAAATAAGCAGTGTGACAATATACAGCCTTGACGTACTCCTTTCCCAATTTGGAAACAGTCCATTGTTACATGTCTGGTTCTATCTGTTGCTTCTTAACCTTCATACATGTTTCCAGGAGGCAGGTGTAAAATTAGGCAGGGATAAACAGGAGGTGCCCAGGTGGTTCAGTCTGTAAGGAACCTGCCTGCAATGCAGGAGACCTGGATTTGATCCCTGGGTTGGGAAGATCCCCTGGAGGAGGGTATGGCAACCTACTCTAGTATTCTGGCCTGGAGAATCTCATGGACAGAGGAGCCTGCTGGGCTACAGTCCACGGGGTAGCAAAGAACTGGACACCACTAAGCAATTAAGCACAGCACACAAACAGGGGTAGGGGTGGGGGTTCCGAAGTCCTGGCAATATTGTATTACTCAACCTGGAAAACAAGAATATTGTTGCTGTTATTTAATCATGTATTCATATTAAAAACTGTCTTGTCACTGTAATATATTTGACAATATTCTTTAAAATTTAACAAACCAAATCGGCTGATGTAGTGTTCATCTTCACTTTTGGGTAATCTCCCCTTAAGAGTCACAAGGGAGCCAGGAGATTCCTTTATCAGACTCCTCTGCGGCTGGGTGCAAGCCTGTCACCGGGATCTACCCCTGGGTTTTAGGGTCCTGGAGGCGGGTCCTGAGCTCAGCAAGGATGGATCCCGGCCACCCGGACGGCCGCGGCAAAGCCCCCAGTGGAGACGCTCGGAACTGCAGTCTGAGCATCCTTTGGCTTGCTGCTCCCTTCCTAGACAGATTCTAGGGTCTCCTGGAGATTTCATGAGCTCCCTAACATCTTTAATAAATTCTTTTCCTGATTAAACAAGGTAGAGTGCAGTCTGTTGCCATCTTGGGTCATCTATGCTGCAACTGGGGTTGTCTCCAGGACTTCATTAGGCTGTCTTTCAATCAAGGACATTACCCTCAGATGAGTGTAATTCAAAATAAAAACAATAAACCACAAAATAGGTATCCTTTTAAAAAATCTATCCTTTATAGAATAATTTGCAAGATTCTGGTTAAACTCCTAGATGCGAAGTCTCTCTCCTTCTTCTCTCAGCCCCTTTCTGGTGCCCTAAATAGACACCTAGAGTGCCTCTAGTCCCATACTATCCCAAATGAGAACCGCCAGCTGGTCACATGTAGCTGCTGAGCACCTGAAAGGTGGTTGGTCTGAACTGAGATGTGCTTTAAGTGTAACACACTGGACTTTGAAGACACTATGAAAAAAAGACTACAAAATATTTCATTACTACTTTTGTATATCATTTTATATGTTGACATGATAATACTTTGAATGCGTGCATGCTAAGTCACTTCAGTTGTGTTCATCTCTGTGTGCCCCTATGGATTATAGCCTACCAGGCTCCTCTGTCCATAAGATTTTCCAGGCAAGAATACTGGAGTGGATTGCCATGCCTCCTCCAGGTAATTCCTACCCAGGGATCGAACCCATGTCTCTTACATCTCCTGCATTGGTAGGCAGGTTCTTTACCACTAAAGCCACTTGGGAAGCCCAATAGTTTGAATATATTGGGTCAAATAAAATGAAATATTAAGATAGAGTTCAAGGGTTTTGGTTTTGTTTTTTGCTTTTTAAATTTTCAGAAAATTTAACACTACTCTGTTATTTGAGTTATAATTTTATCTGACAGTGCTGGTCTAGACTATTGATGACCAGCAAGGGGAGCCTGTGCAGTTCTAGAAGGCTGTTCTTTGCCATCCTCACATTTTCTGGTCAATACTGTGGTGGGGGTTGACAGGGAGGCCACACTGAAGGCCAAGGACTTGACTTTGTACCATGGCTCTGCCATTGACATGCTCCAGGGACACGCAAAGTCATTTAAATTCTCTGAGCCACAGCTTCTTTATCCATAACGTGGGATGATAACATGTCTCTTACCTACTTCACACAGTTACTGAAAATCAAATGGACCATATTTGTGAACGTGTGTGTTGGAAGCATTTCCTATTGTTTAAATACCAATGACCAATGTTAATCAAATTGCCTTCTCTAATCTAAACACTGGGTCACCCGCACTAGCCACGTTGTTTCACCAAACAACCATCTGTGGGAGAGAAAAGCTTTTTGTACCCATTTCACATGTGAGGAAACAAAAACTTTGAAAGGTTAAGGACCACTGTTCTTAGGGAAGCACCAGCTGCCAAGAGCATCCACCCTGCACTCAGCAGAAACAAGCAGTGTGTCCATCAGGGACACCAGCTGGCCCGAGATGTGCTATGGGGGGAACCCCCCACTTCACCTGAGGATTACTCAGTCTGTAAACACACTCAAAATCTTCCAAGAACAAGATCTCAGTGTCTCTTCCACACTAATGAGCTCTCCATGCTCCTGGGTGCACCTGTGTCTGGGGCAGGGACGCCGCTACCTGCGGAGGCCACCTGGTGTTTCTACCTGCCCTCCGGCATCCATTCCCCCTCTTCTAGTAACTGAACATGCAGTTCTGGATGGGCTGACTCTACCCTCTGGGGCAGGTGGGCACTTAACCTGGCTAATTAGACCCTTTGATTTGGCCACTGTGATTGCTTCCGGGGCAGAGATCCAAACTGAACCAGCACTGGGAAGGAGCTGTTGCCAGGACAGCTGGAGGGGAAGGGAGGATGTGACACAAGCCCGGGGCAGGCAACAAGCAGCTGCCCGAGAATGTTGGCAACATGGAGGAAGGCGATGCCAAGAGACGGAGAGAGCCAGCCTGCATCCTCAGGACGGTTCTAGATCCAGCCCAGCCTGAAGCAAGTCTACCCCTGGGACTCCTGAATAAATTCTCTCTCCCTCTTGCTCAAGCCAATGGGAGTGGTGCTTTGTCATTTTCTACCAAGAGTTTCACCTAAATACCTAATGAAAATGACGCTTGTTTGCTTCTCTGCTCTCCAGTGAGTCATAGAAAAGACAGTGTATCCCTTACCCATGAACCACAAGCTGGGTCTCCAAAGACCAGCAAGACACAATGATTGTTTTGTGTGTTGTTTTTTTTTTTTTCAGTGATTTGTTTATTTGACTTAGCTGGGTCTTAGTTGTGGCACATAGGATCTTCAGTTGAGGCATATGGAATCTAGTTCCCTAACCAGGAATTGAACCCAGGTCCCCTGAGCTGGGAGGGAAGAGACTTAGACACTAGACCACCAGGGAAGTCCCCGCAATGACTTTTTCACTTACTCCTATGAGACAGAAGGTGTGGTTCTATAAACTAAGTACGAACATATGAAGCAACTAATTTCTATCTTTTAGGCATATAAACATGTAAATATAAATAGATAAGCTGTTATGAACATTTCTGCAAAAGCTTTGTATGGATATATGTTTTTATTTCTCCTGAGTAAATACCTAGAAATGGCAATACCTAGTAAGTGATGGTCCCACTTGCTCCATATGCTTGTCTTGTGTGTGTTTGCCAATTTCAGCCCTTCTGATAGGAGGAGTGGTATTTTATTGTGGTTTTATGTACATTTCCCTAATTGCCTGAGCTTTTTTCACCACCAGGTTAAAAACGTATTTATGAGTATATACATATACGAGTGTATTAGTCGCTCAGTCATGTCTGATTCTTTGTGACCCCATGAACTATGCAGCCTGCCAGGCTCTTCTGTCCATGGGATTCTCCAGGCAAGAATACTGGAGTGGGTTGTCATTTCCTTCTCCAGGGGATCTTCCCAACCCAGGGATGGAATCCAGCTCTCCTGCATTGCAGGAAGACTCTTTACCATCTGAGCCACCAGGGGATACTTGACAAATTATGTTGCATTATGGTTAAGTGTCTTTTCAGATGTTTTGACTATCTGTGGGTGTTGTTCGCTTATTATGGACTAGTAAGAATTCCCTGAATATGAAAAGTCATCAGATATATATATATATTTTTCCTAGTCTGGTGCTTGTCTTTCCATCCTCTTAGCTATGTCTTTGAAGAGCAGTTTTTAATTTTGATGTAGTCCAATTTATCCATTGTTCTTTTTGAATCATAGTATTATATGCATCTAAGAAAAATTTCTTAGATTTTGAGATTTTCTTAAAATTTTAGGAACATTTTCTCCCAGAAATTTCTTCTAGAAATTTTGTAGTTTAACGGCCTTGAATTTAGGTCTATGATCTGTTTTGAGTTAATTTTTGTGTATGGTACAAGATGTGGATTGAAAGCTTTTGCATATGAATACACAATTGTTCTGGTACCGTTTCTTGAAAGGACTATTGTTGTCTCTACTGAATCACCTTTGTACCTTTGTTGAAAATCAGTCGTCTGTATGCATGTGGGTCAATCGCTGAACTCTATTCTATTCTGTTGATTTATTTGTGTATTTTAATGCCACACTGTCTTTATTACTGTGGCTTCATGAATCTTGGAATCAAGTTCTGTAAATCATTCAATTTTGTTCTTCTTTTTCATAGCTATTTTGACTCTTCTAGGTCCTTTGCATTTCCATATGAATTTTGGAATCAGCTTGTCAATGTCTACAATAAAGCTTGTTGGAATGTAAGATATATACGTAAAGCTTGGGAGTGAGTTGATTATCATTATGAGTTACTGATCTAATCACCATAAGAGACTTACAGTTGTGTATGAATCCAGATCCACACACTCAGGTATGGGGACCACGTCACAAGATTTTATCTTCTTTAACCTGACTCCACGCTTCCATCCCAATGGTGAGTTTGCCATGGAGCCACCTCCTCGACCTCCCCATCTCCTCACTGCTTTTGGATCATGGGCCTCCACCTCCCTCCCCAGCCTGAGCAACCTCCCGGCCCTCCCTCCATCCACACCCCACCCCCCCAACTCATGAGTTTAGGTTTTCTTTATAGACTGCAAGAGGGATGCCCTCAAAAGCCCTTTATTTTCAACCCAGACCTCCCTGAGGACTAGAAAGTATGTAGGGACATCTACCTGGTTGGTACGAATAGAAGAAAAATTACTGTTTGAACAGAATACAAATATCTCAGTAATTTTCCTACCACAAGGCTTCCCAATAATGAACTCACCATTGTTGTTTGTCAACCAGGCAAGGCTCTGTGGCTGTTTGGGGTGTATTTACTTCTCTCTGGTAAATATTAACATGGAATGCCCCAGGTGAGAAGGTGGTTCTCTTTTTAATTGAGACCCTTCTGACTAGGTCCCGGAGAAAATCTCAGCTTGGTGCTAATCAGTCTTCAACACCTTTCTAATACTGGCTAGATTCCCTTTAAGTAGCAAGCCAACCTCAGGCTTTGATCTTCTGTCAGGCATGCCAGTGGTAAATGGTTAAACTTTAACAACCTCATTCTGTTGGGCTATGCGCTCAGATGCTCAGTCGCCTCTAACTCTTTGCGACTCCACAGCCTGAAGCCCACCAGGCTCCTCTGTCTATGGGATTCTCTTGGCAAGAATACAAGAGTGCCATTTCCTCCTTCAGGGGATCTTTCCAACTCAGGGATCAGAGCTGTGTCTCTGTCTCCTGCATTGGTTGGTGGATTCTTTACCACTAGCACCATATATTGCGACCTATATTTTCACCATGATAAAAGAAAGTGATACTGGCTTTCTCTTTCTAGCAGTGATGTGAAATGTCCTGTTTATTGATTTATCGATTTTTATATTTTGTTAGATGATGTGATTTTATTTATTTAATTTTTGAAATTGAAGTATAGTTGATTTATAATATCATATTAATGTCAGATGTACAACATGATGATTCAGTAATTTTACAGATTATATTCCATTATAAATTATTCCAAGAGAATGGCTGTAATTCCCTGTGGTTTTTCCTGTGGTCATGTATGGATATGAGAGTTGGACTGTGAAGAAGGCTGAGCGCAGAAGAATTGATGGTTTTGAACTGTGGTGTTGGAGAAGACTCTTGAGAGTCCCTTGGACTGCAAGGAGATCCAACCAGTCCATTCTGAAGGAGATCAACCCTGGGATTTCTTTGGAAGGAATGATGCTAAAACTGAAGCTCCAGTACTTTGGCTACCTTATGTGAAGAGTTGACTCATTGGAAAAGACCCTGATGCTGGGGGGGATTGGGGGCAGGAGGAGAAGGGGACGACCGAGGATGAGATGGCTGGATGGCATCACGGACTCGATGGACGTGAGTCTGGGTGAACTCCAGGAGTTGGTGATGGACAGGGAGGCCTGGCGTGCTGGGATTCATGAGGTCACAACGAGTGGGACACGACTGAGCAACTGAACTGAACTGATACATATAAGTGAGATCGTATAGTGTTTGTCTTTGTCTGACTTATTTCACTTAGCATAATACCCTTCATGTTTATTCACATTGTTGCAAATGGCAGAATTTCATTTTTTATGGCTGAGTTAAAATTTCCTTTTATTTGTTTACTTTTCTTTTTTGACCATGCCAGGTTGCATGTGGGATCTTAGTTCCCTGACCAGGGATTGAACCCTTGCCCCGTGCAGTGGAAGCACAGAATTTAACAAGTAGATCACTAGGTAAGTCCCTATACGTGGAATTTTAGATTCTTTTAGATTTCTCTCCATCTCTTCCCTTCTCCCCTTGCAATTAATTTGTTGAAGAAGCAAGTTGTGTGTCTGGTGGGATGTCCCACAATTCTGAAGTGCTGATTCCATCCCCCTTCCCCTGCTTGGCCCCCACACTAACATGTTTTGCAAGGGGGTTGCTGGATCTAGAAGCTCGATCAGACTCAGAATGGGTTTTTTTTGGCAAGAATGCATCAGTTGGTGTTGAGTTCTTTCATCAGGCGATGTAAAATATCTTGTCCCTCGTTTGTGTGGTTTAGCACCATTGATATGTATTACCTATGTCCATATTTCTCTAGGGATTTATATTAATAGACTGTGGATGCTCTAATTCTGTCTTCCCTTCTTTTATTTATTTATTTTTTTCATTTTCTTTGGACTTATGCCCAGGGGTGGAATTGCTGGATTATATGGTAGCTCTATTTTTAGTTTTTTGTGGAATCTCCATACTGTCTCCATAGCAGCTGCACCAATTTACATTCTTACCAACAGTGCACAAGGGTCCCCTTTTTCCACATTCTCATCTTCATTTGTTATTTGTAGACTTTTTGATGATTATCATTCTGACAGGTGGCTGTGATTTGCATATGTTTTCTTTTGGCTCATGGGATTAGTTGCTCCGTAGCACGTGCGGTCTTCCAGGACCAGGGATCGAATCTGTGTCTCCCACATTGGAAGGCAAATTCTTTACCATTGATCTACCAGGGAAGCCCTATCATTTCTTCTTTGTTAGCTGGAGTGTTCTGTAAAGAGATGCTTCTTGTCAACAATTTACCTTTGAGATACAATTTACAGATAAAGTTAGATGCCTATTCTAGAAGGGTCATCTTAACAGTGGGGACACATTTGAGGGTCCTCTTGTCTTCAATGCTCTTGTTCAGTGTTCTGCACCAGATATTCTATAGACCTGCCTGGTAACCCCTCCATCCCCAATACCCTCAATTCTCTGATCTTTTCTTCTTTTTCTGCACACATCTGAAAAAAATCCCATGCTGAAAGGCTTGTACCACCTGCCTTCCTCTGGGCCTGTCCCTGAGCTGAAGAGCCTTACTAAAGAAAAATACCAACCAGGGCCAGCTGGTTTCAAAAATCTGGAGCCCACTCCGTTTCTCCACTGAGGCACGAGATGTGCCTAGTGAGTCTAAAGAAATAAATGTCTACTCTTATTTACGTTAAAGACAATTAGTCTCCTGTGGCTAGTGCCTACCATATTGGACAGCATAGATTACAGAACATTTTTCTGATTTCAGGGGAAAAGTTCTATTTGGCTCGTCTAGAAAACTGATTTTCCATTCCCCAAGATGATGAGTTCATATATTGCCCCCTTGCCTCAAAACTCCTCTGTGATTTTCTCTACTCTGCTTTCATTCTTCCCTGAGAATACAGAGTGTAGAATCTTCCAGATAAACCCTTCATTCTTTCAGTTCAGTTCAGTTGCTCAGTCGTGTCCGACTCTTTGCGACCCCGTGAATAGCAGCACGCCAGGCCTCCTTGTCCATCACCAATTCCCGGAGTTCACTCAGACTCACGTCCATTGAGTCCGTGATGCCATCCAGCCATCTCATCCTCGGTCGTCCCTTTCTCCTCCTGCCCCCAATCCCTCCCAGCATCAGGGTCTTTTCCAATGAGTCAACTCTTCGCATAAGGTGCCCAAAGTACTGGAGCTTCAGTTTTAGCATCATTCCTTCCAAAGAAATCCCAGGGTTGATCTCCTTCAAAATGGACTGGTTGGATCTCCTTGCAGTCCAAGAGACTCTCAAGAGTCTTCTCCAACACCACAGTTCAAAAGCATCAATTCTTCTGCGCTCAGCCTTCTTCACAGTCCAACTCTCACATCCATACATGACCACAGGAAAAACCATAGCCTTGACTAGACAGACCTTTGTTGCCAAAGTAATGTCTCTGCTTTTGGATATACTATCTAGGTTGGTCATAACTTTTCTTCCAAGGAGTAAGTGTCTTTTAATTTCATGGCTGCAGTCACCATCTGCAGTGATTTTGGAGCCCCCAAAAACAAAGTCTGCCACTGTTTCTACTGTTTCCCCATCTATTTCCCATGAAGTGATGGGACCAGCCATTCATTCTTATTATTCTTTATTTGGCTGCATCAGGACTTAGTTGCAGCATATGGGATCTTCATTTAGGCTCAGGCTCGGTAGTTGTGCACAGGCTCACTTGCTATACAGCATGTAGGATCTTAGTATCCGACCAGAGATCAAACCATGTCCCCTGCATTGCAAGGTGGATTCTTAACCACTGGATCACCAGGGAAGTCTCAACTCTTCATTCTTTGTGGAATATATAGAAGCTCCCTGGTACAAGGTTCCTCAGTCTCCTGCCTCTAATCCACAAAATCTATGCACACTTGCTAGCATGGGGTTAATGCCCAGCTTCCACCAGAGGCCAAAGCCCCCATGAGGCTTCAAATCCAGCCCCGTTTTCATCATCAAGGACTTTGCCCCTTCTGTGTGGTCCAGCTCCCTCACTCTATCAGTCGCTCCCATCTGCAAGCAAATACCTTCATCTTCAATCTTTGAAAATTCTTCCTTTATCCTCCCACCCCTCTCCCCTCTCCCTCACCCCGTCCCAGTTTTCTGGTGCCTATTCAAGTCAAAAGCATTCATTCTGCCTGCAGGTCTTGAACTGTGGTCCTCAGGGTAGTAGTATCAGCCTGACCTGGAAATTTGTTAGAAATGCAAACCCCAGGCACTGTCCTCGACTTCTGTGCCCAGGAATCTGGGCTTTACCCAGATTCTGGTGATTCTGGTAAGCACTGGGGTTTGAGAAGCACACTACATGCCCTACGATATGTACCTACATCACTTTCTGTTCTCTCTTCCTCCTTCAGCTGAACTGTTGTTTTCAGCTTGTCCTCAGAGCTGGATGCTGGCTCCTTTCAGCTTCCCTACCTTCGCTCTTTCCCAAGCAGATCTCACCCATTTCTTATTGTTAAATTTCAATTCCTTCAAAGTCATAGGTGCAAACCACACCTTCCTTAGAGTTTCAGATTCCTCTGGATCAATTGCTTATTTGGTGTCTCCATTCTGAGTCTCTGTAAACCATCCCAGTAAGTCTGAAAAAGTCCTGAAGGTTTCCTCGAAATCTCCCTTCCCTCTGTCCCTGTCCCCAGACTTCCCCATCAGTAAGTAGCATTCATTCAGCAGCCCCAGAGGAAACCTAAAGTGAAAAGTGAAAGCGCCGCTCAGTTGTGTCTGACTCTGTGCGACACCATGGACTGTACGATCAAGGAATTCTCCAGACCAGAATACTGGAGTGGGTAGCTGTTCCCTTCTCCAGGAGATCTTCCCAACCCAGGAATCAAACCCAGGGCTCCTGCATGGCAAGGGGATTCTTTACCGTCTGAGCCACCAGAGAAGCCTCCAAAGGAAACCTAATAATCATCCCAATTCTTTCTTCCTCTCACTGCCCCTCCTCACCCTTCACTCCTCTTTGCTGTGAGACACATTGACAAGTCTGGAGACTAAGATGTGGACTCTTCATCCTCAAATGTGAGTTGCACAGTAACTGATTTTTTCAAAGAGGACAGTACAGAAAGGAAAACAAAGGTAATTTTAGTGGACAAACCCAATAAATGCTCTCTCAGCTAGATGATCAAGAGGGACCTCAACCATGATTAGTCGTGTGTCTAATACTCACTCTTGATGAGATATGATGAAAATGGCACTTTGTCTCCCAAACACACATAACCCCAGCCTCTTCATGAGAAAAACCTCAGATAAGGTCTACAAACACTAAATGCTGGAGAGGATGTGGAGAAAAAGGAACCCTCTTATACTGTTGGTAGGAATGTAAATTGATGCAGCCACTATGGAGAATAGTATGGAGGTTCCTTTAAAAACTAAAAATAGAATTATCACATGACCCAGCACCGAGCAATTCCACTCCTGGGCATGTATCTGTTGCTGCTGCTGCTAAGTTGCTTCAGTTGTGTCCTACTCTGTGCGACCCCATAGACGGCAGCCCACCAAGATCCCCTGTCCCTGGGATTCTCCAGGCAAGAACACTGGAGTGGGATGCCATTTCCTTCTCCAATGCATGAAAGTGAAAAGTGAAAGGCATGTCACTCAGTCGTGTCCAACTCTTAGCAACCCCATGGACTGCAGCCTACAGCTCCTCCGTCCATGGGATTTTCCAGGCAAGAGTACCAGAGTGGGTTGCCATTGTCTTCTCCGGGGGTATATATCTAGAGAAAACTAATTCTCTAAAGAAAACTATAATTCGAAAAGATATGTGTACCCCAAAGGTCACAGCAGCACTATTTACAATAGCTAGGACACAGAAGCAACCTAAATGTCCATCAACAAACGAATGGATAAGAAAGATGTGGTATACACACACACACACACACACAAACAGTATACTACTTAGCCATAAGAAAGAATCTTTATTTGCTGCCAGCAAGTAAACCCATTTTCCACCTGTTCTGTGTAGTTCATTGTAGTTTAAACTACTAGATATTTAGTTATATTAATGATTTTGTTTATATTATGTAAAATATAATATATAATAATAGGAAAAAGAAAGAATGAAATCATGTCACTTGCGGCAACATGGATGGATGGATGGATCGAGAGATTGTCATACTAACTGAAGTAAGTCAAAGACAAATACTATATGATTTCACTTATATGTGAAATCTAAAATATGATACAAATCAACTTATTAACAAAACAGAAACAGACTCACACATATAGAAAACAAACTTATGGGACTTTTCCGGTGGTACAGTGGATAAGACTCTGCCTGCCAATGTGGAGGACATGGGTTCGATCCCATGGTCTGGGAAGATTCTACCTGCTTCAGAGCAACTAAGCCCGTGAGTCATAGCTACTGAAGCCTAGGTGCTGCAACTATTGAAGCTCGTACCCCTAAAGCCTGTGCTCCACAGTGAGAGAAGTCACCAAGATCAGAAGCCTGTGCAGCAACAAATACCCAGCACAGCCAAAAATAAATAAATAAATATTTTTAAAAAGCCTATAATCTAATGGACAAGATAAACCAGCAAATCAATAACTACAGTCGAGTGAAAAACATATGCATGCATGCAGGTCTTTAGAAGAGAGGCCCAAATATTATTCATATTTGTAACCGCCCCCCCCCCAATCCAGTTCAGAGCCTGGATCAAGCCCCCATAAACACTAATTTAACTGAAGCCTTACTGAATGTCAAGCATGGGTAAATTTCTTTATAATCACTTCCTATGGAGAGAAATAGCTAGATTTATGTTGTGAACTTCCTATGGAGAGAAATAGCTAGATGGATGTTGTGAAAAGTTTAATGAAATTGACTTAATTATTGATTAATAAGGGCTTCCCTGTGGCTCAGCTGGTAAAGAATCTGCCTACAATGCAGGAGACCTGGGTTCGATCCCTGGGTTGGGAAGATTCCTTGGAGAAAGGAAAGGCTACCCACCCCAGTATTCTGGCCTGGAGAATTCCATGGACTATAGAGTCCATGGGGTCGCATTAATAATTTTTTGCTCAATTAATAACCAAATTAATTAATCATTATTAACTATTGATAACATTTTGGGAGCAAAGATCCACGTGCCTCATGGCCAAAAGGCTAAAACATACAGCAAAAGCAATATTATAACAAATTCAGTTCTTTAAAAATAGTTCACAGCAACAACCAAAAAAAAAAAAAAAAGATTTGCACTTTTACTTGTGTAATACCCCAGTGTTTTAAAATGCTTAAGATTTTAAAGTTATTTTAATCTGATTTGTGTACTAGGTGGTGGTGCACAAGGAGCTAAGATTCACTCTCCACTGTTACTTTCTTGGGAGCAGGCTTCTTGTCTGAGCCTGACCGACACAGGACACTGTGCTAGGCTCCAGGGACACCAAGCAAAGACGTGGTCCCTCCCTAGACAAAATACTTGCTGTTGATAACAAAGGGGAGCGTGTGTTTGGAATCCACCAAATTCAGGATTACGTTTTATCCTGCTTGGTGAAAATACAGCTTCATGAGAAGAAAAGTGACCATTTTCCTCAAGAGCAAAAAGGTTTTTCAAAGGACACATAATCCTGTCCTGGCATCAGAAGGGGATTAGACCTTCCACATTGCAGACCACTCCTGAAGAGCGACCTTGCCATGGACAGTGAAGAGCACAGATCAGAATGCATGCTAGAATGACGGTGGAGCAGGGCTCGTGTGTCATTTAGCTTTTGATAGACTTCCTTGGGACATCTCGTTCTTTCTTCTGTCCCCATGTTGGTTTGATTTATGCACTCTTTGCCAGATGTCTTCATGTTCCTCATAGAAAGTTCCCAAATAAGAATGTTAGTCTGTCCCTTATAAGAAAAATATTAAACTTTAACTCATTTTTTTGAGGGGGTTATTTACGTACGCTAGGTTTGAATGACATTCTGATGTGATTGTTGTACTTCTCTTTCTCCAAGTTCCCAAATGCTAACAACTTATCCTTAAAATGCAAACAAGCAAAAACCATTCCAAACAGAAAGAAACTGAGACAACTATATATGTTTTTAATGATCTTAAAAGTACATGGTTACAAAATTGGTTACTACTGGAAAAGGAGCAATGTTGCATACATTTTCCTAATATTAGCTCATTTATTCCACAAAGATCTGTTCATTTTCTTTTGCACTTTAGCTCACTTTTAACTGGCCATGTGGGAAGTGCAGTAATAGGTAAAGTGCTGTCAGAGACAAACAAGATACAGCTTTTGCCTCTAGGAGTTCAAAATAGGACAGGAATGAAGAAATCTTCTGGTGTGGCAGATTAAATAATAATAATACAAGAATTAGATAAACTACATCTGACTATATAAGAATTTTAAAAAATTTCTACAAAGTTATCAAGATAGGAAAAATGACATCATTAGATGTGAGGTGATTAAAAGCTATTTCAGTGGGTACCTTTTGCTGCCTTTTTTGGTAAAAATGAGGGGAAATATTTGCATTTGCTTTCATATACTTAAACTCTGGAAAGATTCATGCAAGATGAAAACAGAAGTTATCCTAAGGCAGCGGGGAAGATCTGGACAAATGGGGAAAGAGTGTTCACTGCTTACCATATGTAAGTGAAAATTACAGAGTTTGAAGACTAGGTACAAAAACAAAATGTAAAATATCTCATTGATAAATTTTTATATTGATTACATGTTAGAAGGATAGTTCAGATATATTGGGTCAAATAAAATATATAAAATTCATTTCATCTGTTTATTTTTTCATTTCTGTTTTTCTTTTCTTATTTTTGATATGGTACAAGAAAATATAAGATGACACCTGTGGCTCATGTCCTATCTCCTGGATGGCACTGCTGGACAAAAGAGAGACCTTTGAACACTCAGTGAAGATTTTCCAGCTTCTTTCCTTCCCATGTCTTGGTCATTCATCTCTTCCTTCAATTATCTGAAAACCTCACAATACTTCACAGATTCATGTATAAACTAGCTGAGGTCCATATCTATTTCTTGCCACAAAATTAAATCGCAGGATGTTGCAAGAATTCAGAAAAAGATTAAATCACCTTGAGTTCTACTCAAGTAGAGAGGGGAAACCATGAATTTAACATGTGGCCTGAACACATGTATATCTCCACTCATCCCAGAGTTCACTAAAATAAACCACATACAGATTTAAAAAGCCATACAAACCCTCTTAGGGCACAGAGGACAGAAGTGACCACAAGCAGAAAAGAGACATCAGCACTGTTTTTAAAGATGGGAAGTAGACAGACAAGCGCAAGCAGGAAGAGACTTGGTAGATCAAACTCGTCTCAAATACCACATTGGGGATAGGGTGGTGGATAAAAGCAAGGGGCTTTAAAAAAGAAGCTTTTTTTTTTTTTTTTTGGCATCAGAATACTGGAAAAGTTACTCTGGTGGCTCAACAGTAAAGAAGTCACCTGCAATGCAGGAGACATGGGTTCGATCCCTGGGTCAGGAAGATCCGCTGGAGAAGGAAATGGCAACCACTTCAGTACTCTTGCCTGGGAAATCCACATGTCTCTGCCCTCAGCTCCCTCCCATCCCTGCTCATTTGTTGCATGGTCAGTGAGGCTCACTCTGATCATCATATTTTTATTGTAATCTGACTTCCTCTCCCCTATTGGCACTCCTAACCCTCCTATCCTGCTCTGCTGTTCGTATCACTTTCTAACACACAAGACAAGTGATGTAATTATATCTATTCACTTTATCTGTTTTCTTCATGAGGATACTTTAAGCAAGTCTTTTGTCTGTTTATGTATATATGTAAATATATATATATATATATATATGTATATCCCAAGTACCTAAAACAGTATCTGGTACATATTGGGCAACAAATAACTATTTGTTGAATGCATGAACAAATGAAGAATGGAGACAAGGCTGAATGAGAAATCACCAGAGAATTCTTATTTATGGAATCAATCCATCAATGAGGCTGGAGACAATGAGGGGATGAGCAATGTCAATCCTGGTTGGTTGAAGTGAGATAAAGGCTAAAATAATTCACTAACTATGAACCTTACATCATGAGTGGAATTCCTGGTAAGGAATTCCAATTCCTGGAAGTCCTATATTATGTCCTGATGATTCATCCATACATTTCTCTGACAAATAGTACCACAAAGAACTTACTTCATTCAAAGAGGAATAATAAAAATTAAAACAATAATAATAAAAGATGAAATAGTAAATTTATAAATTTATTCACAAGAAAAAAAACTGAGGAAAATAACAGACAACAACAACAACAAAAAAAGATAGATGAAGACCTCTCCCTGGAAAAATGTTACCCAAGAGCACATGAGAATCTGATCATACGTATGGTCATGACTCCTAAAACTCAATGAACAAATCTGCTTTAAAAAATAAGAACACAAATTAGAGCCACAAGAGATTAAGGAAAGTGTAAAGAGACAACAAAAAGAAGGAAGTGGTATCAGTAAAATTGTGAACCTCAAAGCCTTGCTTTAGGAATTTTACTTAATTATTTCAAGAATCTTGCTCACCACAGAAATATTGAGAAAACAACTAGAAGCTGTCCGAGTCAACATTGTAGGAGCTCCAGAAAACAAGCAAAGGTTAACAGCAACCAAGCAAACATCCATTCAAGAAGAGATCATCTTCTGCACTCTGCTGGTGATGTAGTGGTTAGGATTCCATGCTCTCATTCCTAAGGGCCTGGGTTCAATCCTTAGCCAAAGAACTAACATCCCAGAAGCCTCACAGTGTGACCAAAAAGAAAAGGAAAAGATTTACATGTATTTATGAGTCCAAATTGATATAAATAAATGATCGAATAATTTCCTGAGTGGGAGAGAAGAGACACACCTTCAGTGTAGAATTATATATTTCCTCTGTTGAATTCCCTTTGATCCATTTCCATTGATCAATTCCAGCACTAGAGGGAAGACTGTCTTGGACCTACTGAGAGAAAGTCAATTTTCTCCAACAGGCCACTTTCCTTCAAGGACAGTTTGGACTATGGATGGCTGAAATGAGAAGCTAAGCTCAAGGAAGATGGGACCCTATTGCTTAACTATCTGCTAGGGCCTACACAGGGCCATACATGAGGCAGGGCCCTACATTTGTTTTTTTGTTTTTTTTTTTAACAGTCCTAAATCCCATGGACGACAGGAGCCTGGTAGGCTGCAGTCCATGGCGTCGCTAAGAGTCAGGCATGACTGAGCGATTTCACTTTCACTTTTCACTTTCATGCATTGGAGAAGGAAATGGCAACCCACTCCAGTACTCTTGCCTGGAGAATCCCAAGGACAGAGGAGCCTGGTGGGCTGCCGTCTATGGGGTCGCACAGAGTTGGACACGACTGAAGTGACTTAGCAGCAGCAGTAGCAATGGTGCCATCTGGGGTCCCACGTGGTGTGATGTTTCCAAACCATCTGGTGCTGAGATTGGAACATGTACATAAAAGATGATCACTCGTGCCACTTCAGCGATGCCCTCCACCTTCTTCCTAAACAAACAGTGGCCTCTCTGCCTCCTCTTTCTTCCTCAGCCCTGCCTCACATGACCTTCAAGTTCACTATGCCTCCTCCCTCACCTGCGCACTCCTGCCCACCACTTATTCCACCTTGAACCTATGCTTGCCTATGAACACCTCCCACTAGATAAGAGTAGATGATTACTATTACCAGCGACTTGGAAACCCACAATAGCTTCGAGGACCTGGCCCCAATTCAAACCTGCAGGACAGAAGCTACAATACACTCGGTGGTGAAGGCATTTTTTCAAATCCCACCCTTGCATGAGTGCAGGTGAACCAGCGCTGATGACCATAGTGTTCAAACATGTGGAGGGGGCTGTACTTCCTCCACTTCGTTTCTATTGCTTGATTCTTCTCCAAGCTGCTGATCTCCAGCTGCACTTGTTTTTGACTTTGTGGCTCAGCCAGTAAAGAAACCGCCTGCAATGTGGGAGACCTGGGTTCGATCCCTGGGTTGGGGAGATCCTCTGGAGGAGGGAAAGGCTACCCACTCCAGTATTCTGACCTGGAGAATTCCATGGACACACAGTCCATAGGGTCGCAAAGAGTCGGAGATGACAGAGCTACTTTCACTTTTACTTTCCAGGGACTACAGGGAAGGGCAAAGGGTAGTTTGCTATTCTAAGTAGTTTGGAGCTTTCTCCTAAGGAATGGGGAGCCATTGGGAGGTTTCTGAGAAGGTCAGATTCATATTTTTGTCTTAGGTGGTATGTTCAATCTGATGGCAGTTTTTAGGTCTTCCAGTGGTTTTACTTAGGAAGAAGTATCATGCACCAGGGGCTTCCCAGGTGGCTCAGTGGTAAAGAATTCACTTGCCAATGCAGGAGACACAGGAGACTTGGGTTTGATCCCTGGGTTGGGCAAATCCCCTGAAGAAGAAGAGAATGGCAACCTACTCCAGCATTCTTATAGCCTGGCAGGCTACAATCCATGGAGTTGCAAGTCTTACATGACTTAGCTACTAAACAATAGCAAATACATATATATGCGTGTATGTGTATGTGTGTATACTTTTTCAAATTCTTTTCCACTACAAGATACTGAGTATAGTTCTCTCTGCCCTACTGTAGGTTCTTGTTCTTTACCTATACTGTACTATAGTATATAGTAGTGTGTATATTGGAGAAGGCAATGGCACCCCACTCTAGTACTCTTGCCTGGAAAATCCCATGGACGGAGGAGCCCGGTAGGCTGCAGTCCATGGGGTTGCTAAGAGATGGGCACAACTGAGCAACTTCACTTTCACTTTTCACTTTCATGCATTGGAGAAGGAAATGGCAACCCACTCCAGTATTCTGCCTGGAGAATCCCAGGGATGAGGGAGTCTGATGGGCTGCCGTCTATGGGGTCACACAGAGTCAGACACGACTGAAGTGAGTTAGCAGCAGCAGCAGCGTGTATATGTTAATCCCATACTCCTAATTTATTCCCCCATTCCGTTTGGAAACCACAAGTTTGTTTTCTATGTCTATGAGTCTATTTCTGTTTTGTAAATAAGTTCATTTGTAACATTTTTTAAAAATTCCACATATAAGTGAGATCATGTATTTGTGTTTATCTGACTTACTTCACTTAATAAGACCTCAATTCTTGATAGTAATCATGGAGAAAAAACTTTCTTGGTGCAAGAGGCAATGATAAAATGTGAAGCCATTTTTTTTTTCAGTCATAATTTTACGTAAGATTTTCTTTTTTTTGCCTTGCCCCACAGCTTGTGGAACCTTAGTTTCCCAACCAGGGATTGAACTGGAGCCCTCAGTAGTAAAAGCATGAAGTCTTAATTGCTGGACTGCCAAGGATGTCCCTTATATAGGATTTTGTATAGCAGTAGGCCATGCATATAGATATGAGTACAAAATCTATTACCACTTGGTTCATCTTCATGAATACCCAGTAGCAGCATCAAGATTAGGAAACAGGGGACTTCCCTGGTGGTCCAGTGGTTAAGATTCTGAGCTCCCACTGCAGAGGGCCTGGGTTTGATCCTTGGCCAGGGAACTAAATCCTACATGTTGCAACCAAGATTTCGCATGCCACATCTAGGACCCGGCACAGCCAAATAAATAAATATTAAAGAGGAAAAAAAAAAAGATTAGGAAAAAGGATGACATCAGCATCCCAGAAGACCGACTCACGCCCTGTTCTTTCAGAAAATACTCTTCCACTCTGCCCTCACCTCAAGTAAGGTAAGCACCTGCAGATTTCTGCGAGTAGGATATACACAGATATACTTGCGCATGTTTTGGGTGCACACACATATGCAGTTCTGTGGGGCCTCCATCTGAGGTTGAAGGTTCTGGGTCACAGGATTCAAACCGTTCAGCTCCAGTAGATTCAGCTGAAGTGGTTCCAAGAGACACTCCCACCCAGAGCACAGTGCGTTCCAACTCTTCTAAGTCTTTGCTAATGCGTGGTATTGTCAGTTAAAGCCATTATTTTTTTGACAATGATTCATAAATTTACGGCAGTCGAAATTGCCTGTCTTTAAAGGATCTAACAGCTCCTTTCTTCCATTAACAACCAGTAAGGTTGACATTTTTCTCTGACAACGTGACTGGGTTTTGAATCCAAAGGAACTCAGCCAGCCACACCAAGAATTTTGAATCATGGTTGGGGCAAGTGTGGTGAGAACGCTTGCGCTGCCTCCAGCTCTGATGTTGCTGAAAGGCCCTCTGAGATGCAAATGAACAGACTTCTCCCAAGGCTGTGAAGACAAGGATCACCCCTCCCCTCAGGGCCGAGGGGGTCCCCATCTCGCCACTCCTAGGGGACCCCTGAAGACTCACTGGCCAGAGCATGACACGCATTACTGCCACATGCCTGACTTGGTGCAGTCACGCTGCTAATTCGTCATCTCAACCAGCAAGCCCCGGGGACAGCAGACATATCATTGTCCCCACAGTACAGAGGGGGAAACTGAGGCCCCCGGAGGTCAGGGACTGTCCCCAGTGAAGGCAGAAGCCCTTTGTCGTAGAGCTTCACTCACTGAGGCCACATTCTGAGAACAACATCCTGCCAGAGGGCAGCAAGGCTCCCACAAAGGGAGGAATGGGATACTTGAAAACTGAACTCGAGGCCCATGTGACCGGGGTGTAGCTGTCAGAGGCCAAATGAACATCCTGAGAGGCAAATGCTCTGACCTCAGAACCTGGGAGTCCACTGCTTTCCTGTTCTCTTCTGTTTCTTTCTCTCTCTTCTCCCACCTGCGTGTCTAGCCTTAACTGCCTCCCTTTCTTTCCACTCCTCCCATTCTGTAAGTACCTGAAATACAGAATTGCAAGAGTCTACATATACACATTTTCCTTGTCGACTACCTCAAGTTAAAAGTTCTCTGTTAAATAAGTGAATTCACTTTTAAACCAGGTGAGTTTAATCTTTTATGTCTTTTGAAAACAAAACTAAAAACCAATTATATATATATTGGTTTGTAACTTTCAGGCGGTAGACTCTAACTTTTAGGCAGTAGACTCTGGGCAAGTTACCTTCCTCCTTTGTAAAATGGGCATAATAATAGCACCTATTGTGCAAATGAAATGAACTGATACATATAAACAACTTTATTTTTTGCCTTCTTTTAATAACTTTATTGAAATCATAATTCAATTCAGTTCCGTAGCTCAGTCGTGTCTGACTCTTTGCGACCCCATGAACTGTAGCACGCCAGGCCTCCCAGTCCATCACCAACTCCCAGAGTCTACTCAAACCCATGTCCATTGAGTCGGTGATGCCATCCAACCATCTCATCCTCTGTCATCCCCTTCTCCTCCTGCCCTCATTCTTTCCCAGCATCAGGGTCTTTTCAAATGAGCCAGCTCTTCGCATCAGGTGACCAAAGTACTGGAGTTTCAGCTTCAACATCAGTCCTTCCAATGAACACCCAGGACTAATCTCCTTTAAGATGGACTGGTTGGATCTCCTTGCAGTCCAAGGGACTTTCAAGAGTCTTCTCCAACACCACAGTTCAAAAGCATCAATTCTTCAGTGCTCAGCTTTCTTTATAGTCCAACTCTCATATCCATACATGACTACTGGAAAAACCATAGTCTTGACTAGACGGACCTTTGTTGACAAAGTAATGTTTCTGTTTTTAATATGCTGTCTAGGTTGGTCATAGCTTTCCTTTCATAATTAGCATACCTTAAAATATATCCCCTCTTTTTTTTAATGGGGATGATTTTTTAGTATTTTTATTTATTTATTTGGCTATGTTGGGTCTTAGTTGCAGATAAATAAATATATAAACAAACAGATAATCCATTTCTGAATTTGACACTGTTAACTCATAAGGTATATTTTGTGAGGGGGAGGACACACCTTAAGGCTTGAGGGATCTTAAGGAATTGGGACATGGAAGTGAAAGCAAGAGTCTTAACTCCTGAACGGCCAGTGAATCCCCATGAGGGACTTTTGAAAAGCAGAATAACAATCCATTTCAAAAAGACAAGTTGAAAAATCAGTCATGGTAGAATGAAAGACCATCTCACTCTGTTCAGTTCAGTTCAGTCGCTGTCGTGTCCGACTCTTTGCAACCCCATGAATCGCAGCACGCCAGGTCTCCCTGTCCATCACCAACTCTCAGAGTTCACTCAAACTCACGTCCATCGAGTCAGTGATGCCATCCAGCCATCTGATCTGTTGCCCCCTTACCCTGCCCCCAATCTCTCCCAGCATCAGGGTCTTTTCCAATGAGTCAACTCTTTACATGAGGTGGCCAAAGTACTGGAGTTTCAGCTTTAGCATCATTCCTTCCAAAGAACACCCAGGGCTAATCTCCTTTAGGATGGACTGGCTGGATCTCCTTGCAGTCCAAGGGACTCTCAAGAGTCTTCTCTAACACCACAGTTCAAAAGCATCAATTTTTCGGCACTCAGTTTTCTTCACAATCCAACTCTCACATCCATACATGACTATTGGAAAAACCATAGCCTTGACTAGACGGACCTTTGTTGGCAAAGTAATGTCTCTGCTTTTGAATATGCTATGTAGGTTGGTCATAACTTTCCTTCCAAGGAGTAAGCATCTTTTAGTTTCATGGCTGCAATCACCATCTGCAGTGATTTCGGAGCTCAAAAAAATAAAGTCTGACACTGTTTCCCCATCTATTTGCCATGAAGTGATGGAACCAGATGCCATGATCTTAGTTTTCTGAATGTTGAGCTCTAAGCCAACTTTTTCACTCTCCTCTTTTACTTTCATCAAGAGGCTCTTTAGTTCTTCACTTTCTGCCATAGGAGTGGTGTCATCTTCATATCTGACGTGATTGATATTTCTCCCAGCAATCTTGATTCCAGCTTGTGCTTCTTCCAGCCCAGCGTTTCTCATGATGTACTCTGCATAGAAGTTAAATAAGCAGGGTGACAATATACAGCCTTGACGTACTCCTTTTCCTATTTGGAACCAGTCTGTTGTTCCATGTCCAGTTCTAACTGTTGCTTCCTGACCTGCATATAGATTTCTCAAGAGGCAGGTCAGGTGGTCTGGTATTCCCATCTCTTTCAGAATTTTCCACAGTTTATTGTGATCCACACAGTCAAAGGCTTTGGCATAGTCAATAAAGCAGAAATAGATGTTTTTCTGGAACTCTCTTGCTTTTTCCATGATCCAGAGGATGTTGGCAATTTGATGTCTGGTTCCTATGCCTTTTCTAAAACCAGCTTGAACATCAGGGAGTTCACGGTTCACATATTGCTGAAGTCTGGCTTGGAGAATTTTGAGCATGACTTTACTAGCATGTGCGATGAGTGCAATTGTGCGGTAGTTTGAGCATTCTTTGGCATTGCCTTTCTTTGGGATTGGGATGAAAACTGACATTTTCCAGTCCTGTGGCCACTTAGAGGCCACTTAGAGGTACAGAGTCAGCAGTTTGAAAGGGTGTCGAAGACGGGCTGAAACTAGGAATATTAATGAGGGTGAATAAGAAACACTAAGCACTGTTCTTTGGTTCAAAGGATATAATGACTTGCTTAGTTCACAAATATAGTTAAATGTGTTAAATAGTAAGGGGAAAATGAATTTGATGTTCTAGATACATCCCTAGTACTTCTTTATCTTTTAGCTGAAAGCTTGTACACTTTGACCACATTCCTCTAATTCCCCTTCTGCCTCTGGTAACCACAAGTCTGTGATTTTTTTCTCCTTTTCACTAAAATTCTGTCTTTTCTTTTTCTTTCTTTCAAGATTCCACATACATACAAAGTTGTATTTGTCTTTGCTATCTGACTTATGTCACTTAGCATAACACCTTCAAGATCCATCCATGTTGTTGTAAATGATCAGTTCAGTTCTGTCACTCATGTCTGACTCTTTGTGACCCCATGGACTGCAGCAGGTCAGGCTTCCCTGTCCATCACCAACTCCCAGAACCTACTCAAACTCATGCTCATCGTGATGCTATCCAACCATCTCTTCTCTGTCATCCCTTTCTCCCCCCACCTTCAATCTTTCCCAGCATCAGGGTCTTTTCCAATGAGTCAGTTCTTCTCATCAGTGGCCAAAGTACTGGAGTTTCAGCTTCAGCATCAGTCCTCCCAATGAATATTCAGGAGTGATTTCCTTTAGAATGGACTAGTTGGATCTCCTTGCAATCCAAGGGACTCTGAAGAGTTTTCTCCAACACCACAGTTCAAAAGCATCAATTCTTCAGTGTTCAGCTTTCTTTGTAGTCCAACACTCACATCGATACATGACTACTGAAAAAAAAAAGCTTTGACTAGACAGACCTTTTTCAGTAAAGTAAGGTCTCTGCTTTTTAATATGATGTCTAGCTTGGCCATAGCTTTTCTTCCAAGGAATAAGTGTCTTTTAATTTCATGACTGCAGTCACCACTGCAGTGATTTTAGAGCTCCCCAAAATAAAGTCTGTCACCATTTCCATTGTTTCCCCATCTGTTTGACATGAAGTGATGGGACCAGTTGCCATGATCTTAGTTTTCTGAATGTTGTGTTTTAAGTCAAAGTTTTCACTCTCCTCTTTCACTTTCATCAAGAGGCTCTTTTGTTCTTTTTCACTTTCTGCCATAAGAGTGGTGTCATCTGTGTGTCTGAGATTATTGGTATTTCTCCCAGCAATCTTGATTCCAGCTCGAGCTTTATCCAGCCCAGCATTTCTCATGATGTACTCTACACATAAGTTAAATAAGCAGGGTAACTATATACAGACTTGATGTACTCCTTTTCTGATTTGGAACCATAATATTGCATTTGTATATTTATATATATAATATATATGGAACCATAATATTGCATTTTATACACACACACACACACACACACATGTATAGGGCTTCCCTGGTAGCTCAGTTGGTAAAGAGTCTGCCTGCAGTGCAGGAGACCCAGGTTCAATCCCTGGATCAAGAATATCCCTGGAAAAGAAAATGGCAACCCACTCCAGTATTCTTGCCTGGACAATCCTATGGAAAGAGGAGCCAGGCAAGCTATAGTCCATAGGGTCACAGGAGTCTGATTGAATTAGTGACTAACCGCTACTCTGTGTGTGTGTATACACACATACTATAACTATAGTGAAATCCATTCATCCCTTGGTTCTTTTATCCATTTAATCTATTTGTCTACTACTTAGTTTGTTTCCATGTCTCAGCTATTGTAAATAATGCTGCAGTGAACACGGGGATACAAATATCTCTTCAAGATAGTGATTTCATTTTGTTTGGAGATATTCCCAGATGTAGAATTGCCAGATGATAGGATAGTTCTATTTTTAAGTTTTTGAGGCTCTTCCCTACTGTTTTCCATAGTCGTTGCACTGAATTAAAATCCCACCCACAGTCCACAAGTGTAGTGTGCAACATGCTGACTCTAGTTAACACTGCTGTATGAGATAAGGAAAACACTGAGTTCTCATCACAAGAAATTTTTTTCTTTTCTTCTTTCTTTTTATTGAATCTCTATGAGATGATGTGTGTTAGCTGAATGTATTGTGGCAATCATTGGGTGGCAATCACAATATACATAAATCAAACTGCCATGATGTATACCTGAAACTTCTACAGTGATGCATATCAATTGTTTCTCAATAAAAATGGGGGAAAAAGTTCTGAGATAAGATACAGGATCAGTATTTTATCCCCATTTAAGTAGTTGTGAATAGAAATGTTCTGGAAGGAGGGTATGAGTCACCTAGTTATGATTCACCTCGGTTGGTGATCTCACCATCTTTCTTCTTGAGATGTCTTCTAAATTCCAGGATGTTGATGAAGCTCTATATCACTAGCCTTATGGGTTTGTGAGTAGAAAGTGATTTGGGGCTGGATTCTGGCTGCTGGCAGACTCTTGGGTACAGTTTAGATCTTGGGTACAGTAAATCATTGTTGTTGGCATCTGCAGGAATGTTTATATCCTCGATGACTCTCCAGTCAGATGATCCCCAATATCTCCAATGAGAAACCCACCTTTCTTGTCACGAGAGACAAAATCTTTATTGTAACTGACTCATTATATTTCGATTAATTCTAGCGAACCTCATGAGAATAAGAAATAGTTATATACTACAGTCCAATTGGGGAGAGTCAGAGTGTAAATAAACTTTGGGTAAGAACACAAGGGGCTGTATTTCATAATATCATTTCATCACAACTTTCTCATCTGCCTCAGACAATTCAGATATTCTGAGGGGGGAAAAAAAACAGAAAAGAAGACAATAAATATAATTCAGATGGTGAATTGTTTCCTAGTTAAATGTCATGAAAATTGTCATCAAAGGCTGATAATTCAAAAGGTGGTAGAAGGAGCCTGGAGTAGATATTATAAGTTGAATAAAGTATAAATTTTTATTGCTAACCAATTAACTTTATTTTGACAATTACTTTCAAATCACTCAAAAATCATTTACTTTGGAAAAAAAAAGACAGTCCTAATCTACTTAATAGCAGATGATCTTTTTGTTTTTGTTGTTCAGTTGCTTCAGTTCAGTTCAGTAGTTCAGTCATGTCCGACTCTTTGCAACCCCATGAACTGCAGCACGCCAGGCCTCCCTGTCCATCACCAACTCTCGGAGTTCACTCAAACTCATGTCCATTGAGTCGGTGATGCCATCCAGCCATCTCATCCTCGGTCGTCCCCTTCTCCTCCTGCCCCCAATCCCTCCCAGCATCCGTCTTTTCCAATGAGTCAACTCTTCGCATGTGGTGGCCAAAGTATTGGCGTATCAGCTTCAGCATCAGTCCTTCCAAAGAACACCCAGGACTGATCTCCTTCAGAATGGACTGGTTGGATCTCCTTGCAGTCCAAGGGACTCTCAAGAGTCTTCTCCAACACCACAGTTCAAAAGCATCAATTCTTCGGCATTCAGCTTTCTTCACAGTCCAACTCTCACATCCATACATGACCACTGGAAAAACCATAGCCTTGACTAGACAGACCTTTGTTGGCAAAGTAATGTCTCTATTTTTTAATATGCTAGGTAAGTTGGTCATAACTTTCCTTCCAAGGAAGGTCAAACTATTTGTTACAAAAGGGACTGTAGTATGACGGGCTCCTCTGTTGTCCACTATCTCCTGGAATTTGCTCAAATTCATGTCCATTGAGTTAGTGTTGCTATGTAATCATCTCATCCTCTGTAGCCTCCTCTTCCTTTTGCCTTCAATCTTTTCCAACACCAGTGTCTTTTCCAATGAGTTGTCTCTTTGCATCTGAAATCCAAAATATTGGAGTTTCAGTCCTTCCAATGAATATTTAGTGTTGATTTTGTTAGACAGTTAGAATAAGGAAACAGGGTCCAAGATGGCAGTCAGAGAAACCAGCAGCTAGAATAAACCTGCTAAAGGGACAAACAAAGAAAGGAAAAAGTCTGTAAAAGGAAAAGCTGCAGATCTGAGTGAGAATCTCCGGTGGGAAAACATGCCCTCTTCCCTGACTGGCTTTGAGCATATGCCCATTTGCATTCTTTTCCTTGTTTGGTCATGGATACAAGCCCTATTTTAAATAAGGCAGGACCAATCAGGCTCTGGTGATGGTTTAGGAAAAATAAACAAAGGACACAATAGGGGAAACAAAAATGGGGCAGGACTACTTCTAGGGTGGGGTTGGTCCACTCTCAGATCTCAAGAGTGTATTGTCTCCTTACTATATCCCGCCTGCTTGAGCTGTAACTAGTCTGCCATTTTAATTTTATGCTACAATAAGACAAGAACCAAGGGAAAAATAGACCTTACCATTTACTTTAGGATTGACTGGTTTGGTTTCCTTGTAGTTCAAGGGACTCTCAAGTCTTTTCCAGCACCACAATTTGAAAGCATCAGTTCTTTGGTGCTCAGCCTTGTTTATGGACTAACTCTCACATTTGTATATGACTACTGGAAAACTGATCTTTACAAGGTGATAAAATCTGTCCTATGAAAGTCTGTTCTTCAAATTCTGTAACATGTTTGAGGCCTCACTTAATCTGTACACTATCACACTTTCCTTATGTTCTGTTTTTTTCTTCATCTAGAGTTATGCATTTAATTATTAACAGAAACATTATATGTGTTATGAAATTTTGGAGGCAAAATTTCTCCTTGCTCATCTGAATATTATAAAACACTAAAGAAATCCATTTGTCCTTTAAAAGAAGACTTCAATGAGATTGGCTTGTAAGCTTAAGAGTGGCTAATTTATGATAGTTAAATGGAATCTTTTAAATACATGGATGTGTTGTTGCATTGTGAAAAAATGAAAAAAATGAGGGCAGTCTCCATGGGTGGAGTTTATATTTTTCCTATGGTGTGACTAACAGTGCATTAGAAAGAAAAAAAGAAAAGTAGAGAGAGACACTCCCATAGATTAAAATGGTAAAGGAGAACTGGAAATGGAAAACTGCATGACTTTGTGGGTTGTGTGGAGAGAAACAAATAAACATGGGATTTTTCAGTCTCTAACAGAGTACACGTAGACTTTGGGGTGGTAGGAAAGGAAACGAAGTTTTCTTTAGAATATGTTGAGTGTGCAATGCCTCAGGAATATCAAATAAATGTCTACAGACTTGCAATTCATGAAGCAAAGTTTAGCTGGATAAAAAGAATACTGGAGGAGGGCAAGGCAACCCATTCCAATATTCTTGCCTGGAGAATCCCATGGACAGAGAAGCCTGGCAAGCTACAGTCCATAGGGTCTCACAAAGCTGAACATGAATGAAGCAACTTATTATGCATGTACATATACATTAAAGTATGAATTATGAGAATCTGAAAAACAAATATTCAGTAACTTCTAGGTCAAAATGAGACATAAGGTTAAGAAATCAAAAATAGCCAATCAAACAACAACAACAAAAACTACCTCCAAAATGTTTATTTGCTTTCCAAACAAGGTTAAAGTATGGGGGAAATGAAAATTGAAAACCTAAACTATGTGAAAAGTTTGAAACCAGCTAAACCAAATAGGTGATAATTTCCACCAACATTATTACTCTGAGGATTGGTGGTAGGCAGTTGTGAACCAGATTGCTCTCTTGGCATTTTATCTTTAACTTTCTGACCAAAATTCCTCCAGTATGAATTCACCCCCAGACGCCTGTGACATCAGGCCACACATAGCCTTCTCCCTTTCATGCCTCCTTAACTCAAACATCCCCAGCATTTCAGAACTTTCCTTCTTGGCCCCTCTGCTTTTTTTTTCTCCTTGAAAAACCTCAATAACTTGTCTATTTGTGTTCTTACTTCTTCCTTAAGCATCAGCTAAATCATCTGATGCATGATGTGCTCAATACTAATGAACACTTTTGTGATTACATTGATGTCAACTGTTTTTTCCCAAGCAACACATATACAATTTTATTGTAAAAGCATGATTTTGATTTTAGACACTATAGAGGAGGAAATTTGCTGGGACAAAGATAGCATTTGTGCTTAAGCTGTACAAAAAAATGCACTCATTATTTATTTTAGGGAAGTTAAAATGTTAGGTTTGATTGGTTATAAAAGTTAGCATCACAAATAACGAAGAATAAAGAAAAGCAAATCTGCCTGAGACTAAAAACGGATGGCATTTCTCTGCCTCTTTTTAACACATATTGATTTTTAGTATAACTCCGAATATCTCCTTGGAAGAAAAGTTATGACCAACCTAGATAGTATATTCAAAAGCAGAGACATTACTTTGCCAACTAAGGTCCGTCTACTCAAGGCTATGGTTTTTCCTGTGGTCATGTATGGATGTGAGAGTTGGACTGTGAAGAAGGCTGAGTGCCAGAGAATTGATGCTTTTGAACTGTGGTATTTGAGAAGACTCTTGAGAGTCCCTTGGACTGCAAGGAGATCCAACCAGTCCATTCTGAAGATCAACCCTGGGATTTCTTTGGAAGGAATGATGCTAAAACTGAAGCTCCAGTACTTTGGCCACCTCATGTGAAGAGTTGACTCATTGGAAAAGACCCTGATGCTGGGAGGGATTGGGGGCAGGAGGAGAAAAGGACGACCGAGGATGAGATGGCTGGATGGCATCACGGACTCAATGGACGTGAGTCTGAGTGAACTCCGAGAGTTGGTGATGGACAGGGAAGCCTGGCGTGCTGCAATTCATGGGGTCGCAAAGAGTCGGACATGACTGAGCGACTGAACTGAACTGAACCAATATCTTTATATTCTAATTGTTTTCCTCTCTTTCACCATTAGAGACAAAATTGATTGAGTGCCCACTTTGTACCAACACTGGGTTAAGTACTCTACATGGAGTAATTCAGTTCTCAAAATGACTTATGCTGGAGATATTATTTCTCCATTTTTCAGAAGAGGAATTGAAACATAGAGATGTTTAGAAGCGTACTCAAAGAAAAACAGCTAGCATTAGAAGAAGGATATCAATCTGGGTATCCTAAATCCTAAATTCCACTCTTGAGATTATGATGTATGAGATTGGGATGTAGAATGTCTTGAGAATGGTATCATAATGAACTGATTAGTAACAGTTGTGTTATTTTTCTTCCAATCAAGCCTTTTTTTTTTCTTTCACTTTTTGGCTGTGTCCACTGCATATAGGATCTTAATACCCCATCACAGATTAAATCTACAGCTGCTGCATTGGAAGCATGGAGTCCTGACCACACTGGACCACCATCAAAGTCCCAGTCAAGCTTTTTAGCTTGAGTCTTTTGAATGCTAGCTGTGGTGAGGTCAGTTTACTAAGATACTTTGGACTGTAATTACTTCATAATTAGAGTAACCCTTCTATCCATCCTTCATTTGGAAAAGCTTTATTTTTGTTACTCATATGTTTGTTCTTTGCCTGCTACTAGGCAACAGTGTAATTTGTAACCTTAGCTAATTGCACACTACTTTTAGAATGACTAGGTGCCTGGAATTGAGTTATAATGTCCTAAATAGAGTAACAAACTCTACAATAATATTTTCTAGGCACAAAATACACTAAAAAAGGAAATTTGAAACTTTTCAAACAATGCTATCCAATCAGACATGCTGTGGAAGCTTCACTAGTGTTCTTTCATAATAAAATCAATATAATAATAGAGCTTGTCTTAATTTGTCACATATAGGTATTCTTTTTCATGTTCACTGAAGTTAAAATTGCCAGGTTTAGCAACAAAAATACAGGATAACAAATTAAATTAAATTTCATATGTTGTTCAGTCGCTCAGTCCTGTCTGATTCTTTGCGGCCCTATGGACTGCAGCAAGCCAGTCTTCTCTGTCCTCTACCAACTCCCAGAGTTTGTCCAGACTCATGTCCATTGAGTCAGTGATGCCATCAAATCTTCTCCTCTGTCACCCTCTTCTCTTCCTGCCTTCAACCTTTCCCAGCAAAGGGCCTCTTCCAGTGAGTTGGCTCTCTGCATCATGTAGTCCAATTATTGGAGCTTCAGGTTCAGCATCAGTCTTTCCAAAGAATATTTTATGATTATTATCAATATTTTAGGATTGAGAAGTTTGACCTCCTTGTTGTCCAAGGTACTCTCAAGAGTCTTCTCCAACACTACAGTTTGAAAACATCAATTCTTTTGCACTCAGCCTTCTTCATGGTCCAACTGTATATCCTTACATGACTACTGGAAAAACCATAACTTTGACTACACAGACTGTTGCTGGCAAAGTGATATTTCTGCTTCTTAATATGTTATCTAGATTTTTCACAGCTTTTCTTCCAAGGAGCCAGAATGTTTTAATTTCATGGCTGTAGTCACCATCCGCAGTAATTTTGGAGCCCCTCAATATAAAATCTGTCACTGTTTCCATTTTCCTCCCTCTATTTGCCATGAAGTGATGAGACCAGATGCTGTGACCTTCATTTTTTGAATGCTGAGTTTTAAGCCAGCTTTTTCATTCTCCTCTTTCACCTTCATCAAGAGGCTCTCTAGTTCCTTTTCACTTTCTGCCATTAAAGGAGTGTCATTTGCATATCTGAGGTTATTGATATCTCTCCCAGCTATCTTGATTCCAGCTTGTGCTTCATCCAGCCCAGAATTTCACATGATGGTCTCTGAATTTCATATAAGCAACAAAAAATTATTTTAATATATGTATGTCTCAAATAGTACATAACATAAAACAAAACAAAACATTGTTTATCCAAAATTCAAATTAAATTGGGCATCCATTATTTTACCTGATGGTCTCCCAGGTGGTGCAGTGGTAAAGAATCTACCTTGTCAGGCAGGAGACTCCAGTTTGATACCTGGGTTGAAAAGATTCCCTGGAGTAGGAAATGGCAACCCACTCCCGTATTTTTGCCTGGAAAAATCCCATGGACAGAGGAACCTGGCAGTCTACAGTCAAGGAAGGCCCAAAGAGTCAGATACAACTGAATATGTACAAACATGGATTTTATCTCCTTAGTCTCAGGCAAGTACTTATTCAATCACTGAGTGATTTCAGAGTTTCCTTTGAGAAAAATAATGTCTTTTGGCCAGACCTCCATCTTGCCCCAAATCATGATGGTTTCCTAGTAATTCACAAGCACAACCACCTGGTATGTGACATATGTGATTCTCTTTCCCAACAACATAGATGCACTTATTACAATACAATATTTAAAAAGGCACCTTAAGGGTCATCTGCTCCATTCTTCTTGGAGATTCTGATGTTTCCTCCCATAGCAGGCATGGAAGCTCTGGGAGGTGGGATTAGAGACTCTTTAAGCTTACTTTTTCTTTTTGGCTGTGCTGCTCAGTTTGCAAGATCTTAGTTCCCTAACCAGGAAATAAACCTGGGGCTAAGGCAGTGAACTGGGGCTATCACTGTCCTAAATACTGTATCACTGGGAACTCCCAAGTATACATATTTTTATGCACTGTATTTTAACAGTATTTTGTGTATCTCACTTTCACTTGTCTTTAATATTTTACTCACTGTCTTACTTTATCCTATGTTGATTTTCATATAAATTTATAAGATGTCTTTAATCGTACTTGGCATTAGGTGCTTTCCATTGTGTAATACAAAGCATCACTATTGGACAGAAGAGTTGACTGTAATTAAGACTTCAGAGTTAGCTTTTATTGGTAAGATATGTTGGTATGAAATGAACCAATTTAAAAATACAGGATAGTAGCTAAACTTTAGAGATTGTTCTCCAATGAAAAATCTTATCTTTACTCTCTGGTATAGTTCTCGTCCCTTTGAGTCCAGTCTTCAGGTTCTCAAGATTTGATTTTTGATCAATAGAATGCTACAGAAGTGACCACTGTGTGACATCCAAAGTATCTACCTTGGTAAGAAGCCATCATTTTTGGCTGTTGGGGAATATGTTTTGGTGTGTTCCCTCTTGGAATCCAGCCTTCATGATGGAAGCAGCTCTGGCCACATGGAGATGACACAGACAAGCCTTTCTGTTGACAGCCTTACCGATTTCTAAGCTGAGAGTCAGCACTGACTGCCAGGTATATGGACGAGCCAAAATGAACAGCGAAATTGAGCTCAGTCTATCCTGTCATCTGAGATAATGGATAGTATGCTGTTGTTTTAAACTGGGAGCTTCTCAGATATTCAATAATAGGTAGGTGGAACTTGGACACAAGGAAGCAGACAAACCCAGAATATGGGACATTCTGCTGGACAACTGACCCATTTTCTTTAACATTCAGTTGTTGAGAAAAAAAAAAAAAAGGAAGGTACATATTTTATTTTATATTTAAAGTGACTTTAGAGACACAACAGCCAAATACCACGTGCACATCTTGTTTAGATCCTGATTCAAACAAAATATTGTTTTTGTTGTTCAGTTGCTAAGTTGTGTCACTATCTCCGGAAGTTTGCTCAAATTCATGTTCATTGAGTCAGTGATAACATCCAACCATCTCATCCTCTGTCACTCACTTCTCCCCTTGTCCTCAAATTTTCCCAGCATTGGAGTATTTTTCCAATGAATCAGTTCTTAGTATAGGGTGGAAAAATTATTGGAGCTTCAACATCAGTTCTTGCAATGAATATTCAGGGTTGATTTCTTTAGAATGACTAGTTTGATCTTCTTGCTGTCCAAGGGACTCTCAAGAGTCTTCTCCAGAATCACAGTTCAAAAGTGTCAGTTCTTTGGCACTCAGCCTTCTTTATGGCCCAATTCTCACACTTGTACATAACTACTGGAAAAAGCATAGCTTTGTTTGACTCTATGGACTTTTGTTGGCAAAGTGATGTCTCTTCTTTTTAATATGCTATCTAGTTTTGTCATAGCTTTTCTTCCAAGGAGCAAGCATGTTTGAATTTTGTGACTGCTGTGATTTTGAAACCCAAGAAAATAAAGTCTGTCACTATTTCCATTTTTTTCCCCATCTATTTGCCATGAAGTAATGGGACTGGATACTATGATCTTAGTTTTTTGAATGTTGAGTTTTAAGCCAGCTTTTTCACTCTCCTCTTTCACCTTCATCAGGAGGTGTCTTGGTTCCTCTTTGCTTTTGCCATTAAAGTGATATCATCTGCATATCTGAGTTTATTGATATTTCTTCGAACAATCTTGATTCCAGGTTGTGATTCATCCAGTCCAGCATTTTCCATGATGTACTCTGCATAGGAGTTATACAAGAAGGGTGGCAATGTACAGCCTTGACATACTCCTTTCCCAATTTTGAACCAATCCATTGTTCCATGTATGGTTCTAACTTTGCTTCTTGATCTGCATACAGGTTTCTCAGGATGCAGATAAGGTGATTCGGTGTTCCCATCTCTTTAAGAATTTTCAGTAGCTTGTTGTGAGCCACATAGACAAAGGCATAATCAATGAAACAGATATAGATATTCTTCTGGGTTCCCTTTGCTTATTCTATGATCCAAAGGATGTTGGCAATATGATCTCTGGTTCGTCTGCCTTTTCTAAATCCAGCTTGTACATCTGGACATTCTCTGTTCAGGTAGTGCTGAAGCCTAGCTTGAAGGATTTTTGGGCATGACCTTGATAACATGCAAAATGAATGCAGTTATATAGTAATTGGATTTTTTTTGGAATTGCCTTTCTTTGGGATCGGAATGAAAATTGCCAGTCCTGTGACCATTACCTTTAAGTATTTGAAATATCTTTAAGCTATTCCAGAAATTTGAATACATTTACAGGTTATGATAATTCTGTTAGGAGTTATGGTGACATAAGATAAAGCCTACTTCTTTTTTGTAGTTGGATGTGAAACTGTGTGAAAGTGAAATGATATGTTTTTCATTTGCTTTAATGAGCAAATGAAGTGATAAAAGAAGAAAAAGATATATTAGGCAAGAAGCAAAATCTTGATACTTTTTGGCTCTGGTGAAGGATACAGAGAAGTCCACTGCAGTATCTTCCCTACTTCAATGTTTATTTGAAAATTTTCATAATCAAAAATAAGTAAAATGCTTTCTAAAGTTGTGAAAAATATAAACTACACTCATTACTCATTTATGCATGTAAACATGGTAATTATATCTATATCCATATAAGTATAAATAGATCAAATTATCCAGAATAAAAGAATTATATATCATTTTATAGGTACATTATAGGTGATTTACATACTAAATTCAATATTTTTCAATTAAATATAATGATATTATGAAAAATAAAGTATATGAAATACTTTATAACCAATTCTATTTCTTTTCTTACTTAATATTTTCAGAATGAAATTTAAGACTTAAGCAAAATGTTTCTTCATCTTTCTTGATGTTATTCCTTATCCCACCCCACTCCACCATTTTATTTCTATTTATACTAACATGTACTCTTGCCTGGAAAATCCCATGGATGGAGGAGCCTGGTAGGCTGCAGTCCATGGGGTCGCTAAGTCAGACATGATGGAGCAACTTCACTTTCACTTTTCACTTTCATGCATTGGAGAAGGAAATGACAACCCACTCCAGTGTTCTTGCCTGGAGAATCCCAGGGATGGGGGAGCCTGGTGGGCTGCCGTCTATGGGGTCGCACAGAGTCAGACATGACTGAAGTGACTTAGCAGCAGCAGCAGCAGTGAGTGATTATATTTTAGTAGAGTTGAAAGGCTTTCTAGAAGTCATCACAGATTAGAGAACATATGTAAAGAATCTAATATTTTGTATTAGATTCTAATACTAACATATCTTCAATCATAGTTAAAAAAAGCAGGACAATTGTTGGTTTTATCTACATATACAAAAGCTAGGGAGTTAAATTAACTATTCATAAGTTACTAGAGAGTTACTAGTTAAGTTTTATTGGCTCTGATTTTTGAATATATTTCAATAAATACTTTATGTATAAGAATCTGGTTAATATCCCTTCTTTCAAAGATTCACTAAAAATAAAGAAAATCATTACTGCACTAAAATGTCAAAAGTGGTTCCAAAGTATAAATTTTAAAGTGACCTTTAAACCATTTTGGAGCTTTCTATTTCAAATTAATATTATAGGAAATTGACAAATAATATTCTACAATTTCTCTCATGAACTGTTCTTTTATAGACCTGAAAGAAACCAGAAAACTCCAAATGAAATTTATGTTAAATCACAAAAGCAAGAACTAACAGTTAGACTTAAAATAGTCAATGATAAATGGACTCAGCTTGATGTAGACAGCTTTATAAGAATCTTTAAAAATTCCTATAGTGTTCTTGCTGTGAGCTGAAGCGGTGCTAAAAGTTCATTCTTTTTAAATGACCCAAAGAAGAAATGACTCTTCTGAATATGCAAAATGTTAAATTAATTATAGATATATTTTTAAAGCTTTCACAAGCCCTAATATTATCCCAGATTTTTTGACAAAAGGCTTGATTCCTGAGCCTTTTTCAATAGGATGGAAAGTTGTTCAAGTAAAAGGAATCCTATCAATGTGAGGGCAAGGGAATAAAGATAACTCATTTCCCTTTTGCAGATTAGTTATTAAATGTCATCCTGACACTTAACATTGACATTGACAGTATGACCAGAGAGGTTTTTTCTTTTCTTGCTACTTTCTGAGGAAAATATAAATTCATAAGTTTAAAGATGCTATTTCCCCAAACCTTTGTTGAAAGCTGATTAAAATGATTGCTTGGACAGAGAGTCAAAGATAACCTTTCACAACATATAAAATGAATTCGTTTTAAAAATACTAGGTGAAACAAAAATTTTTCAGTGTATGTTAATAGAACAAAGCTTTGTATTTTGTGGTCGACCTGCCAAAGGGATTGATTACAGAAGACTACATAGATAAATTAGAGCTAGTCATATATGTACTTTGAAAAGATACAAAAATTTAAAAGTATGTGAATAGTCATTCAGTTGTGTCTGACTCTTTGTGACCCCATGGATTGAAGCTCACCATGCTATCTGTCCATGGGATTTCCAAGGCAAGAATACTGGAGTGGGTTGCCATTTCCTACTCCAGGGAATCTTCCCTACTCAGGGATGCAACCCAAGTCTTTTGCATCTCCTTCATTGGCAGACAGGTTCTTTACCACTGAGTCACCTGGGAAGTCCACAGAAATTAATAGTGGTAAGAAATAAATGTTTCCTGCCAAATACAATGTGTTATGATTCATAATAATCTCTTGAAAAAAGTAATCACTTAAAGAATAAACTTGAAGTTTTTTGCTTTGTTTTTTGTTTGTTTTGCATCATTTGAAGATTCATAATCAGAATCTTTTATATCTTTGAGGTACCAGTTCTTGCCTGCTAAAAGTAAGACTGGCAACAGCACCATACAAGTCCAGGATTCTGTTTGTGGGGCTTCCCCTCTGGTGCTCCTGGTAGTCTAGGGCAATTGTGCGAGGTGGGCAACTTTGTTGCTTGCAACACTCAAACCAAACTCTATACCCTCTTCTTTCTTGGTGCTTTCTACCCAAAAGAAGTGATTACCTTGTTTGTGTATGTGTGTGTGTGTTAGTCAGTTGTGCCTGACTCTTTGTGACCCCATGGACTGTAGTCCACGAGGCTCCTCAGTCAATGGAGTTCTCCAGGTAAGAATACTGGAGTGGATAGACATTCCCATTTCCAGGGGATCTTCCTGTCACAAGGATCAAACCTGGGTCTCCTGCTTTGTAGGTGGATTCTTTCAAGCTCATTCACTGTAGATCAAAATTCAACCGAGTGATTAAGGGTGGAATTATTCATAGTCATTACCAGCATAACCAGCATAGCCAGCATAGTCATTACCCCTGAGCGGTTTCCATTCTAGTAACCTCTGCAGTCTAAAGCAGGGTACTTAAGAAACATTTGGTGAAATTGTAAAAGTATTGCACACTTTTGGACAACATCTCCAGAAGTTTTGCTTCAGCTATATGGAATCAGGTTAAGTATATAAGCTCTCAGGCTTATTCTTCTATTTCTATCTCCTGTTACAATATTAAAAAAAACAGATTTACTGAGATATATTTCACATGCCACACAAAATTTATAATTCACCTATTCAAAATGTATAATTCTATTTTTGCTTTTAGTGTTTTCACAGAGCTATGCAATCATCACCACAGTCCATTTTAAAACACTTTCATCACCCCAAAAGAAATGCCATACTCACTGGCCATGACTCCTCAATCCTCACCCCCAGCATGTGACATCCACAAATCTGTTTTCTGTCTCCATATAACCAGAAGCAGAGATCTGGGTGCTCCCCACTCAAAAGCCAGTCAAGAGGCAAGGATGGTGGAAAGGAAAGTTTATTTTGGATGCCAGCAATGGGGAAGTGGGAGTGGGGGTAAGGGGAGGGAGAACTCCTGTCCACAGGCCAACTCTGCACCCCTACCAACAATCAGTGAACAAGAGCTTTTTCTAGGAAGGGGGATACATGCAGAAACAGTACAGTCATCTCTGACAGTCATCTTGAAATTAGTCATTGGTGGTCTGACCAGTGTCATCTTGGTTGTTTTAAGCACAGTTATTCTTCAGTTCCAGGGTCAATTTGCTTCTGTTTCCTTGATGCTGATTCTCCAAATGTGGAAGCTTATGCCATGGCTGCAGCCTGGTCATCACGTATGTGTGTGTGCACTCAGTCATGTCTGACTCTTTGTGACCCCATGAAGTCCACCAGGTTTCCCTGTCCATGGAATTTATCAGGCAAGAATATTGGGGTGGGTTGCCATTTCTTTCTCCTGGGGATCTTCCTGACTCAGGGATCGAAAGTGCCTCTCTTGTGTCTCCTGCATTGACAGGTGGATTCATTACCACTAGTGCCACCTAAATTAACTTATACTTGGTGGGGATTTCAGTGTCTACAAGACAGCTCACAGGGTATGGCTCAGAAAGAATAATATTTAATAGCCCTTGAAGAGGAACTAAATGTCTTTGACTATACTTAATGACTAACCTATTCTTTGTCTTTTTGGACTGTTTTCCTCTGTTTCTGCATTTTTTCACTTCTCTGATTAAGTTTATGTTTTGGCTAAAGCTTTTCTATAAAATACAGGTGAAGGTCATGGAAGGGAAGTATCATAGTGCCCTTCTCCATTTCATTCATGGATTTGCCTATTCTAGACATTTCATTTAAATAGAATCATAAAATATGTGGTCTTTGTGACTGGCTTCCTTCATTTAGCAGAAAGTTTTCAAAGTTTAGCTATGTTGTATCATGTATCAGTATTTTTTTTTCTTTTTGCAAAAAAATATTCCATTGTATGGACATATCTCAGTTAATATATCTATTCATCAAGTAAGTATGGGCATTTGAATTGTTTCTTTTTTACTATTATAAGTAATGCTGCTATGAAAATACATATGCAAACTTTTATTTTGAAATATAATTTTATTTCTTTTGGGTGTAAATCTTAAAGAGGTATTTCTGGGTCATATTTTAAGTTGTTTAACTTTTTAAAGACTGGTGAACTGCTTTTGTAATGCAGTTATATCATTTACATTATCCTCAGTATGTATGAGGATTTTCGTCTTCATGAATGCCTGCAATTATCTTCCTTTAAAAACCTTTTAGCCATTCTAGTGCAGATAAAGTGGTATCACATTGTGGTTTTAATTTGAATTCTCCTAATGCTTAAGATGTTGAGCAATGCCTCATGTGCTTTTGAGCATTTGTATGTTCTCTTTGGAAAAATGTCTATTTAAATTCTTTGCCCAGGTTTTAATTATTTGTCCTTTTATTAATGAGTTGTAAGACTCATTAAGAAGTATTCTAAATATATTTCTTATCATATATATAATTTTCAATATATATAATTATCACATATATAATTCTCATTATTTTGTGAGCTGTCTTTTCACTTTCTTGTTAGTTATTGAAGCACAAAAGTATTAAATTTTTATGTAGTCAAATTTATCTATTTATCTCCTTTATCATTTGTGCTTTTGGTGTCATATCTAGGAAACTATTACCTAACCCCAAAACATGCAGATTTACTCCTGTATTTCTAAGAAGTTTTAGCTTTTATTTCTATGATGGATTTTGAGGTTTTTTTTGTTTGTTTGGTTTTTATTTTTTTTTTTTTGAGTTAATTTTTATGTGTAGTATATAGGGTGGTGCCAGGGTCCTGCCCTGGTTGGATCCAAGGTATCTGAAGTGTTATGGTATTGGTGAAGAGATTTAAGAGAGATAAGAAAGAATGTTGCAGATAAGAAAATAGAGGAGAGAAGGAGGCTGATATTCCTTTGTTTACATAGAAAGCCAATAAAGCCCCAAGACAAGGGACTTGCTCTGTTCATGTAGGCCGCAGGTGCCCTCCCGGTCTCTTGGAGTGAAGATGCAGAGCGCCTTCCTGTTCAGGTCTTAGAAGCCCAGTCAGGAAAGTGAAGGCAGAGAGCCTCTATGCTCCAAGGGATCAGCCTGAAAAAGAGAGTAAGAGAGAGACAGAAAGAAAGAAAGAAAGACAGGAGACAGACAGACAGACACATGGGAACCAGGCTTTTGTGGAACTGACGCTGGTCCATCACTTTATTTTTCAGGGAAGCTTTTATACCTTGACTTGTACATAGAAGGAAATGAAAGATGCAAAGTCATACAGAGTCAGCCCAAACATTACATCTGTTTTGTCTTTATTGAAACTAGCATTTTTTCTGCATACCTTTCCCATAAACAATGTTGTGTACATTATCTTCTGGCCTTGGAGGCCTGTGGACATTCTATGACCCTCTTTTGATAAAGGCTGCTCAACCAGAAAACTTATTTTCCCTTGAATGTTTTTTCTTTATATCTTTAATCTATGTCAACCTCAGAAAGTATTAAACAGAGTTACATTCTCATGGAGCACAGGTGTAGTGAGTTACAACAAAGAAAAAACCAATTAGCTCAAAGGTCTGATATGATTAATTCTAAGGCAATTGCTTGTTTTTCTTAAATTATAACTGTATTAACTATTGCACTCCCAGGTGCACAGTGGATAAGAGACTTGGGAACTTAGCAGCAAGCATTGGCTCAACAATGAAATCCTACACCAGCACTATGCTAATAGTTTTTAACTCTTTGAAAGGCTCTATATTTTTAGAATGTTTTAGGCTTCCCGTGCCTCTCACAGTTGGGAGGTTGTGAATAATCACGTGCGTAGCTGCAAGAGTCTGAATAAACCTGTCAGACAAGCTAGAAAGCCATCAGAGGGGTTTGATTTGAAATATTCCTCTCATGCCCAAGAGACTTATCAACTAGCCCTAAGTTGATTTTCTCTAGAGAAAGGTGGTCAAGGATAGCCTCCTGTCAATCTCAGAAGAGTTGGCAAAAGACATAAAATAGTAAAACAGACAGATTCTGATTTGGGGGTAGATGCTAGAGCAGGTCCAGGGAGTCTCTTGAATCCTGATCTGCCTTGCTCATCAGGTCTCTTCCACATAAACTTGTCATGGGTGTGATCTCCCACACTGGCTCCTGGCAGGGTGGGTCTGAGTTCATCCCTTTGCATGTGATACCTGGTTGTACAGCCCTATTTGTTCAAAAGATTATTCTTTTCTCATTGAAATGTCCTGAGACCTTTGTTGAAAGTGAATTCACTGTTAAAGAGAGTCTTTGTGTCTGTGTGTGTGATTCTCATTCTATTCCATTTATATCTGTCTATTCTTACAACAGTACCACACACTTTAATTATTGTAGATCTATGTTAAGTTTTGAAATAGGGAAATGTGTGTCCTCAATTTCATTCTTTTTTTTTTTTTTTTTAAGACTGTTTTGGCTATTTTAGCTATCTTTTGCCATTGTTGCTCAGCTGGCAAAGAATCTGCCTGCAATGTGGGAGACCTGGGTTCGATCCCTGGGTTGGGAAGATCCTCTGGAGAAGGGAAAGGCTACCCACTCCAGTATTCTGGCCTGGAGAATTCCATGGATTACCTAAGCCAAAATGGGTTGCAAAGAGTCAGACACGACTGAGTGACTTCCACTTATAAGTTTTAAGATCAGCTTAAATTTTGCAAAGAAGCTGAGACCTTGATAGACACTGCTTTGCATGTACAGACTAATTGGGGAAATATCATCCTAACAATAACAAGTTTTGTGTTGGTGTACATACAATGTTTTTCTATTTATTCTGATTTTCTTTAATCTATTTTCAAATCTTTCTATCATCAGTATTTTGCATTTTTCAGAATTCAGCTCCAGTGCTGTTTGGGTAAAATTTATACTCAATATTTTTTTTTAATTGATGTTACTATAAATACAATCTTTTCTTAATATTGCTTTTGGAACGATCATTGTTAGTGTGTAGATTTGGAGGTATTATTCTAGTATTGTGCAACCTTGCTGAGTTCATTTCAGTTCAGTTCAGTTCAGTCGCTCAGTCATGTCTGACCCTTTGCGACCCCATGAATCACAGCACACCAGGCCTCCCTGTTCATCACCAACTCCCAGAGTTCACCCAGACTCACATCCACTGAGTCCGTGATGCCATCCAGCCATCTCATCCTCAGTCGTCCCCTTCTCCTCCTGCCCCCAATCTTCTCATGATGTACTCTGCATAGAAGTTAAATAAGCAGGGTGACAATATACAGCCTTGAGGTACTCCTTTTCCTATTTGGGACCAGTCCGTTTTCCCCCTTACATGCTTTTTTTTTCTTTTTCCTGCTTACCTATTGTCTGGACCCTTGAGTATTTCTGAAGCAAGTAGTTGAGGATTAGATTCAGATAAAGTAAATTAGAAAGAAGACTTCAGGCATTTCAGATATTGACAAAGACAACATTGAGACCTCAGAAATTCACACTTAAATCCTACAAGAAGGTTAGGTGTCCACTCCATTGCAAATAAATATAGCTTATGAAAGAGATGACTGAGGACTATGTAAATGTTGTAGCTAAGACTTTTGCTCTTTGGAGAATTAAAAAAAGTATGATTTTAATGACAACCTCTAAGTTGATACATGAAATACACAATTTTAAATGTTTGTTCTACCTAACTGGAGAAGGCAATGGCATCCCACTCCAGTACTCTTGCCTGGAAAATCCCATGGACGGAGGAGCCTGGTGGGCTGCAGTCCATGGGGTCGCTAAGAGTCGGACAGGACTGAAAGACTTCACTTACACTTTTCACTTTCGTGCACTGGAGAAGGAAATGGCAACCCACTCCAGTGTTCTTTCCTGGAGAATCCCAGGGGCAGGGGAGCCTGGTGGGCTGCCGTCTATGGGGTCCCACAGAGTCGGACACGACTGAAGTGACTTAGAAGCAGCAGCAGCAGCAGCAGCAGTTCTACCTAACAGTCAGTATATTGAAAAACAATTAATTTATTTAAATATTTATATAAACAATATATAATTATGAGTTTTATATAAATAAGAAATATTATTAAAATATTTCAAAATTTTAATTTAATTTTTGAGTTCCTCAATCATTAGTAGTTTTGTGAACTGGGGAGAATCAGTTACTCCTACTGATTTTAATTTTACTGATTTTAAAACAAGAAAACTAATGATAACATGATCTCTTTAATGCAGCAATAGATTGCTAGTATCTAGCACATATTAGATTTAACATGTTTCTAACTTCATAATGAATGAATCTTTTCTGTATTAAATTGTACTTGTTCACATTTGAAATCACATTTAAATTAAAATATTATTCAAAATATTAGTATTTTTTGTTCTTTATATCCAGCATTTAAAATCTTTGAATTGATGTCATTTGAAAATAAGGATATAGTCATCTAAAATGTAATTCACAAAAAAACTAGTATGGTACTCTTGTTATTAATTATTTTTATTCATAAAGGAATGCTCTCTATTTTAGAGGATTCTTTAATCTCACTTCATAAATTCAGTGCTATTTTATAATAAACTCTTACCACTAAGTTGTTTATATCCACCAGTTTTAAAGTGATAATTTCAATACAGACATGTGGAATCTTTGGTAGTAAAACATCTTTTTAACTTATTTTTCTGGCATTAGTTTAATGATGTACACTGAAAATAAACTAGGTCATATATTCCCTGACTATCTCTGAACACATTTGAAAGCAATAAAATTAAACAGAACAGCTCTTTCTGTTTACTTTTGACCTAAAGAGATTATTTTTATTATCTGTAAGACATTAAAAATTTGTACAAGAGTTTTGAGAGTTTATTTGAATAATTTTAAGTAATTCAGGTCTTTTTGAGCTTAGTTAGCTGTGATATTTAATTTTTAAGTGCTGTTATGACTCAGGCTATCATTGATTCCCAGATTTTTTCATTGGCCTTTGTTGGAAGGCAGATTCTTTACCACTAGCGTCACCTGGGAAGCCTGGGATTTTTTGCATTCACATTGATGTCAAAGAGAGTGTTATGCAAAGATGGAATTTGGGAATTCACCATATTCTTATTTTTCTTGTTTTAAAAACCACATTTAAGCTCTGTGAATGAAAGGGATCTGCTCACTCTAAGACTAACTTGAAATTGGACTTGTACACTGATTTAGAAATTTAAGAGAGAAAGTGGCAAATTCTGTTGTTCAGTTCCTACACTCAGTTCCAGGAGAGACAGAGTGGGAGACAGGGAGAGATTTCCAAAGTATGTTTGCTACAAGTGGCTGGTGCTAGCCATTGTCTTTTGCTTTTGTATTCATCCACCCCTCAAACCCTTCTCCACCACCATGCTGAATGTCAGGGAGTTGACCCTTGCAATCTGCAGTTCCTGGACTCCCTTGCTGACTGATTCATAGCTAGATTTAGAGAATCAGTGGGAAAAGAATCTGGGACCAGAAAGAAGATGGCAGTCAGTGGTTTCTGTTCTGACAGAGATGGATATAAGTTTTGGGGGGCACTGAACTTACACAATTTTTTGAACTCTTTTCAAGAAAAATAATTTTAAAAATTATATTTATGAATTAAATTTAAAAGTGACTACTTACAATGAGAAAATCAATCACTACAAGTTAATAATTTTATAAAAAGGTGGCAAATAACACAAACATAAAAGACAGGTAAATGTCATAAAAATTTTCATTAACTTACTCATACACTTCCATACTATTGTTTTCTACAATTTTTGACTTTATACTCTTTAATCATTTATTCATATGACAGTGATTTTTATAATGTTTTATCTTAATAGAATACAAGGTTATTCAGTCTTTTTTGTACCATGGCTGATTAAAACTTAGTCTTTTTTTTAATAACTGATCATTGATAAAGGATCATGACTATTGTTAAACAGCCATTGCTGCTAAAGGTAATGATTCCTTGCCTCAAAAATACTGTATTTTATTGAATATTAAGCTGTCATTGCTAAGATGTGGCATTAATGTACATGCTAAGAAATAAAAAAAACGTTGTCAATTAAACCATGACACAACGTTTTCTTATCATGTATAAGGTTTCTGCACATGGTTTTTTCCCTGTGCCTTCAAAAATATTTGTAATCTTACATTTCCTGAAAGAATGATCAATTTAGGGCTTTCTGATTTTCTTCTCAAGCTGTTGGTACTTTTTCTAAAAATTTTGATGCTGGTACTTTCTTAATTCATTACAGATGGTGTGAAAATGAAGCTTTTAGACACATCAACCAAGAATTCATTGTAAATGGCAGTTAAACTTGAACATGAAACCAAACTGAACTAATAAAAATATGACTGAGTTTACATGTGAACAGTAATGGCAGTTAGGTAGCAATTCTCTAACAACAATGGCTGGAGGCCATCAAATGATACACTGTGATCACAGGTATGTTAAGATGCTCAAAAAAAAAAAAAAAAAAACTACATTTAATATTAGCTGTGTTGACTTAAAAAATAGTCAAAACCTAGAAGTTTGGAGTTAGTTATGTTTTATTTGATGAGAATTTTTAGGACCTCAAGCCCAGGAGACAGCATCTCAAGTGACTCTGAGAGAACGTTCTGAGGCAGGGGGGCGGGGGTAGGGAATTGTGTGGGAAGTGAGGTGGTCAAGTTATATAGAAGTTTACAACAAGGGGCATGTAGTTGGAACATCGAAAGATTATTGTTAATTAAGGAAAACCAGATATCTTAAGGAATTTAGCATTTTTCTATGTATGGGAAGATGCAAGAGTCTGGGCTTACTGAAATCATTCCTTTCATATTTATCTCAGCTATCTGGGGCCAGTTTTCTGTGTCTTGTCTTTTCATATCCCCCTAAGCTCCTCACTGCTCACTCTGGGAGTGGTAGCAGCTCTATGGCCTCTGGAAAGCGGGCATTGTTCTGGGTGCCCTGTGCGCTCAAAAATTCTTATTTAAAGGGCTGGAGTTGCTAATGGCTGTGACATACTTGTTTATTGATATGGGAGAAAATACTACATTTCTCAGCTGAAATACATAATGTTATGTTAATGTTAAGTCACTTGCTCAGTTGTGTCCGACTGTTTGTGACCCTGTGGACTGTAGCTAACCAGGCTCCTCATCCATGAGATCCTCCAGGCAAGAATGCTGGAGTGGGTTGCCATTTCCTTTTCCAGGGGATCTTCCCGACCCAGGGATCGAACCCAGGTCTCCAGCATTGCAGGCAGACGCTTTAACCTCTGAGCCACCGGACATAAAGTTGTTGCAAGTAGTTAGAGCCTGAGCACGCTCTCTGGGATATGTGATCTGCCTGTCAGAAAAGGCATTAAAGTCTTCTGAGGGTGGCCAGACAGACAGACTGCCTCAGCTGTTGCAAATCTCCCTTTATTTCATTTCTTAGACATGATATTTATCTTCACTATTTTATTATTATTATTATTATTAAAAGCAAGACTGATCTACTTTAGTGTGTTGGCCAAGATCTGCCTGCAGCAGTGTGCTAAGTGGCTTTAGCAAATGGATGCAAACATCTTCTTTCTTCTGTTTTACGGGTAATTTAACAGTTGATGTGATATGTTCAATCAACCTATATTAGCAGCCCTTTTACAACTTTAGTGTTGGTGGCTGCATGAAAACCCATTTTTTTTTTCTCTCACAGGGCACCAGACCTGCTTTCACTGAAGGTGAAGGTGAAGGTGAAGTCGCTCAGTTGTGTCCGACTCTTTGCGACCCGGTGGACTGTAACCTACTAGGCTTCTCCGTCCATGGGATTCTCCAGGCAAGAATACTGGAGTGGATTGCCATTTCCTTCTCCAGAGGATCTTCCCAACCCAGGGATCGAACCCAGAGCTCCCGCATTGGAGGCAGACGCTTTAACCTCTGAGCCACCAGGGAAGTTCTGCTTTCACTAAGGACAGATTTTTATGCTTTTCTCTTTTCTGAAGCATCACTGACCTCTTCACTCTTCTCCATTTTTTCTCCTCTTCTGGAGAAGGAAAAGAGGATGAATATTTACAATATGTAAATTTATTCTCTTCCTCTTGGCAAGAAAAAAGATATAACCTTGAGGACAATGATGATTGTTTAGTCATATACTCTTAGAAAGACTAAAAATGTGGAAATTTCTTTCTTGTGTGAGTGTTTTTGTGCTATGGAATAGGTATTTTTATAAGAAGTTACATTAAGGCCTATTTTCCTTAATAATAAAAATGATGAAAAAAATGGCTATCTCAACAAGGTTGAAACTTTAACTAGATTTTAATTTAATAAATGATATTGTAGAAAGATTAATACTGTGTTGTATATAGGCTATTTATTTTATTTTGCTTAGTTTTTCATGATATTTTTTATGGGAAAAAATTAGTACCACAAAGGATAGCTTCAAACCAGAATTTTATTCTAACCAATAATAAATAATGCTTCAAAATAAGTAGATTAAATGCATGCAATATTGTTAGAAGACTTCTAAATAAAGGACTGCTGTACTATGATAAGGCTTCCCTGATAGCTCAGTTGGTAAAGAATCTGCCTACAATGCAGGAGATCCTGGTTCAAGATCCACTGGAGAAGGGATAGACTACCCACTCCAGCATTCTTGGGCTTCCCTTGTGGCTCAGCTGGTAAAGAATCTGCCTGCAATGCAGGAGACCTGGGTTCAATCCCTGGGTTGGGAAGTTCCCCTGGAGAAAAAAAAAAGGCTACCCATTCCAGTATTCTGGCCTGGAAAATTCCAGTACTATGATAGCTAAATGACTTAAGGAAAAAAAAACATTTGAAAGTCTGACTATAAGTAACCTAAGAAAAATAAACACTGATTAACCTATATTCACCATTTATTTTCCTCAAGACAACAAGTATAGGGAATTCTTCCCTAAAGCAATACACATGTACCTGAAAATCCTTGCATTTTCTAAGTCTTCCACTGAAGACAATAAAACATCTTAAAAAGAAGTCAGGGGCAGACTTTCCAAAATCTATGCAGCTCTGTGAAGAGAGAACTCCCCAAAATTAATAATAATTGTATTTTTGGAAATAATTTATATTGTCCAGACAGGAAGCTCAAAGTGGATAATAACTGACTTTCAAGATGTTAATCTATATAAAATCAATGGAGTGGAAATGGTGACTTGGGGACACCGAGCCTGTGCAGGTGCAGAGAGGTGAGTTGGGGGCTGCAGTTAAGGTGGGCTTCAGAGGAAGTTCAACCTTCCTTGAGTTCAGAGTCACAGTGGGATTGCATCTCCAGAGAAGGAAACCTGGGTGCAGGGAGTCAGTTTAAATTTTCTTAAAATACAGTTGAAAGAAGTTCTCCTTTTCTGCTTCAAATTTAATTCTACTACTTGGTACTTTGCCTTCCTTTGCCTAGAAGATTTCATATAAATACTTGTAGCTTTCACATGCAATTGCCTGATTCCCCTGTTTGCCAATTGTTTATGGGTACATTGTTGTTAAAGAAACACGCCGAGTAGCAGAACAGACTCAAAGAGCTGGGGAGGCAAATGTGTGACCTGGTCCACTAATGCAAGAAATTTTCAATATATGTGAGCAGATGTAAGCTAGAGATGCTTTATCTTTTAGGTGTTACACAGTTTGAAAAACTTTGATGAAAAAAAATGATGCTTCAGTTAAGAGAGAAGAAAATATTAACTGAAAATCTGTTTTAAATGTACTGTAAGATGCATAAGAATCTGGAATGTTAGGTACATGAATCAAGGCAAATTGAAAGTGGTCAAACAAGAGAATGCAAGAGTGAAAGTCGACATTCTAGGAATCAGCGAACTGAAATGGACTGGAATGGGTGAATTTTACTCAGATGACCATTATATCCACTACTGTGGGCAGGAATCCCTTAGAAGAAATGTAGTAGTCATCATGGTCAACAAAGAATCCAAAACACAGTACTTGGATACAATCTCAAAAACGACAGGATGAATTCTGTTCGTTTCTAAGGAAAACCATTCAATATCATGGTAATCCAAGCCTATGCCTCAACTAGTAACACTGAAGAAGCTGAAGTTGAATGGTTCTATGAAGACCTACAAGACCTTTTAGAACTAATACCCAAAAAAGATGTCCTTTTCATTATAGGGGACTGGAATGCAAAAGTAGGAAGTTAAGAAACACCTGGAGGAACAGGCAAATTTGGCCTTGGAATATGGAATGAAGCAGGGCAAAGGCTAATAGAGTTTTGCCAAGAAAATGTACTGATCATAGCAAACACCCTCTTCCAACAACACAAGAGAAGACTCTACACATGGATATCACCAGATGGTCAACACCAAAATCAGATTGATTATATTCTTTGCAGCCAAAGATGGAGAAGCTCTATACAGTCAGCAAAAACAAGACTGGGAGCTGACTGTGGCTCAGATCATGAACTCCTTATTGACAAATCACACCTAAATTGAAGAAAATAGGGAAAACCTCTAGACCATTCAGGTATGACCTAAATCAAATCCCTTATGATTATACAGTGGAAGTGAGAAATAGTTTTAAGGGAATAGATATGATAGATAGAGTACCTGATGAACTATGGATGGAGGTTCATGACACTGTACAGGAGACAGGGATCAAGACCATACCTATGGAAAAGAAATGCAAAAACGCAAAATGGCTGTCTGAGGAGGCCTTAGAAATAGCTGTGAAATGAGAAGTGAAAAGCAAAGGAGAAAAGGAAAGATAATGAATGCAGAGTTCCAAAGAATAGCAAGGAGAGATAAGAAAGCCTTCCTCAGTGATCAATGCAAACAAATAGAGGAAACCAACAGAATGGGAAAAACTGGTGATCTCTTCAAGAGAATTAGAGATACCAAGGGAACATTTCATGCAAAGATGGGCTCAATAAAGGACAGAAATGGTATGGACCTAACAGAAGCTGAAGATGTTAAGAAGAGGTGGCAAGAATACACAGAAAGACTGTACAAAAAAAGATCTTCATGACCCAGATAATCATGATAGTATGATCACTCACCCAGAGCCAGACATCCTGGAATGTGAAGTCAAGTAGGCCTTAGAAAAAATCACTAAGAAGAAAGCTAGTGGAGGTGATGGAATTCCAGTTGAGCTATTTCAAATCCTGAAAGATGATGCTGTGAAGGTGCTGCACTCAATATGCCAGTAAATATGGAAAACTGAGCAGTAGCCACAGGACTGGAAAAGGTCAGTTTTCATTCCAATCCCAAAGAAAGGCAATGCCAAACAATGCTTAAATTACTGCACAATTGCACTCATCTCGCATGCTAGGAGTAAGCGCCTTTTAATTTCATGGCTGCAGTCACCATCTGCAGTGATTTTGGAGCCCAAAAAAACAAAGTCTGACACTGTTTCTACTGTTTCCCCATCTATTTCCCATGAAGTGATGGGGCCAGATGCCATGATCTTCGTTTTCTGAATGTTGAGCTTTAAGCCAACTTTTCCACTCTCCTCTTTCACTTTCAACAAGAGGCTTTTTAGCTCCTCCTCACTTTCTGCCATAAGGGTGGTGTCATCTGCATATCTGAGATTATTGATATTTCTCCCAGCAATCTTGATTCCAGCTTGTGATTCTTCCAGTCCAGCATTTCTCATGATGTACTCATGATGTTTCTCATGATGTATATTGTCACCCTGCTTATTTAACTTCTATGCAGAGTACATCATGAGAAATCCTGGACTGGACAAAGCGCAAGCTGGAATCAAGATTGCCAGGAGAATATCAACTACCTCAGATATGCAGATGACATCACCTTTATGGCAGAAAGTGAAGAGGATCTAAAAAGCCTCTTGATGAAAGTGAAAGAGGAGAGTAAAAAAGTTGGCTTGAAGCTCAACATTCAGAAAATGAAGATTATGGCATCTGGTTCCATCACTTTATAGGAAATAGATGAGGAAACAGTGGAAACTGTGTCAGACTTTTTTTTTTTTTTTGACTCTAAAATCACTGCAGATGGTTACTGCAGCCATGAAATTAAGAGACGCTTACTCCTTGGAAGGAAAGTTATGACCAACTTAGATAGCATATTACAAGGCAGAGACATTACTTTGCCAACAAAGGTCCGTCTAGTCAAGGCCATGTTTTTTTCCAGTGGTAAAGTATGGATGTGAGAGTTGGACTGTGAAGAAAGATGACCACCGAAGTATTGAAGCTTTTGAACTGTGGTGTTGGACAAGACTCTTGATAGTCCCTTGGACTGCAAGAAGATCCAACTAGTCCATTCTAAAGGAGATCAGTCCTGGGTGTTCTTTGGAAGGACTGATGTTGAAGCTGAAAGTCCAGTACTTTGGCCACCTCATGTGAAGAGTTGACTCACTAGAATACAAAGGTCCGTCTAGTCAAGGCCATTTTTTTTCCAGTGGTAAAGTATGGATGTGAGAGTTGGACTGTGAAGAAAGATGACCACCGAAGTATTGAAGCTTTTGAACTGTGGTGTTGGACAAGACTCTTGATAGTCCCTTGGACTGCAAGAAGATCCAACTAGTCCATTCTAAAGGAGATCAGTCCTGGGTGTTCTTTGGAAGGACTGATGTTGAAGCTGAAAGTCCAGTACTTTGGCCACCTCATGTGAAGAGTTGACTCACTAGAAAAGACCCTGGTACTAGGAGGGATTGGGATCAGGAGGAGAAGGGAATGATATGGATGGATGACCTCACCGACTTGATCGACATGAGTTTGGGTAAACTCTGGAAGTTGGTGATGGACAGGGAGGCCTGGCATGTTGTGATTCATGGGGTCGCAAAGAGTCGGACTCACTTGAGTGACTGAACTGAACTGAACTGAACTGAAAATATTAATCACTTTCATCTAAAGTGTTTTTTATAATAAGCATAAATAAAATTAGTTTAACTTTATATGTCATGAGATCTATACTACTAACATGCTAAACTGACTAAAAATCTGCACATCATATAATGCTAAATATCATCTCAATAGATTACCTTATGTCACATTTTAATGACATTTAAATGATTAGTAAATTCTGGCTCAGTTATTTTTATTTAGTTCTCACAAACAGAACCCTATGACAAACAGAAACACAAATTCTCTACACTAAAAAAGAAATAATTTATATAGGCCAGCCATGAAGGTCACAGTTGCTAAGGATTGAGTTTTGAGATATTAACCTACATAAAGTTAATAGAGATGGAGAAAAAAAGAGAAATTTGTTCAGTGATTTCCCATGAAGCAAAATGTCTTATACAAAGAACATCTAAGCATGGATGAGCTGAAACTTTGTATGTGGACTCCATTCCTTTAAAAAAATTTTGTTTTAGTTGAAGCATAATTGATTTACAATATTGTGTTAATTTCTGCTATACAGCTAAGCGATTCAGTTACACATATATATCCGTTCCATTTTAATATTATTTCCGTTATGGTTTATCATAGGATATTGAATATGATTCTCTGTGTTATACATTAAGACCTTGTTGTTCATCCATTCTATATGTAACAGCTTACATCTGCTAACCCCATCCTCCCCTCCACCCTTCTCTTAACTCTCTACCCCTTGGAAACCATAAGTCTTTTCTCTATGTCCATGGGATTTAATTCTTTCATATTAATATAGTTCGTTTTGAGGAAGCTTCATATTTGCTCATTGTTGAGGATATAAATACACCTTTTTCTTTAAATGTTACTCAGAAATAAATATTTAAGTTAAAATTTCCTTTAAGTCCTAAATTATCAAATAGAGTTCCAACAGTGAGTGGCTATTCAGTAGACATTGCTTGAACTCGTGGAGGGGGCAAGCATGGCTCTGTGACTCTCAGCCCCCTGATGTGCATGAAGTGATCTACTTCACTGATCCTAAAGTGCCAGTAAGTAGTGATCTAATGGGCTAACTGATGAACCTTAGATTCATCTGGATTGGTTTCTTATTTTGCAGAGGAAGTACTGATGGCTAGAGAAGTGAGACAATTTAAGATAATTTGTATAACATTGAAAAAGTGATATAACTTTGTAAATAAGAAATACAGAAACATTAACTGCTTATCTGGAGTGGGCCCTGAGGATCTCTTAATAACCATTTACATATTTGCACTTCTGTATGGGTAAACTGTGACAATTGTGTTTGTATTTTGTTAAAAATTTTGTTAAATTCTTTACCCCAAATCTCTAGACACCAAAAGAAATTTTATATTCAAGAATATACAGAAACATGTCAAGTTTTTAGGAGTAAGAATGAAAGAGAAACAAAGTGATAAAAATCTGTAGTAGGCCATTAGATTCTTTTTAGCTTCACAAGCACTGCAGTTATCACAAAGGAATAGATTGTTCTCCCTCTCTTTTGCTGGTGTTTAAACTAGTTGTTTCCATTCAGGTTACATTAGAATTACCTGATTTAAATTATACCTGTGCCAGGGTCCCACTCCAGAGACTGATTTAAGAAACTGGAGTGCAGCCAGAACTCTGGTGGTGTTTGAAAGTTTCCCGGGTGATGCTTATATGCTCATATGCAGCCTCATGGAGAATCGGAGCTCTAAAGGACAGTCCTCAGAGTGCTCTGGATGTCTAGAAATCGCCAAGACCTTTTAAAGTGGTCCATGAGGTCAAACCTATTTCCATAATAAAATTAAAGCGTGGTTTGCCCTTTTCACTGTATGGCATTTGCATTGAAAGGGTCAAGGGCAATGACGCTCAGCTGGCACCGAGGCTCGAATCAAGACAGTGGCAACTAAATGTCCTAATAAGTTCTGTGTCCTTCACGGGGACACATATAGGCCATTAACAAAAAAGAAGTTTGTTCCACTTAGGAATATTCTTTATGTAGCAACTTTTATTATTATTATTATTATTTTATTGGAGTATAATAGTTGATTTACGATGTTATGTGAGTTTCAGGTTACAGGAAAGTGATTCAGTTATATATATATGATTATACACACATACACACACATATATATATTCTTTTTCAGATTTTTCCATTATAGGTTTTTACAAGATAATGAATATGGTTTCCTATGCTATTCAGTAGGTCCTTGTGTTTATCTATTTTACACACAGTACTGTCTATTTGTTCATCCCAAACTCCTAATTTATCCCCTGTTTTCCCCTTTGGTAACTGTATGTTTATTTTCTAAGTCTGTAATGTAGCAATTTTTAATTTTGTTAAAGCTCAACCCTTCTAATATTCTGTGTGACAACATGAGAAGTATACATAAAGCTCTTCTGTGTAAAGAAATAAGGAAGTTGTTTCAAAGGAAAGCACTTATGTGATTGAGTTGGGAGCCAAACCAGCTACTCATTTAGCTGTTTTTATGCCACAAAACATCACTTTTACTTGAAAAAAAGACCAGCAAACTATACTTGTTCAGAATTGAGTATCTGACAGGCCTTTTTTTTTTCTTTTAATGAATCAATTGAGCTTGTCACTTCAAGGAGAAAAACTGATTGTATTTGTTGCCAACGGTAAATTTGAACTTTCAAGTGAAAATGAGGATTTTGGAAAATGTGTTTCTGCCACAGTGAGCTTCACAGCTTCCCCATCCTGACTTTTCTGATTAGATTGGTGGTGATATTAACAAGTGAGGTTTTTAAAAATATTATATAATGAAATGTGCAAACATTTGAAAGGTCTTCATACCACAGTGAATTTTCAAGTGAATAATGCATATGTTACAAAACCATGCATGGATAAAACAGCCATTCAAATATATGGTAGATCAATAGATTTTTATGTAATAGAGTAGGTAGTTTCCTTGACATGGTTGCAGAGCCACATTGCAAACAATGTAAAAAAAATTACTGCTTGTTGAATGCTTTTGTACTGTCTAGAATAAAATCTATAATTACCAAGAGAGGCTATTAAAATACCTCTCCCTTTTACAACTTCAGATTTTTTGTAGTGAATTTTCTTAATATATTTTAACCAAAGCTATTAGAGCAAAAGCTTGAAAGTAGAAGTAGGTATGATGATCAAGCTGTCTCCTGTTTAGTAGGAATTTAAAGACATTCCAAAGCTTTAAAATAATGCCACTCACTCTTATTTTTTCATAAGATATGTGTTTTAATTCACTCTAATAAGCAACAAATATATATATATTAGAGATTTTATATATATATATATGAGAGTAAGATGGCAGTTGTTGCAAAATCTAACAAAGATTAAAAAAAAATTCCAGAAATTACTGAGCTTATTAAAGAGATTTTTTTCTTTTTTCTTTTTTTTAAAATATAAATTTATTTATTTTAATTGGAGGTTAATTAATTTACAATATTGTATTGGTTTTGCCATACATCAACATGAATCTGCCACAGGTGTACACATGTTCTCCATCCTGAACGCCCCTCCCCCCTCCCTCCCCATACCATCCCTCTGGGTTGTCCCAGTGCACCAGCCCCAAGCATCCAGTATCATGCATCGAACCTGGTCTGGTGATTTGTTTCATATATGATAGTATACATGTGTCAATGCCATTCTCCCAAATCATCCACCCTTTCCTTCTCCCACAGAGTCCAAAAGTCTGTTCTATACATCTGAGTCTCGTTTGCTGTCTCCAATACAGCGTTATCATTGCCATCTTTCTAAATTCCATATATATGCGTTAGTATACTGTATTGGAATTTTTCTTTCTGGCTTACTTCACTCTGTATAATCGGCTCCAGCGTCATCCACCTCATTAGAACTGATTCAAATGTATTCTTTTTAATGGTTGAGTAATACTCCATTGTGTATATGTACCACTGCTTCCTTATCCATTCATTAGCTGATGGACATCTAGGTTGCTTCCATGTCCCGGCTATTATAAACAGTGCTGTGATGAACATTGGGGTACACGTGTCTCTTTCCACTCTGGTTTCCTCGGTGCGTATGCACAGCAATGGGATTGCTGGGTCATAAGGCAGTTCTATTTCCAGTTTTATAAGGAATCTCCACACTGTTATGCATAGTGGCTGTACTAGTTTGCATTCCCACCAACAGTGTAAGAGGGTTCCCTTTTCTCCACACCCTCTCCAGCATTTATTGCTTGTTGACTTTTGGATCGCAGCCATCCTGACTGGCATGAAATGGTACCTCACTGTGGTTTTGATTTGCATTTCTCTGATAATGAGTGATGTTGAGCATCTTTTCATGTGTTTGTTAGCCATCCGTATGTCTTCTTTGGAGAAATGTCTATTTAGTTCCTTGGCCCATTTTTTGATTGGGTTGTTTATTTTTCTGGAATTGAGCTACATAACTTGCTTGTATATTTTTGAGATTAGTTGTTTGTCAGTTGCTTCATTTGCTATTATTTTCTCCCATTCAGAAGGCTGTCTTTTCACCTTTCTTATAGTTTCCTTTGTTGTGCAGAAGCTTTTAAGTTTAATTAGGTCCCATTTGTTTGTTTTTGCTTTTATTTCCAGTATTCTGGAAGGTGGATCATAAAGGATCCTGCTGTGATTAATGTCGAAGAGTGTTTTGCCTATGTTTTCTTCTAATAGTTTTATAGTTTCTGGTCTTACATTTAGATCTTAATCCATTTTGAGTTTATTTTTGTGTATGGTGTTAGAAAGTGATCTAATTTCATTCTTTTACAAGTGGTTGGCCAGTTTTCCCAACACCACTTGTTAAAGAGATTGTCTTTAATCCATTGTATATTCTTGCCTCCTTTGTCAAAGATAAGGTGTCCATAGGTGCGTGGATTTATCTCTGGGCTTTCTATTTTGTTCCATTGATCTATATTTCTGTCTTTGTGCCAGTACCATACTATCTTGATGACTGTGGCTTCGTAGTAGAGCCTGAAGTCAGGCAGGTTGATTCCTCCAGTTCCATTCTTCTTTCTCAAGATTGCTTTGGCTATTCAAGGTTTTTTGTATTTCCATACAAATTGTGAAATTGTTTGTTCTAGTTCTCTGAAAAATGCCGTTGGTAGCTTGATAGAGATTGCATTGAATCTATAGATTGCTTTGTGTAATATACTCATTTTCACTAGATTGATTCTTCTGATCCATGTACATTGTATATTTCTCCATCTATTAGTGTCCTCTGATTTCTTTCACCAGTGTTTTATAGTTTTCTATATATAGGTCTATAGCTTCTTTAGGTAGATATATTCATAAGTATTTTATTATTTTCTTTGCAATGGTGAATGGAATTGTTTCCTTAATTTTTTTTCTATTTTCTCATTATTAGTGTATAGGAATGCAAGGGATTTCTGTGTGTTGATTTTATATCCTGCAGCTTCACTATATTCATTGATTAGCTCTAGTAATTTTCTGGTGGAGTCTTTAGTGTTTTCTATGTAGAGGATCACGTCATCTGCAAACAGTGAGAGTTTTACTTCTTCTTTTCCGATCTGGATTCCTTTTATTTCTTTTTCTGCTCTGATTAGTGTGACCAAAACTTTCAAAACTATGTTGAATAGTAGTGGTGAAAGTGGTCACCCTTGTCTTGTTCCTGACTTTAGGGGAAACACTTTCAAATTTTCACCATTGAGGATAATGTTTGCTGTGAGTTTGTCATATATAGTTTTTATTATGTTGAGGTATGTTCCTCTATTCTTGCTTTCTGGAGAGTTTTTATCATAAATGGATGTTGAATTTTGTCAAAGGCCTTCTCTGCATCTATTGAGATAACCATATGGCTTTTATTTTTCAGTTTGTTAATGTGGTGTATTACATTGATTGATTGGTGGATATTGAAGAATCTTTGCATCTCTGGGATAAAGCCCACTTGGTCCTGCTGTATGATCTTTTTAATGTGTTGTTGGATTCTGTTAAGGATTTTTGCATCTATGTTTATCAGTGATATTGGCCTATAGTTTTCTTTTTTTGTGGCATCTTTCTCAGGTTTTGGTATTAGGGTGATGGTGGCCTCATAGAATGAGTTTGGAAGTTTACCTTCCTTTGCAATTTTCTGAAAGAGTTTGAGTAAGATAGGTGTTAGTTCTTCTCTAAATTTTTGGTAGAATTCAGCTGTGAAGCTGTCTGGACCTGGGCTTTGGTTTGCTGGAAGGTTTCTGATTACAGTTTCAATTTCTGTGCTTATGATGGGTCTGTCCAGATTTTCTATTTCTTCCTGGTTCAGTTTTGGAAAGTTGTACTTTTCTAAGAATTTTTCCATTTCTTCTACGTTGTCCATTTTATTGGCATATAGTTGCTGATAGTAGTCTCTTATGATCCTTTGTATTTCTGTGTTGTCTGTTGTCATCTCTCCATTTTCATTTCTAATTTTATTGATTTGATTTTTCGCCTTTTGTTTCTTGATGAGTCTGGCTAATGGTCTGTCAATTTTATTTATCCTTTCAAAGAACCAGCTTTTGGCTTTGTTGATTTTTGCTGTGGTCTCTCTCTCTCTCTCTCTCTCTTTTTTTTGCATTTATTTCTGCCCTGATTTTTAAGATTTCTTTCCTTCTACTAACCCTGGGGTTCTTCATTTCTTCCTTTTCTAGTTGCTTTAGTTGTAGAGTTAAGTTATTTATTTGACTTTTTTCTTTTTTCTTGAAGTATGCCTGCATTGCTATGAACTTTCCCCTTAGCACTGCTTTTATAGTGTTCCACAGATTTTGGGTTGCTGTTTTTTTTTCATTTTCATTCGTTTCTATGCATATTTTGATTTCTTTTTTGATTTCTTCTGTGATTTGTTGGTTATTCAACAGCATGTTTTTCAGCCTCCATATGTTGGAATTTTTAATAGATTTTCTCCTGTAATTGAGATCTAATCTTACTGCATTGTGGTCAGAAAAGATGCTTGGAATGATTTCAATTTTTTTGAATTTACCAAGGCTAGATTTATGGCCCAGGATATGATCTATCTGGAGAAGGTTCCATGTGCACTTGAGAAAAAGGTAAAATTCATTTTTTTGTGGTGAAATGTCCTATAGATATCAATTAGTTCTAACTGGTCTATTGTATTGTTTAAAGTTTGTGTTTCAAAAAAATAAAAATAAAAATAAAGTTTGTGTTTCTTGGTACTTTTCTGTTTAGTTGATCTATCCATAGGTGTGAATGGGGTATTAAAGTCTCCCACTATTATTGTGTTATTGTTAAAGAGATTTTTAAAATTTTTATTTTCCCAGCTTTATTGATATAGAATTGCCATATACATTCTATAAGTTTAAGGCATACCATATAATGATTTGATATATGTATATACTGTGAAATGATTACAACAGTAAGTTTTGTTAACACATCTATCCCCTTGCACACTTAAAATTTGTGTATGTGTGTGATGAGAACTTTTAAGATCTACTCTTTAGCAATTCTCCGATATACCATATAATACTGTTAGCTCAGGTTACCATGCTATGCATTACATCCCTAGAACTTATTTATCTAATAACTAGAAATTTGAACCTTTTAATCATCTTCATCCATTTTTCTACTCCCTTCCCACCTTCTGGCAGCTGCCAGTTCTTTGTTCAACTGTTGGATTGTTGTTGTTTTTTTTTTTTTTAATTTTTTTATTATACAATCAAAGCAGATCATAAGGTTATTGTCTTTCTCTCCTTGGCTTACTTCACTTAGTATGGTCATCTCTAGGTCAATCCATCTTGCTGCAAATGGATTTATTTCATTTTTTATACCTGAAAAGAATTCTTCCATGGTTTGTCTTTGTGTGTGTGTGTGTGTGTGTGTGTGTGTGTGTGTGTATATAAAGTTCAGTCACTTAGGTGTGTCCAACTCTTTGTGACCCCATGAAATTCAGCACGCCAGGCCTCTCTGTCCATCACCAACTCCCAGGGTTCACTCAAACTCATGTCCATTGAGAGTCGCTGATGAAATCCAGCCATCTCATCCTCTGTCATCCCCTTCTCCTCCTGCACTAATCCCTCCCAGCATCAGAGTCTTTTCCAATGAGTCAGCTCTTCACATGAAGTGGCCAAAATATTGGAGTTTCACCTTTAGCATCATTCCTTCCAAAGAATACCCAGGACTGATCTCCCTTAGAATGGACTGGTTGGATCTCCTTGCAGTCCAAGAGACTCTCAGGAGTCTTCTCCAACACCACAGTTCAAAAGCATCAATTCTTCGGCATTCAGATTTCTTCACTGTCCAACTCTCACATCCATACATGACCACTGGAAAAACAATAGCCTTGTCTAGACGGACCTTTGTTGGCAAAGTAATCTCTCTGCTTTTGAATATGCTATCTAGGTTAGTCATAACTTTCCTTCCAAGAAGTAAGTGTCATTTAATTTCATGGCTGCAGTCACCATCTGCAGTGACTTTGGAGCCCGCAAAAATAAAGTCTGACACTGTTTCCCCGTCTATTTCCCATGAAGTGATGGGACCAGATGCCATGATCTTCGTTTTCTGAATGTTGAGCTTTAAGCCAACTTTTTCACTCTCCTCTTTCACTTTCATCAAGAGACTTTTTCGTTCCTCTTCACTTTCTGCCATAAAGGTGGTGTCATCTGAATATCTGAGGTTATTGATATTTCTCCCAGCCATCTTGATTCCAGCTTGTGTTTTTTCCAGTCCAGTATTTCTCATGATGTACTCTGCACAGAAGTTAAAATCAGGGTGACAATATACAGCCTTGATGTACTCTTTTTCCTATTTGGAACCAGTCTGTCTTTCCATGTCCAGTTCTAACTGTTGCTTCCTGACCTGCATATAGTTTCTCAAGAGGCAGATCAGATGGTCTGGTATGCCCATCTCTTTCAGAATTTTACGCAGTTTATTGTGATCCACACAGTCAAAGGCTTTGGCACAGTCCATAAAGCAGAAATAGATGTATTTCTGGAACTCTCTTGCTTTTTCCATGATCCAGCAGATGTTGGCAATTTGATCTCTGGTTCCTCTGCCTTTTCTAAAACCAGCTTGAACATCTGGAAGTTCATGATTTACGTATTGCTGAATCCTGCCTTGGAGAATTTTGAGCAGTATTTTACTAACGTATGAGATGTGTGTAATTGTGCAGTAGTTTGAGCTCTCCTTCACATTCCCTTTCTTTGGGATTGGAATGAAAATTGACCTTTTCTAGTCCTGTGGCCAGTGCTGAGTTTTCCACTGTTGCTGGCCTATTGAGTGCAGCATTTTCACAGCATCATCTTTCAGGATTTGAAATATCTCAACTGACATTCCATCACCTCCACTAGCTTTGTTCTTAGTGATTTTTTCTAAGGCCCACTTCACTTCATATTCCCGGATATCTGGCTCTAGGTGAGTGATCACACCATCATGATTATCTGGGTCGTGATAATCTTTTTTGTACAGTTCTTCTGTGTATTCTTACCACATCTTCTTAATATCTTCTGCTTCTGTTAGGTCCATACCTTTTCTGTCCTTTATCGAGCTCATCTTTGCAGGAAATGTCCCCTTGGTATCTCTAATTTTCTTGAAGAGCTCTCTAGTCTTTCCCATTCTGTTGTTTTCCTCTATTTCTTTGCATTGATCACTGAGGAAGGCTTTTTATCTCTCCTTGCTATTCTTTGGAACTCTGCATTCAGATGTTTATATCTTTCCTTTTCTTCTTTGCTTTTCACTTCTCTTCTTTTCACAGCTATTTGTGAGGCTTCCTCAGACAGCCATTTTGCTTGTTTGCATTTCTTTTCCCTGGTGATGGTCTTGATTCCTGTCTCCTGTACAGTGTCATGAAATATTCTCTCTCTCTCTCTCTCTCTCTCTCTCTCTATATATTATAGGTTTCTCAAGAGGCAGATCAGATGGTCTGGTATGCCCATCTCTTTCAGAATTTTACGCAGTTTATTGTGATCCACACAGTCAAAGGCTTTGGCACAGTCCATAAAGCAGAAATAGATGTATTTCTGGAACTCTCTTGCTTTTTCCATGATCCAGCAGATGTTGGCAATTTGATCTCTGGTTCCTCTGCCTTTTCTAAAACCAGCTTGAACATCTGGAAGTTCATGATTTACGTATTGCTGAATCCTGCCTTGGAGAATTTTGAGCAGTATTTTACTAACGTATGAGATGTGTGTAATTGTGCAGTAGTTTGAGCTCTCCTTCACATTCCCTTTCTTTGGGATTGGAATGAAAATTGACCTTTTCTAGTCCTGTGGCCAGTGCTGAGTTTTCCACTGTTGCTGGCCTATTGAGTGCAGCATTTCACAGCATCATCTTTCAGGATTTGAAATATCTCAACTGACATTCCATCACCTCCACTAGCTTTGTTCTTAGTGATTTTTTCTAAGGCCCACTTCACTTCATATTCCCGGATATCTGGCTCTAGGTGAGTGATCACACCATCATGATTATCTGGGTCGTGATAATCTTTTTTGTACAGTTCTTCTGTGTATTCTTACCACATCTTCTTAATATCTTCTGCTTCTGTTAGGTCCATACCTTTTCTGTCCTTTATCGAGCTCATCTTTGCAGGAAATGTCCCCTTGGTATCTCTAATTTTCTTGAAGAGCTCTCTAGTCTTTCCCATTCTGTTGTTTTCCTCTATTTCTTTGCATTGATCACTGAGGAAGGCTTTTTATCTCTCCTTGCTATTCTTTGGAACTCTGCATTCAGATGTTTATATCTTTCCTTTTCTTCTTTGCTTTTCACTTCTCTTCTTTTCACAGCTATTTGTGAGGCTTCCTCAGACAGCCATTTTGCTTGTTTGCATTTCTTTTCCCTGGTGATGGTCTTGATTCCTGTCTCCTGTACAGTGTCATGAAATATTCTCTCTCTCTCTCTCTCTCTCTCTCTCTCTATATATATATATATATATATATATATATATATATGACATGTTTTTTTCCCCATTCATCCATCCATAGACACATTGTCCATATCTTGGCCATTGTAAATAATAGTGCAAATAACATAGAAATGCATATATCTTTTCAAGTTAGTATAAAGTAGAATTGCAGGATCATGGGCTTCCCTGGTTGCTCACACAAGTAAAAAATCTGTCTGCAATTCAAGAGGTCTGGGTTCTATCCCTGGATTGGGAGATCCTCTGGAGAAAGGAAAAGCTACCCACTCCAGTATGCTGGCCTGGAGAATTCTATAGACTGTATAGTCCACAGGGTTGCAAAGAGTCAGACACAACTGCACAACTGTCAGTTTCATGATATTTCTAATTTTTTGCAGAATTTCCATGCTCTTTTCCACAGAGGCTGTACCAATTTACATACTATAAACAGTGTGTGAGTTCTCTTCTTCACATCCTTGCCAACACTTGTTAGTTCTTGCTTTTTTGCCAGTCTAACAGGTGTGAAGTAATATCTCATTGTGGTTTTGATTTGCATTTCCTTGATGACTAGTGATACTGAACATCTTTTCATCTACCTGTTGGCCATCTGTCTGTCCTATTTGAAACTAAATGTCTATTCAGATCATCTGCCCATTTTCCAATTATTTTCTTCCATTCTGTAAGCTGCCTTTTCATTTTGTTGATGGTCTTTTGCTGTGTAGAAACTTTTTAGTTTGATATTGTTTGGCTTGTTTATTTTTGCTTTCATTGATTTTGCTTTTGGTGTCAGATACAAAAAAATCATGCCAAAACTTATGTCAAGAAGTTTATCACTAACGTTTTCCTCTAGGAGATTTGTGATTTGGGGGTCTTACATTTAAGTTTTTAATCCACTTTAAATCAATTGTTCTGTATAGAGTAAGATAATGGTCAAGTTTCATACTTTTGATTGTGGCTGTCCAGTTAATAAATCTTATTGTATGAATGACTGAATGGTCATTTATGTAAGACTTTGTGTTCTGAAATTCTTTTAGGGGTAATTCCATTATGTTTTCTTCCCATTGCTACTTTGACAATTATTTATGAAATCATCACTGTATTTATTTTTGCATCTTCATAAGGTCCGTCTAGTCAAAGCTATGGTTTATCCAGTGGTCATGCATGGATGTGAGAGTTGGACTGTGAAGAAAGCTGAGCACCAAAGAATTGATGCTTTTGAACTGTGGTGTTGGAGAAGACCATTGAGAGTCCCTTGGACTGCAAGGAGATCCAACCAGTCCATCCTAAAGGAGATCAGTCCTGAGTGTTCATTGGAAGAACTGATGCTGAAGTTGAACCTCCAGTACTTTGGCCACTTCATGCGAAGAGTTGACTCATTGGAAAAGACCCTGATGCTGGGAGGGATTGGGGGCAGAAGGAGAAGGGGATGACAAAGGATGAGATGGTTGGATGGCATCACTGATCGATGGACATGAGTTTGAGTGAACTCCGTGAGTTGGTGATGGACAAGGAGGCCTGGAGTGTTGTGATTCATGGGGTTGCAAAGAGTTGGACATGACTGAGAAAATGAACTGAACTGAACTGAAAATGCAAGTTAGGTATATTTGACATATACACTCTTCTGAGAAGTCCACCAAGAAAAAAATTAAGAGACACTAAACGGGTCGCAAAGAGTCGAACACGACTGAGTGACTGAACAGGAAAAAGGGAATTCCCTGGTGGCTCAGACAGTAAAACGTCTGCCCGCAATGCAGGAGACCCGAGTTTGATCCCCGGGTCAGGAAGATCTCCTGGAGAAGGAAATGGAAACCCACTCCAGTATTCTTGCCTAGAAAATTCCATGGATGGAGAAGCCTGGTGGACTACAGTCCATGGGGTATCAAAGAGTCGGAAATGACTGGGCGACATCACTTTCACTTTTAAACAGGAATAATACTCATGTTCACATTTTTTTCAGTTTAGATGATAAAAGTCCCATGTTTGAATAAGGCTGATTAAAGTAGCTCTCTTGACAAACTCATATTCATATTTCAACTATTCCAACATTGTGGAAAGCTATTTTCATCAGGTCAGATGTTGAATTCATTAACTATTTATCAGAAGCTTGGCATTAAGCAGTATTAAGCTCCCAGCAGATGGCTCTGGACTTGAAGTTCCTCATCACAAGTATATCTTGCATTTAGGTCAGTTTTAAGTTCTGCAAAAATATATTTGCTTTGTGTTCTGCGAAAATGTATTTGCTTTGTATTCTATTTGATTCCTTAGTCCGCAGAATATTCTACAGTATTACCCATTCTGTTTCTTTCTCCTCTGATCTTAATTTCACCCCAAATTACCTGTTTGAGATTTGTTTTTGTTGTTGTTGTTCAGTGGATAAGAGGTATCTGATTCTTTGTGATCCTATGTACTGCAGAACGACAGGCTTCCCTGTCCTTCACTCTCTCCCTGAGTTTGCTCAAACTCATGTGCATTGAGTGATTCCTTTAACCATCTCATCCTCTGCTGCCCCCTTCTCCTGTTGCCTTCAATCTTACCCAACATCAGGGTCTTTTCCAGTGAGTCAGCTCTTCACAGCAGGTGGCCAAGTATTGAAGCTTCAGTGTCAGCATCAGTCTTAATGAATATTCAGGGTTGATTTCTAAACTGCTTTAATTTTAGCTTTGCTACTTCTTTCCTTCCAGTAGACCGGTTTCTTTCAAAGGAGGGAAGAAATTAGAAGCAGTATTACCAGCTGTTTTCTTTATATCAACTTCCACCTTTTTGGGCCCTTATCTCTCATTCTCATTATTTTCATTTTTTACTAAATATCAGAGAGATAAATTGGTTTTCCAGAAAATTGATAAAAAATGATGATGATGGAATTTCTCTACAAAATTCCCCTATGACAAGAATTATTCTCCACTATTAAATTATTCCTATTAAAAAAAAAACATGAACCCCAGTCCATTACACTATGGTAATAATTAAGAGATTATTAATTACCCTGTATGCAACATGCCCATTTCTGGTTTATGAGCTATTCTTGGTGAATCAGTACATATACATATGAAATCATAAGAATTTTTATAGACTTAATCATTAATTTCTGATTATAATCCCAAGTAATACGTCTGCTAATAGAAATTCTTCTTTTAACATCTATTAGTTTACAGTTTCTGATTTGAAAAATTTTTAAGTAATGAAAACATGATAACAGAAAGAGTTAGCTGTCCCTGATTGTGGTCAGGCTTTCCTGTCCATCACCAACTCCTAGAGCTTACTCAAATGCATGTCCATTGAGTCAGTGATGCCATCCAACCATCTCATCCTTGTTGACCCTTCTCTCACCTTCAATCTTTCCCAGCATCAGGGTCTTTTTCAATGAATCAGTTCTTTGCATCAGGTGGCCAAAGTATTCGAATTTCAGCTTCAGCATCAGTCCTTCCAATGAATATTCAGGAATGATTTCCTTTAGGATGGAGTGGTTGGATCTCCTTGCAGTCCAAGGGACTTCTCCAACACCACAGTCAAAAGCTTCAATTCATCGATGCTCAGCTTTCTTTATAGTCCAACTCTTATATCTGAACACGACTACTGGAATACTATAGCTTTGACTAGACAGACCTTTGTTGGCAAAGTAATGTCTCTGCTGTTTAATATGCTGTCTAGTTTGGTCATAACTTTTCTTCCAAGGAACAAACATCTTTTAATTTCATGGCTGCAGTCAACATCTGCAGTGATTTTAGAGCCCAAGAAAATAAAGTCTTTCACTGTTTCCATTGTTTCCCCATCTATTCCCATGAAGTGATGGGACCAGATGCTGTGATCTTCGTTTTCTGAATGTTGAGTTTTAAGGCAACTTTTTCATTCTCCTCTTTCACTTTCATCAAGAGGCTCTTTGATTCTTCTTTGCTTTCTGCCATAAGGGTGGTTTCATTTGAATATCTGAGGTTATTGATATTTCTCCTGGAAATCTGGATTCTACTGTAGCACTGTGCTAAGTACTGTGCTAAGACACAATCTCTTGTAGCCTGACAACAAGGTGTGCAGCAGAGATTCTTCACATGAAAGCAGTGGGTGCTCTGACTGGTCAAGTGACTCCCAATGATCTGTGTGAATCCATAATCACCTTGCTGAGGTGGGTAAAATTCCATCCAAATTTTACTTATATTAGTGATTTTACTAGCTTTTACTTAATTTTAAAAATATTTTATTTTATTTATTTGGCTGTACTGTATCTTAGTTGCAGCACACAGGATCTTTCATCTTTGTTCTGGCATGCAAAGTCTTAGATGTAGCATATGAACTCTTAGTTGTGGCATGTGAGATCTAGTTCTCTGACCAGAGATTAAACCCAGATCCTCTGCATTGGAAACGTGGAGCCTTAGCCATTGGACTACCAGGGAAGTCTCCCAAACTACTGGCTTTTAGCCTATTATTTTCAAATTGACTCTGTGCTCCATAGTATAAAATAATTTTCTATAATCTAAATTAAGATTACCCTGGTTTGAGAGAGAGAGAAAAATGTATGGATGTGAGTTGCTGTTGCGTTCAGTCACTCAGTCCTATCTGAGTCTTTGCGACCCCATGGACTGCAGCATGCCAGACTTCCCTGTACTTCACCAACTCCCAGATCTTGCTCAAACTCATGTCCACTGAGTTGGTGATGCTATCCAATCATTTCATCCTATGTCGTCCACTTCTCTTTCTGCCTTCCTCTTCTCCTGACTTCAGTCTTTCCTAGCATCAGGGTTGTTTCCAATGAGTCAGCTCTTTGCATCAAATGATCAAAGTATTGGAACTTCTCCTTCAGGATCAGTCTTTCCAATGAATATTCAGGGTTGATTTCCTTTTGTATTGACTTGATCTGCTTGCAGTCAAAGAGATTCTCAAGAGTCTTCTTCAATACCACAGTTCAAAAGCATCAATTCTTTGATCTTCAACCATCTTTGTGATTCAACTCTCACATCCATACATGACTACTGGAAAAACCATAGCTTTGACTAGATGGACCTTTGTTGACAAAGTAGTCTCTGCTTTTTAATACAGTGTCTAGGTTTGTCATAGCTTTTCTTCCAAGGAACAAGCACCTTTTGATTTCAAGTCTGCAGTCACCATCTGCAGTGATTTTGGAGCCCCCAGAATAAAGTCTGTCACCGTTTCCATTGTTTCCTTATCTATTTGCCATGAAGTGATGGGACCAGATGTCATGATTTTCATTTTTTGAATGTTGATTTTTAAGTCAGCTTTTTCACTCTCCTCTTTCACTTTCATCAAGAGGCTTTTTATTTCCTCTTTGCTTTCTGTCATAAGAATGATGTCATCTGAATATCTGAGGTATTTGATACTTTTCTTGGCAGTCGTGATTCCAGCTGGTGCTTCATTCAGCCCAGCATTTCACATGATATACTCTGCATGTAAGTTAAATAAGCAGGGTGATGATATACAGCCTTTGCACACTCCTTTCCCAATTTGGAACCAGTCCATTGTTCCATGTCCAGTTCTAACTGTTGCTTCTTGATCTGCACACAGGTTTCTCAGGAGGCAAGTCAGGTGGTCTGGTATTCCCATTCTTAAAGGATTTTCCACTGTTTGTTGTGATTCACACAGTCAAAGGATTTGGAGTAGTCAATATAGCAGTTGTTTTTCTGGAACTCTCTTGTTTTTCTATGATATAACAGATGTTGGGAATTTGATTTTTGGTTCCTCTGCCTTTTCTAAATCCAGCTTGAACATCTGGGAGTTCTCAGTTCACATACTGTTGAAACCTGGCTTGGAGCATTTTGAGAATTGCTTTGCTAGAGTGTGAAATGAGGGCAAATGTGTGTTAGCTTGAGCATTCTTTGGCATTACCCTTCTTTGGGACTGGAATGAAAACTGACATTTTCCACTTTTTTGTGGCCACTGCTTAGTTTTCTAAATTTGTTGGCATATTGAGTGCAGTACTTTCACAGCATCATTTTTTAAGATTTGAAATAGCTCAGCTGGAATTCCATCACCTCCACTAGCTTTATTCATAGTGATGCTTTCTAAGGCCCACTTGACTTTGCATTTCAAGATGTCTGGTTCTAGGCAAGTGATCACACCATCTAAATGATCTTTTTTTTTTTTTGTATTGTTCTTCTTTGTATTCTTGCCACCTCTTCTTGATATCTTCTGCCTCTGTTAGGTCCATACCATTTTTGTCCTTTTTTGTGCCCATCTTTGCATGAAATGTTTCTTTGGTATCTCTAATTTTCTTGAAAAGATCTCTAATCTTTCCTATTCTATTGTTTTCCTCTATTTCTTTGCACTATTCACTTAAGAAGGCTTTATTATTTCTCCTTGCTATTCTTTGGAACTCTGTATTCAGATGGGCATATCTTTCCTTTTCTCCTTTGCCTTTTCCTTTTGGATATGAGAATTGGACCAAAAGATGGCTGAGCACTGAAGAATTGATGCCTTCATATTGTGGTACTGCAGAAGACTCTTGAGAGCTTCTTGGACTGCCAGGAGATCAAACCTGCCAGTCCTAAAGGAAATCAACCCTGAATATTTATTAGAAGGACTGATCCTGAAGCTCAAGCTCAAAAATTGATCCCTTGATGTGAAGAGTGTCTCATTTGAAAAGGCCCTGCTGTTAGGAAAGATTGAAGGCAGGAGGAGAAGGGGATAACAGAGGATGAGATGGTTAGGTGGCATCAACACCAGCTCAGTGGACTGGGCAAGGTCTGGAAGATGGTGAAGAACAAGAATGCCGGATGTGCTGCAGTCCATGGAGTCACAATGAGTCAGACACAGCTTAGTGACTGAACAACAAAAATCATGTATATTTTAGAATCTAAAAAATAATACAAATGAACAAAACAGAAATAGACTCATGGACATAGAATACGAACTTATGGTTACCAAAGGGAAAGTGAGGAAAGGATAAATTTGGAGTTTTGCATTAACATAGACACATTACTGTAGACAAAATAGGTAAACAACAAAGACCTACTGTATAGCACATGGTACTATATATATAATATTTTATAATAATCTATTGATATAAGGGAAAAATCTGAAAAATATATTGATGTATGTATAACTGAATCACTTTGCTATATACCTCAAACTAACATAGCATTGTCGGACACGACTGAGCGACTTCACTTTCACGCATTGGAGAAGGAAATGATAAACCACTCCAGTGTTCTTGCCTGGAGAATCCCAGGGACGGGGGAGCCTGGTGGGCTGCCATCTCTGGGGTCGCACAGAGTCGGACATGACTGAAGCAACTTAGGAGGAGGAGGAACATAGCATTGTAAATAAACTATATTTCAATTAAAAATAAATTTAAAAATCAGTACTGCCTGAAGCTATTACATAAATATGTCAAATATAGCAGATCTGGGCAGATGATTTTTTTTCATTGTTATCAAATGTTACATGAACAACTTAATTGTTTAATAAAATTTGCTATTTTTGGAGCATAGTACATTGTATCATACTATTTGCAAAGGATTTGAAATACAGACTGATTCCAAGAAGAAAATAAAATCAGAACACAGAAATAACTATTATTAACACTTCATGATTGTCTTTCTAGCCACATTTTTATTTATAAAAAAAATGAAACATTCTACTTTTTGTCTGGTACATTAACAAATAATTTTTGTCGTTAAGTATTTTTCAGCAGCATTATTTTAATGGATAGATAATATTCTATCTTTTCTTTCTGTCAGGATTTGTTTAACCAATGCCCTGTTGCTATTCATTTAGGCTTAATTTTACTGCAAAGAGAAATTCTGCTGTGAACATTGTTCTACTTATTCATTCAAATAAATACTGAATGTTTACTCTGTGTCAATCTTTAAACTTCATATAGTGTATCAAAATGTACATAAATGAAAATATTGTTCCTTTCAAGAAAAACAAGATTTTACAGAGATACAGACAATGAAATGGCATAGTATTTTATTATAAGTACCATGACAGGAAGCACAGAGTGCTATAAAAAGGCATAGCAGCTACTCAGATCCTAATTGCAGTTGTTTTAGAAAGTGCTTCTTGTGGGAATTTATTCTAAGAACTTGTGATAAAGTTGGTGGTGCTCTCTAACTGTTCTGTATATTCTTCCTTCCCTGATTCTGAGCAGTTTGGTAAAGGCATCTGACTAGCTTCAGCTTCTTTCATTGGACCAGAGTTCCATCTCTAGAGTTGCCAATAGGTAACCACTTGGCTTTTGGCAGATCAACCTCTCTGAGATTCAGTGTCTTCAAGAGTAAAGTGAGGTAATTAGACCAGGGGGCTTATATCTACTTCTAGGCTGATAATCTAATTGTCTTTAAAATTAGCATCAATTGAATTAAAATGATGAAAGAAATATTTGAGCTGTTAAATCAGAATTCCTTTCTGAGAGTACCATTAATTTACCTAGTAGTCTCTTGGAGAGAGTCCTTTTTTGCATGCTGTCACTGCTGTATAATATTTATTCAATACAATACTCCCATTAGATGTCAGCTGTTCTTTAGTGTCCAACAATAAGAAGATGCTTTCTTTTTTTAAAAAACTGGAGTATAATTATTTTACAATGTTGTGTTAGTTTTTGCTACACAATGAAGTGAGTTAGCTATTTGTATATATATATTCCCTCCTTTGGGACCCTCCCTCCCCACACCATCCTAGCTATCTATGTCGTCACAGAGCACAGAGCTGATTTCCCTGTGCTATAGAGCAGCTTCCCACTAGCTATCTATTTTACACGTTAGTGTATATATATCAATCCCAGTGTCCCAATTCATCACATCCTCTCACCACTCTGTGTCCACATGTCTGCTCTCTACATCTGTGTTTCTCTTCCTGCCCTGTACCATTTTTCTCAATTCCACATATATGTGTTAATATATGATATATGCTTTTCTTTTTCTGACTAACTTCACTCTGTATGATGCACTCTAGTTTTTTAACTTAAAATAATAGAAAAATTAATAGAGAAGACCTAAAGCAATGGAGCAGTGATGTTGGGACTGTTACAGCAATCAGGCAGCACGGTGACCATTATAGTTGGAAACCCTTTTAGCTCCCATCCAAATCAAAGACATTGGCATTTGCTTATGCATAGAACCAGACCACCAAGATATAATCAGCTTTTTTAAAAGACCATAGATGCCTTTTGCTATGTATGTTTCCACTTGAAATGTACTGTAATTTCTGATATTTATTCTAAGAAATGATCTCCAAATGATCTCAAATTGCATTATTGCTTTGATTATAGGTTTGGCATACAATTTTATCACTTTTATTCTATCTCAACACAATATTCCTGGAGTCATTTTCAGAAATAAAACTCTGTGAGATGGGTTAAATTTTGCCACGTGTGGGAGGCCAGGTTTTGCCAGGTGGGCTTGTCTAGCCTGCATCATGGTTTTGGGGCTCTACTGAGGTACCCAAAGCACTTCTACAAAGGCAGAAACTGCCTGGTTATTTCCACTTTTCTTACCATCTAATTAAAAAGAGAATGTCTTTTTATGGAAATTCAGATGTTTTACTTTTATTGTAAGTGGTCTGTTTAACTTTCCCACTATGCCTTTCATATAGATTTGCTGTAATGGACTTGGATGGTAATTTTATAGCAAAATAGGAAATAATTAAAATATAAAAATTAACTTTCTCCGGAGAGTTCATTATGTGACTTCGCTGCTAGGAAATTGGATATTGGTAAATTTTACAGAGAGATCAGAAGATACGAATAATGACATGATTGTTGGTATTTTGACTGTGACTGCTCTTCTGAGTTCCCTTGTATCCTAGTCACCTCTACTTTTATCCAAACAGCTACACTGGGAAGTAATTATAGAGTTCCTTGTATTTTGATATACTTCTAAAATGTGTAGATTTAAACTAAAATATGTGTAAAATATTCATGACTCTGTAAAGGGACATACTAAACTTGGTTTGGCAAGAGGCAGGTGTAACTGCGAGGAAGAAATTAAATGGAAGGTCTGTAATTTCCAACAGTAGATAATTGAGTTGAGTTCCAGGGATCTTCAAGAGTTTTGATCTTATTTTTTAAAAGACTTCAATAACTCTGAGCTTTGAACTGAAGAACTGAGCAACCCTTTGTCCAGGTAGCAGATAAGTGATAATCCTGTTGTCAATGGCCTGGTTATTCATGAACTTCCCTTATGGTTCACTGGTAAAAAATCCACCTGCAAAGCCGGAGATGTGGGTCCAGTCCCTGGATCAGGAAGAATATAATGCTGAGAATAGTTAGGTGAATTTCTGTCTATCCTCAGAGGAAAATCCCATTCTAGTCTTACTGTATTATAGATTTAAAAAATATTTATTTGGCTGTGACAGGTCTTAGTTGCAGTGTGCTTGCATGCTAAGTTGCTTCAGTTCAGTTCAGTTCAGTCATCCAGACATGTCACACTCTGTGACCCCATGGATTACAGTACACCAGGCTTCCCTGTCCATCACCAACTTCCAGAATTTACTCAAATTAATGTCCATTGAGTCAGTGATGCCATCCAACCATCTCATCCTCTGTTGTCCCCTTCTCCTCTGGCTTTTAATCTTTCCCAGCATCAGGGTCTTTTAAAATGAGTCAATTCTTCACATCAGGTGGCCAAAATATTGGAGTTTCAGCTTCAGCATCAGTCCTTCCATTGAATATTCAGGACTGATTTCCTTTAGGATGGATTGGTTGGGTCTCCTTCTGACCAAGGGACTCTCAAGAGTCTTCTCCAACACTACAGTTCAAAAGCACCAATTCTTTGGCATTCAGCTTTCTTTATAGTCAACTCTCACATCCATACATGACTGCTGGAAAAACCATACCTTTGACTAGATGGACCTTTGTTGGCAAAGTAATGTCTCTGCCTTTCAATATGCTGTCTAGGTTGGTCATAACTTTCCTTTCAAGGAGCAAGTATCTTCTGTCTTCCAGTTTCATGGCTGCAGTCACCATCTGCAGTGATTTTGGTGGCCTCTAAAATAAAGTCTGTCATTCTTTCCACTCTTTCCCCATCTATTTGCCATGAAGTGATGGGACCAGAAGCCATGATCTTAGTTTTCAGAATGTTGAGTTTTAAGCCAAATTTTCACTCTCCTCTTTCACTTTCATCAAGAGGCTCTTTAATTTTTTTTCACTTTTTGCCATAAGTGTGGTGTCATCATCTATCTGAGATTATTCATATTTCTCGTGGCAATCTTGATTCCAGCTTGTGCTTCATCCAGCCCAGCATTTCTCATGATATACTCTACATATAAGTTAAATAAACAGGGTGGTGATATAGAGCCTTTCAGTTCAGTCGCTCAGTTGTGTCTGACTCTTTGCCACCCCATGAATCGCAGCACGCCAGGCCTCCCTGTCCATCACCAACTCCCGGAGTTCACTCAGACTCATCTCCATTGAGTCCATGATGCCATCCAGTCATCTCATCCTCGGTCGGCCCCTTCTCCTCCTGCCCCCAATCCCTCCCAGCATCAGGGTCTTTTCCAGTGAGTCAACTCTTCACATGAGGTAGCCAAAGTACTGGACCTTCAGCTTTAGCATCATTCCTTCCAAAGAAATCCCAGGGCTGATCTTCAGAATGGACTGGTTGGATCTCCTTGCAGTCCGAGGGACTCTCAAGAGTCTTCTCCAACACCACAGTTCAAAAGCATCAATTCTTCAGCACTCAGCCTTCGTCACAGTCCAACTCTCACGTCCATACATGACCACAGGAAAAACCATAGCTTGACTAGATGGACCTTAGTAGGCAAGGTAATGTCTCTGCTTTTGAATATACTATCTAGGTTGGTCATAACTTTTCTTCCAAGGAGTAAGCGCCTTTTAATTTCATGGCTGCAGTCACCATCTGCAGTGATTTTGGAGCCCCCCAAAATAAAGTCTTACACTGTTTCTACTGTTTCCCCATCTATTTCCCATGAAGTGATGGGACCAGATGCCATGATCTTTGTTTTCTGAATGTTGAGCTTTAAGCCAACTTTTTCACTCTCCTCTTTCACTTTCATCAAGAGCCTTTACACACTCCTTTCCCAGTTTGGGACCAGTCCATTATTCCATGTTTATTCCTAGTTCATTTCTGTATAGCTGTATTCCCATCAAAATCTAAACTAGAGAAGAAACTGGCATCGTAGTTCAATATCTTGATGTGCTTTTGCAAGAAAGGCTCACATTATGAGCTGAAGTGTTAAGTACTGGAATAAATTATGCCAATTTCTCAAAGATTAACTGAAGAAAGCACTTTAAACTTGAAATGGAAAGCATGCAGATATGAAAATGTCTTGAAGTTCTCATCCATATAAGGAATGGTTGTGTAGGTCCCCTGTTCCCTCTCTGGTCAGTCCCGCTGTACCAGGGGCATTGTCTTTTTATAGGAGACCTGTAAACCTCCTTGACATTAATGAGGAGGAGTATACACAATTGTCTGTCCAAGGAACTCTTGGAAAGTGTGTTGTTGATTACTTAATTTCATCCTCTTTCAGGTTTATTAACGTCCAAGATTGTGCAACTGACACAACAGACATTTTGCAATGATTTCACATTGACAACAATACATTTATATGAACTCTTCGATTTGAGTTATTTTATATTCTTTTTATATGCACAATGAGAGGGAAGCATGATCTAGTGTCTTAAATGGTCGGGTTACCTTCAATTTCTTTGGCTAATTTTGAGCAGTTTATATTTTCCTGTACTGACACTAGTTATCATTGCATTTGTATAATATTGCACTTAAAAACACTGCAGTGAGAATAGAGTAAGGAAAAGTGATTACAAGAGAACAGTTGTAGCATCTGTAAAGAGCATTTCCACTAGACTATTGTGTTGAGTCTGGATAATGATATAACATGCAATTAGTAACATTTGGTTTTTAATCTGTTACTTTTAAATTCAGAAAGCACTGGACATTGCCAAATTTTTTTTTTTTTTTTTAAACTTAGAGTGAAAATATTAGATTTAAAATACATTGATATGCTGGGTGTTCTGTGACATTAAGTTTGTAAAATAGAGAAAAATCCTAAGAACTAAAGGCTATTTTACTTTAATAGAATAGTTCTCCAAGTGCTCTGGTCTTTCAGTATGACTCCTTTTAAGATCTTGCTGAGCAGAATGAAAATTAAATGATTCTGGAGCAAACCCTCTGATGGTTCTGTACATAAGAACTTTTCTTAGTGTTCTTAGATTTTAGTTTATTTTCTTCCTTGTTTATCTCACTTGTTATATTTCACTTTCTTGTGAAAGATTATTAGCTTTGAAAGTAAGGTCTTTATAAACAGTGATTAAGAGAAAACATCTTGATAGAAATGGATGTGCTTCATTAGTACAAGGAGTCTATTTTTTCAAATATTTTCAAAGGCTTCTGAAATAGTAACAAATATATTGCCTTTATCATAGAGTTTAATTCATGGTGGCATTTTAAAATAACTTTTGTCTTATGAAAAATTTTAAACATATACAAAAGCAGTGAGAGGAGTATGTGAATGTTCACGTCAATATAATCTCAACAGTCATAGTTACCAACATTTCTCCAATTTTATTCCATCTATCTTCATCACCTTCTTTGTCCTAAAATATTGTAAAGCACATCTCAGTCACCACATTATTTAACTTGTAAATAATAATTCAGGATCATTTGGCTTTTATTATCCAAGATTTACTTTGCTCATATAAGTCATTTATGAAGATTAACAAAAAGTTTTGAGACAAAAAATGCAACCTCTCCATTTTATTATGCCACTTTCCATCTTTGAGACTTAGTTATTTATCCTTTGCTTGGCAAACTCAACTCATGCAAAAAAACAAAAAACAAAGGAAAACAATAAAAGATTGAGTGAATGACAAAGACAGGTTTGGTAAATCAGTAGCAAATAATTACTTAATAGAACACTTGGGGGATAATTATATTCTGGGCTTCCCTTGTGGCTCAGCTGGTAAAGAATCTACCTGAAATTCCAGAGACCTGGGTTCTATCCCTGGGTTGGGCAGATCCCCTGGTGAAGGGAAAGGCTACTCACTCCAGTATTCTGGTGTGGAGAATTTCATGGACTGTATAGGCCCTGGGGTCACAAAGAGTTGGACACAACTGAGTAACTTTCACTTTCACTTCACTTTCTTTAAATTGTATTCTAGAAGGGAGTGAAACAAGCACAGTGCATTTTATTGTTCTTCACTGTATTGCACGTTGAAGATGTGGTTTTGTCTACCAACTGAAGGTCTGTGGAAACCCTGCATCAAAGAAGCCAATAGGTACCATTTTTGCTGTAGGATTTGCTCACTTTTGGCTCTGTGTCACATTTTGGTGACCTGTGATTAAGTGATTTTATGTTTCTACTACAACTCACTGAAGGTTCCGATGATGATTAGCATTTTCTAGCAATAAAGTACTCTGTTTTTAGTTGGAGTAAACTGCATTATGATGTTGTGTTAGTTTTTGTTGTACAACAATGTGAATCAGCTATGTACACATATATCCCCTCCCTCTTGTATCAATGAAAGAACCTTAGAATAGCCAATAAAGAACCTTAAAATGGTCACCATTTTGATTTATTTCTTAAATGTATTGTTAATCAGAAACCTAATATTTAACCAGTTTGTAACTATCTAAAATTATAAGAATAGTAACCACCATATTCAAAGTATAGCAAAGTTCCATCTTACCAAACTCCCTTTGCTGAACTGATTTTTATATCAATGTATGTCCCTTTTTCAGAATGTCATTTACATGAAATCATTCTGTATGTAGGATTTCGTGTCTTTTAAAATTTCATTCAGTATAATGCTTTTGAAATTCATCCAATTGTTACATGTGTTAATAGTTCATTGCTTTTTATTGCTGAAGAGCATTTTGCTGTGCAGATATACAACAATTTATTTATCTATTTTCCAGCTGAAGGGTATTTGGAATGTTTCCAGTTTTGAGTGATTATAAACAAAAATGCTAAAATATCCATTTCTAGGTCATTATGTAGACATATGTTTTCAGTTCTCTTGGTAAGAGTAGGACTGCTGGGTCATATGCTAGGTGTATGTTCAGTATTATAACAAGGTAACCATGCCACTTATATTCTCCAAAGTAATGTATAATATGAGAGCTCTAGTCAATAGACAGACAGAGAGAGATTTAAGGAACTGGCTCACGTGATTGTGCATATGAGGGCTGGTAGGTCTAAAATCTCTGACTCTTTGAGACCCCATGGATTATACAGTTCATGGAATTCTCCAGGCTAGAATATTGGAATAGTAGCCTTTCCCTTCTCTATGGGATCTTCCCAAACCAAGTTTTGAACCCAGGTATCCCTTATTGCAGGCAGATTCTTTACCAGCTAAGCCACAACGGAAGCCAAAGAATACTGGAGTGGGTAGCCTATCTCTTCTCCAGTTGATCTTCCTAACCCAGGAATCAAACCAGGGTCTCCTGCATTGCAGGCAGATTCTTTACCAACTGAGCTATAAGGAAAGGCAGCAGGCTACAAATTCAAGTGAACACTTTTATGTTCACCAAGGAATTACTCACAACAGTCAAGAGGTGGCAACAACCGAAATATTAATTGATGGGTGAATGGATAGAGAAAATGTGGGTATCTATACAATGAAATACATAGATTCCCTAAAAATCTTAAAATAAAGCTACCATATGACTCAACAATCCTACTCCTGGGCATGTATCTGAGAAAAACATGATTTTAAAGGACATGTTCATCCCAATAGTCACTGCAGAACTATTTACAATAGCCAAGATGTGGAAGTAACCTAAATTTCCATAAACAGAGAAATGGATAAGGAAGATGTAGTACATATATAAAATGGAATATTATTTTCAGTTAAAAATAATGAAGTAATTAATGCCATTTGTAACATCATGAATGGACCTAGAGATTGTTATGCTGAGTGAATTAAGTCAGACAGAGAAGCATAAACACAGTATAACATCCCTTATATGTGGAATCTAAAAATACATGATATGAATAAACTTATCTACAAAATAGAAGCAGACTTACAGACTTAGAGAACAAACTTATGGTTTCTTGGGGACAGGATGAGGGGCAGGGATAGTTAGGGAGTTTGGGATGGACATGTACATACTATTACATTTAAAATGGATAATCAACAAGGACCTACTGTATAGTACAGGGGACTCTGTTCAATGTTATGTGGCAGCCTGGTTGGGAGTGGAGTTTGGGGAAGAATGGATACATGTATATGTATGGCTGAGTCCCTTTGCTGTCTATCTGAAACTATCACAACATTGTTAATCAGCTATGCTCCAATACAAAATAAAAAGTTTAATTAAAAATTAAAAATCTAATTAATTATGATGAAAAATATGTATTTAAATGCTTCACAGAATGATAATTTTCATTTAATAAATAAGAAATTAAATAGCTAAAAAAGAGAAAATCCTATTATTTGCTACAACATGGATGAACTTTGAAGACTTTATGCTAAATTAAACATCAGTCATGGAAGGACAAATACTACATGACTCCACTTATATGAGCCATCTAAGATATCTAAGAAAGCTTAAAGGTGCTTACCAAGAGCTGAGGGAGGAGGACAGGGGGAGCTGCAGTTTGATGGGTATAAAGGTTCAGTCAGGCAAAATAATAAGCTTCTAGAGATCTGATGTACAACTCTGTGATTAGAGTTAACAATATTCACTGTTCTTAAAAATGTGTCAAAATGTAATTAACATTTATAATCAGTTGACTTTGAGATTATTCTCCATAAAGTAGGTGAACCTTAGATAACCAGTTGAAGTCCTAAGAGCAAAGGCTGAGGTTTCCAATGAAAACAGAGTTCTGCCTCCAAATTACCACATAGAAATTCTACCTGAGTTTCAGCCTTCAGAAGAAAGACCGCAACATCAACTCTTTTAAATTGTTATTCAAATTGCTTATTGCTTTAAAAAAGTCCAATATTCTTGAGTTTTCTCAATAAGCAAAAGTCAGTATTTCACAACACAGAAAGATTTAATACCATATTCCCTCTTATTTTCTTTTATTCCAAAGATTCTGTTGCTCAGTTGGTAAATCATTTCTGACTCTTTGCAAACCCATGGACTGAAGCACACCAGGCACCGCTGTCCTTCACTATTTCCTGGAGTTTGCTCAAATTCAGGTCCATTGAGTTGGCTTCTCCTCTGTTCATGTGATTTCCCAGGCAAGAATACTGGAGTGGGTTGTAATTTCCTTCTCCAGGGGATTTTCCCAACTCAGGGATCAAACCCACATCTCCTATATTGCAGGCAGATTCTTTACCACTGAGTCACCATGGAAGATTCTACCTGGCACCATTAGACTTTTTTGACACAGTTCAGTTCAGTCACTCAGTCATGTCCTACTCTTTGCGACCCCGTGAATCGCAGTATGCCAGGTCTCCCTGTCCATCACCAACTCCCAGAGTTCACTCAGACTCACGCCCATAGAATCAGTGATGCCACCCAGCCATCTCATCCACGCTCGTCCCCTTCTCCTCCTGCCCCCAATCCCTCCTAACATCAGAGTCTTTTCCAATGAGTCAGCTCTTCGCATGAGGTGGCCAAAGTACTGGAGCTTCAAGGTTGCCACAAATCACATCTAAAAATGTACCTTTATAGCAATATCTAATCTAGTGCTGGAGAAGACTATTGAGAGTCAACCAGTCCATCCTAAAAGAGATCGGTCCTGGATGTTCATTGGAAGGACTGATGCTGAAGCTGAAACTCCATTGCTTTGACCACCTGATGTGAAGAGCTGACTCTTTGGAAAAGACTCTGATGCTGGGAAAGATTGAGGGCAGGAGGAGAAGGGGATGACAGAGGATGAGATGGTTGGATGGCATCACCAACTCAATGGACATGGATTTGGGTAGACTCCAGCAGTGGTGATGGACAGAGAGGCCTGGAGTGCTGCGGTTCATGGGGTCAGAGAGAGTTGGACACGACTGAGCAAGTGAACTGAATGAACTGAGTCTAGTGTTTGGCCAAACAATTAACTCCAATTAACAGTTAACTATATTCTAGCTAGACTGACACATAAAATGAACTATTACATGTTCTAAGAATCTTTGTCCAACCTAAGATCACAAAAATTTACTCACTTCTCTTTTTACTAAAAATTGCTACTTTAAGGATTTTGTATTTAGGTCTATAATCCATTTTGTATTGCTTTTTGCCTGTGGTATAAAATAAAGGTTGAGGTTCATTTTTAGAGAAGTGAGGGCATATACAATTACAACTGTTCCAGCACCATTTGTAGAGAAGACTATGTTTTCTTCTTTACATTACTCTTCACCTTTGTTACACATCATTTGACCATATGTGTAAGGGTCTATTCCTGATTGTCAAATCTCTTCCATTGATCTATCTGTTTATTCTTAAGACAATTCTGTAGTTGTTTTAATTACTGTAACTTTAACATAATATAATGATTCTTCAAGCTTTTTCTTCTCTTTCAAAGCTGTTTTGGCTATTACAGATCCTGTATTCAGTTCACTTTAGTCACTCAGTCATGTCTGACTCTTTGGCAGCTTATAAATTTCTGGGTGGCCATGTAAGTTACTGCCAGTAATGTGCAGGACTCTGTCTGGGCACAGATGTGTTTAGAGAAGTGAAGTCCAATCTGTTCTGTTGGCCACTAAGTGCATTACTGGCAGCCTGGGGAAGGATGGGAATTGTGAGAAGGGTGACTTGGGCTCCAGACTATGAAAGTTGTAGGCAATGGCTCATCACAGACTTGATTCTGCCCACAGGAAAGATAAAAAGTCTATTAGAGAAATGGGTCATTCTCTGTTCATTTATATCATTAATTTAAATTAATATCTTTCTCCCTTTCTCCCCTATCCAAAAGGTATGAAATCTCATTTGTCCTCCTTTATTTTGCCAAGAATTTAGTTGTCTTGTGTCTCTTCCTGGTCATCATTTCCCACATGCTACTGAGCAATGAACTATATTTAAGTATCCCTCTAATTTATAATTCAGAAACCACTGTTCAGCATCTTTTATGCATAAAACAGCTAAGGATTCATGGGGTATACTAATTTAATGAGAGAGGGAGTTGTGCTGATCCTAATAAAATGAGATGTATTAAGTCAGGGAAAAGGATCCCCTTTTTGAAATAGAGCTTTTTACAAAAGAGTGAAATCTCATGATTTGAATTTCAAAGATACAATAAATGTTCCTTAATGTTTCTCAGTTTAATCCCAAGTATATTTTAGGACAAAGGAAGAATACAAATTAGCAGTTTCATTACTATTCTTCTTTTCCCAATATTTTCCAAACACTTCATACCCAGAGAACCAAAGTATCATAGGGTGATGCAAAGAAAGGATGCTCATTATATCTACTGTCTTTGGGGTCTGTTAGTTTTCAGAAAAGAAGGAGGAATGCACTCTACCCAATATCATTGCTTTACTTCACTCTCTCTTGCCCTATTCTATGACCACGTGAACTGTCCATAATTTCTGTGTCATATACACTTGAGCAATGGGAGTGTGTGATTCTCACAGAATTCCGAGATGAGAGTGGTTCATCATTATAAGACTTCTGTACAGACTGTGTTTGAAGTTTGACCCAATCAATTAGAATTTTAAAATTTTATTTATTTTTGGTTGCAATGGATCTTCAACATGTGTGCAGGATTTCTCTAGTTGTGGCAAGTTGGGGTTACTCCTCCTTTCAGTACGTGACTTCTCACTGTGTTGCCTTCTCTTCTCCCTGTCCCTCACCATCCCACAGAGTTTGCCCAAGTTCAGACACATTGCATTGGTGACGTAGTCCAGCATCTCATCATCTGGCACCCTCTTATCCTTCTGCCCTCAATCTTTCCTAGCATTAGGGACTTTTCCAATCAGTCAGCTGTTCACATCAGATGACCGAAATCCTGGAGCTTCAGCTTCAGCATCAGTCCTTCCAATGAGTATTCATGGTGATTTCCCTTCAGATCAACTGGTTTGATCTCCTGGCTGTCCATGTGACTTTCAGGAGTCTTCTCCAGCACCACAGTTCAAAGGCACCAATTCTTTGTTGCTCTGCCTTCATTTCCTTTCTCAGTCATGAACCAATCAGCTGTTCCATACAGGGTTCTAACTGTTGTTTGAGGTAGCAGGAGCCTAATGGGGACCCGGCCCCTTCTTGGGAACTGATGCTCTAAATCAAATAGTAATTCTAGCATCAGACTAAAATTTAGAAATGAGTATGTCCAAGGTACTTTATGTTTTTAGCACATTATTTGAAGTTAAAAATAAGCCTTAACATATTGAATAAAGCAAATTATTTGATGGCAAATAACTCCTGAGTGATCATTTTTATACATAGTTCTCTTAAAGAAGAGTTACTTAAATTCTATTAAATGTTCTTATGCATTTATAGCACTTAAATTCAAATTATTAGCTCCCCATTATATATAGGGTGCCTTTTAGCAACAAAGTTATTCTGCTATAGGGCTTCCCCAGTGACTCAGCAGTAAAGAATCTGCCTGAAATGCAGGAGACATGCAGAAGATATGAGTTAGATCCCTGGGTTGGGAAGATCCCCTGAAGTAGAGATAGCAACTCACTCCAACATTCTTGTCTGGAAAATTCTGTGGACAGAAGAGCCTGGCGGTCTACAATCCATGGGGTCACAAAGTCAGGCACCACTGAACGACTATGCACACACACATGTCTGAGCACATATTCTGCTATACCATGATATATACAAAAGAGTTTGAGCTCTGAAAATGCACACATTTGAAATAATAGGACCTATGGGAAAATAATTTTAGGGACTGACCACTCAAAATTCATGTAACTTGTGTATCCAGAGCCCTAAGGAAACAATAATTGGGACCTTTAGATATAATTTTGACAGCTTAGATAGCAGGATGCTCAAGGGATGTGAAAATCGGCAAACACAGTTGTTTAGAAATGCTGGCTTCTGGGCACTGGGAGAACTTAAGTGTGAATGTAGCGTGAGCACAGGAGACTCCTGCAAGGCTAGGGTGAGCTCCCTGGGAGGAAGCTGTTAAAATAAGGTAAAAGTCAGAAAGAGAAAGACAAATACCATGTGTTATTGCTTGTATTTGGAATCTAAAGTATGACATGAATGAAATTGAAACAAAATCAGAGACATAGAGAAAACACTGATGGTTACCAAGGAGGAGAAGGTGGGAGAAGGAAGAGGTGGGAGGTTGGGATGTGCAGATGCAAACTGGTATATATAGGATGGATAAGCAACAAGGTCCTATTGTATAGCCAAGGGAACTATAATCAGTATCCTGTGATAAATCATCATGAAAAAGTATATGAAGAAGAATGCATATATATGTATAACTGAGTCACTTTGTTGTGCAGCAGTAATTATGATAATATTATAACCCAAATTCAATAAAAATAAATGGGAAAAAAAGCATGTATTTAAGAAGAAAGAAAGAAAGAAAAACCTCCTGGCCTATGCAGCCAGAGTGAGGAATGCTTCCTTACCTGATAAAAGTTATAATTCTACTCCCTCTTCTGTTTCCACCTGTCTTTGAAAAAATCCCAAATGAATAAACACAACAATCAGTACATACTGATATCACTCCCTTATTCACCAATTGCTTATGAGTTAATTAATAGTAATAGAAACATAGGTCATACAAGCAAAGACTGGGCTGAGTTTCTTTGTAATTGGAATGAGTTCTGTCCCTGCTGTGCAGCACAATTCCGAGCCTGGAATTACAGTCCTCTATGACTATAATTAAATAGCCCTTAAGTGCTAAAGAATTCTCCTGCATTGCAGGATATGCAGGTAACACGGGTTCAATCCCTGGGTTTGGAAGATGCCCTGGAGGAGGGCATGGCAACTCACTCCAGTATTCTTGCCTGAAAAATCCCATGGACAGAGGACCCTGGCAGGTTACAGTACGTGGGGTCACAAAGAGTTTGACATGACTGAAGCAAATGAGCACAGCATGGGAAGCAGAGACAAAAAGATTCTACCAGAAAAGGATGACCAATTGTTGGCAAATAAATATTTTTCTCTGTTGTGACTTGGTGGTTGCTCACTGATCTTATGAAATTTATCAGACTTAATAATTGCTAAATATTAGTTGCACTTAGTAGCAAAGTGAATGAGAGATTGCCCTCAATCAAGAGAATAATTTCCTAAAAAAGAATTCATTTATTTTCTATTCATTTGCTTCAAAAACCTAATCAACTTGTCGAATGAACTTTGAAATATAATGATGCCCTTTTAAAAAGAATTTGATACCGACTATGTCCCCAGGCATTTCTATCTTATGAAGTAGCCCAAGGATATCCCACAGAGAGCAGATGATGTTTCACTGCATGTCTTAAAAAATACATCTAGCATGAAATGTAGTAGAGAATTTCTTCTACAACTATTATTAAGAGGAAAAACTGAGGAGTGGGTTGGATTTTAAATGCATTTTAGCTTGTTACCCTTACCAAACATAATAACATGGACGAACACAGCTATAGGATTTAGCTGGTTTTCTTAATCGATAAATTATTAAAGGCATGCTTGAGTAATCATTTTTAATAAAGGAAAACATTCCTTGACATTAAATGATCATCAAAGATTTGATGCTGTGTTGAAATTTCATTTCATGATAAACTTGCTTAATTATATTCAGGGAAGTTGTCTACTTGAGTCCAGACAGATTTTCACTCATTTCCTTTCTTACAATTCCTGATTACATACAATTCTGAAGCGGAGAAGGCAATGGCACCCCACTCCAGTACTCTTGCCTGGAAAATCCCATGGACGGAGGAGCCTGGTGGGCTGCAGTCCATGGGGTCGCTAAGAGTCGGACACGACTGAGCGACTTCACTTTCACTTTTCACTTTCATGCATTGGAGAAGGAAATGGCAACCCACTCCAGTGTTCTTGCCTGGAGAATCCCAGGGACAGGGCAGCCTGGTGGGCTGCCGTCTATGGGATCGCACAGAGTCGGACACGACTGAAGCAACTTAGCAGCAGCAGCACAATTCTGAAGAGATAGCCTAAATATTTTTATAAAATATTAAATTCTTATAAACTGTAGGAGACTCTCCTTTATTGTTGCTTGGTTCAGTTTGAGATAATTTCTTCAAACTTTCCAGATGAAAAAGTTGACAGCAGGTACATTTTTAAGGAGGGGCTTCCCTGGTGGCTTAGAAGTTAAAGCGTCTGCCTGGAATGCGGGAGACCTGACTTCGAACCTTGGGTCGGGAAGATCCCCTGGAGAAGGAAACGACAACCCACTCCAGTAATCTTGCCTGGAGAATCCCATGGAGGGAGGAGCCTGGTAGGCTACAGTCCATGGGGTCGCTAAGAGTCGGACACAACTGAGCGACTTCACTTCAGCTCCTATTAAACACTCTTTACTTTTCAGTTTCCTAAAACATGAGGGATAGCCAGATTAAATTTAACAGGACTCCAGAGATTTGTACTAGGAGTTATTCATTCTCAATTTTGTTTTTTTGACAGGGATGGGCTGCAATTTGGGGAACTGAATGTTCTTTCTGGAACGCCTCTTTGACTTTTCCTATTTGTAACACAGATGTTGGTCCTCAAATACTTCTGCCTATATGTCCTCTAAGGTATTTATATATAAATGTATTAACTACCATTCTAGGCTTCTTTCAATCTGTTTTGAGATTGAGAGAGTCCTATGTTCAGCAAAAAAGAGTCCTTTTTTCTTATACTGACACCATCCTTATACTTTGCTGTATTACAAAAGTGTGTAGATTATCAGTGCTTAAAGTGAGGATTTTAGAATTAGAAATCAGCCTGAGTTCAAACTCTCTCTTTATTATCTAATCATGTGTTCCTGAACAACCCATATTTCAAACTAATATTAGTACTTATGTTGTAGGATTGCTGACAAAATAAATGAATATATACATATATAAAGTGTTGAAAGTGATTAGTTTATAATAAATACTACATGAACATCAGCATTATTGTTATTATTCTTTTTGTCTAATGATATTCTTAATTGCCTTTTTCCAAAATATAACAGTCATAAAATTCAGTGGTAAAATATAGCACAATAGTCAGTTATTTAAAATCAACTACCCATGTCTCTTCATTGCATATGTACTAATCAGTTCAGTTCAGTCACTTAGAGTTGTCTGACTCTTTGAGGCCCCATGGACTGCAGCATTCCAGGCTTCCCTGTCCATCATCAACTCCTGGAGCTTGCTCAAACTCATGTGCATTAAGCCAGCGATGCCATCCAGCCATCTCATCCTCTGTTGTCCCCTTCTCCTCCTGCCTTTAATCTTTCCCAGCATCAGGGTCTTCTCCAATGAGCCATCTCTTCCCATAGGTGGCCAAACAGTGGAGCCTCAGCTTTAGCATCAGAAATTCCAATGAATATTCAGGGTTGATTTCCTTTAGGATTGACTGGTTGGATCTCCTTGCAGTCCAAGGGACTCTCAAGAGTCTTCTCCAACACCACAGCTCAAAAGCATTAATTTTTCGGCTTTTAGCCTTCTCATATCCAACTCTCACATCCATACATGACTACTGGAAAAACCATACCTTTGGCTATACAGAGTTTTGTCAGCAAAGTAATGTCTCTACTTTTTAATATGCTGTTTAGGTTGGTCACAGCTTTTCTTCCAAGGAGCATCTTTTAATTTCCAGGCTGCAGTCAGCATCTGCAGTGATTTTGGAGCTCAAGAAAATAAAATATGTCACTATTTTCAATGATTCTCCATCTGTTTTCATGAAGTGATGGTACTGGATGCCATAATCTTCATATTTTGAATGTTGAGTTTTAAACCAGCTTTTCACTCTCCTCTTTTCACTTTCATCATGAGGCTCTTAGCTCCTCTTCTCTTTTTTCCATAAAGATGGTGTCATTTGTGTATCTGAGGCTATTGATATTTCTCCCTGAAATCTTGATTCCAGCTTGTGCTTCATCCAGCCCAGCATTTCACATGATGTTCTGTGCATATAAGTTAAATAAGCAAGGTGACAACATACAACCTGACATACTTCTTTCCCAGTTTGGAACCAGTCCATTCTCCATATACAGTTCTAATTGTACATTTTTGACCTGCATACGATTTCTCAGGAGGTAGGTAAGTGGTCTGGTATTCCCATCTCATACTTATAGGTAGGTGTCTTTATATTTTACAATTAATTTCTCAAGACTCAGCTTGTTCTGTCTTGAAATTTTAAGAGAAGTTGCCAAGTTTTTCAAAATGGCTGGAACAATCTACATTATCTAGATTATTCCACAATGAGAATAAAATTTTCTTGTGTTAAAAAAGAAGGTATACCTTGCAGTTCATTAACACTCTTCTCAAACATGTCTATTCTGATGTACAACCTATCTTTTGAGAATTTCAGTTTCCATGATTGCATCTTTTTAAAATTTCTAGAAGCCAATCATTTTCAGGTTTGTATTCTTACTCATGAAAATTTTATTGTGTGTTCATCTTTGCAACTGTATGTCTTTAAACATTTTATACAAAGTAATTCTGAGAGTTTTAACATCTTTATTCATTGATTTTCTAAATCTGTTGTTTAATATGTTGATATCATGTTTTATGTTAATCTTTGAGAGCTCTGAAGTCCTAATTAGGGATACTCGCCTTCAAAGGGCATTTAACCCCACTTCTGTCATTTGTGTTATTGGGGGACATTCCTATCTCCTACTATACAAACCACTTTAGGGGCTTTTGCATCAGATTGGGAGCCTCAGAATCAATCTCTTTGCCATAGCTGATCCTAAGATCCAGGTATTAGGTTGGTCCTCAGTTTTAATGCAAGTTCACTCCTCATGATTGCCTGTAGATCCATCCTGGCTTTCCATCACATTGACTCTTCCTCACTTGGGCTTCCATGCTAAATTCCCACTACTAAAACCCTGGCTCCCACACTGTGGGGACCCAATTCTACAATCCTGTCTGGCTCAGAAGCACATGTTAGTCAGCGATATTAGGACCCCAAATTCCCCTGTGCTGTCAGGCTCTAGTCTAGTTAGTTGTTCTATTTGTCCTCAGATGGTGGGACAACCCCCAGAAATCCCTTCCACTTCCAATGAAACTAGAGATGCTTCTAAGAAAGCATCTTATCAAAGTCAGTTGCATTTGGGGGAGGGGCAAGATAATCCAGTTCTTAATTACTCATGGCTTAGAAGCAGAAATCCAAGCTTTTTTGTTTTTTCCTGAAATTGCATCCCAACTCTTGAATTATTGCAGTTGAAGTACCACATTTATTTCCCCTGTTACTGTTCCATCCTTTACTTAAACATTATAGTTTTACCTCATCATACCAAATAGATGGGGAAACAATGGAAACAGTGAGAGACTTTATTTTGGGGGGCTCAAAAATCACTGCAGATGGTGACTGTAGCCGTGAAATTAAAAAAAAGCTTGCTCTTTGGAAGAAAAGCTGTGACCAACCTAGACAGCATATTAAAAAACAGAGACATTACTTTGCTGGCAAATATCCATCTAGTCAAAAGGACAGTTTTTCCAGTAGTCATATATGGATGTGGGAGTTGGACTATAAAAGAAAGCTGAGCACAAAAGAATTGATGGTTTTAAACTGTGGTGTTGAAGAAGGCTCCTGAGAGTCCCTTGGACTGCAAGGAGATCCAATCAGTCAATCCTAAAGGAAATCAGTCCTGAATATTCACTGGAAGGACTGATACTGAAGCTGAAACTCCATACTTTGGCCACCTGATCTGAAGAACTGACTCCTTGGAAAAGACACTGATATTCAGTTCAGTTTCTCAGTCGTGTCCTACTCTTTGTGACCCCATATACCACAGCACACTAGGCCTTTCTGTCCATCACCAACTCCTGAAGTCTACTCAAACTCATGTCCATTGAGTTGGTGATGCCATCCAGCCATCTCATCCTCTATCTTTCCCTTCTCCTTCTGCCCTCAATCTTTCCCAGCATCAGAGTTTTTTCTAATGAGTCAGCTCTTAGCATCAGGTGGCCAAAGTATTGGAGTTTTAGCTTCAACATTAGTCCTATCAAAGAAAACCCAGGACTGATCTCTTTTAAGATGGACTGGTTGGATCTCCTTGTAGTCCAAGGGACTCACAGGAGTTTTCTCCAACACCACAGTTCAAAAGCATCAATTCTTCAGCCTCAGCTTTCTTTATAATCCAACTCACATCCATACATGACCACAGGAAAAACCATAGACTTGACTAGACAGACTTGTTGACAGAGTAATGTCTCTGCTTTTTAATATGCTATCTAGGTTGGTCATAACTTTCCTTCCAAGGAGTAAGCATCTTAATTTCATGGCTGCAATCACTATCTGCAGTGATTTTGGAGCCCGGAAAAATAAAGTCAGCCATTGTTTCCACTGTTTCCCCATCTATTTTCCCATGAAGTGATGGGACCAGATGCCATGATCTTTGTTTTCGGAATGTTGAGCTTTAAGCCAACTTTTTCACTCTCCTTTTTTACTTGCATCAAGAGGCTCTTTAACTTTTCTTCTCTTTCTGCCATAAGGGTGGTGTCATCTGCATATCTGAGGTTATTGATATTTCTCCCAGCAATCTTGATTCCACCTTGTGCTTCCTCCAGCCCAGCATTTCTCATGATGTACTCTGCATATAAATTAAATAAGCAGGGTAACAATATACAGCCTTGATGTACTCCCTTTCCTATTTGGAACCAGTCTGTTGGTACATGTCCAGTTCTAACTGTTGCTTCCTGACCTGCATACAGGTTTCTCAAGAGGCAAGTCAGGTGGTCTGGTATTCCCATCTCTTTCAGAATTTTTCACAGTTTATTGTGATCCACAAAGTCAAAGGCTTTGGCATAGTCAATAAAGCAGAAATAGATGTTTTTCTGGAACTCTCTTGCTTTTTTGATGAGCCGGGGATGTTGGCAATTTAATCTCTAGTTCCTCTGCCTTTTCTAAAACAAGCTTGAACATCTGGAAGTTCATGGTTCATGTATTGCTGAAGCCTGGCTTTGAGAATTTTGAACATCACTTTACTAGCATGTGAGATGAGTGCAATTGTGTGGTTGTTTGAGCATTCTTTGGCATTTCCTTTCTTTGGGATTGGAATGAAAATTGACCTTTTCCAGCCTTGTGGCCACTGCTGAGTTTTCCAAATTTGCTGGCATATTGAGTGAAACACTTTCATATTATATCTTTCAGGATTTGAAATAGCTCAACTGGAATTCCATCACCTCCACTAGCTTTGTTCATAGTGATGCTTCCTAAGGTCCACTAACTTCACATTCCAGGATGTCTGACTCTAGGTGAGTGATCACACCATCGTGATTATCTGGGTCATGAAGATCTTTTTTGTACAGTTCTTCTGTGTATTCTTGCCACCTCTTCTTAATATCTTCTTTTTCTATTAGGTCCAGACCATTTCTGTCCTTTATTGAGCCCATCTTTGCATGAAATGTTCCCTTGGTATCTCTAATTTTCTTGAAGAGATCTCTAGTCTTTTCCATTCTATTGATTTCTTCTATTTCTTTGCATTGATGGCTGAGGAAGGCTTTCTTATCTCTTCTTGTTATTCTTTGGAGCTCTGCATTCAAATAGGTATATCTTTCTTTTTCTCTTTTGCTTTTTGATTCCCTTCTTTCACAGCCATTTGTAAGGCCTCCTCAGACAGCCATTTTGCTTTTTTACATTTATTTTTCTTGGAGATGGTCTTGGTTCCTGTCTCCTGTACAATGTCATAACTTCTTTATATAGTTCATCAGGCACTCATCTATCAGATCTAGTCCCTTAAATCTATTTCCCACCTCCTTGAAACTGGGCCCAATTGAAGGCAAGAAGAGAGGGGATAACAGAGGATGAGATGGTTGGATGGCATCACTGACTCTATGGATGTGAGTTGAGGAAGCTCCAGGAGTTGGTGATGGACAGAAAGGCCTGTTGTGCTGCTTTCCATGTGGTAACAAAGATTCAGGTGTGACTGAATGACTGAACTGAACTTACTTCATTGTCTCTAAATACGTCCTAAGCTATTCTCTATTGGAAGAGCAAGGATCCTATGAAATTACATACTGTCAGAAACATTGTATGATTTGCTACTAAGCAAAATACCCAAGATTAAGATCCATAAGAGATTCAGCATTCCTTAAGTAGTGCCAAAAAAAAAAAAAGAATGTGATGCTAGTGAGCCTTAGTAGAAAGAAGAGTTCAACAAATATGACCTCATAACTACAAAACATATCTAATGTCTTCCAGCAAAATCCACTATATGTATGTATGTTACATTTTTGTTAAGCCAAGTTTACAGATGTTTCTGAAAGCCAAATAGGAATATTGCTTAGTCAAATGTTCTATACTTATTTCTGGGAGAGACACACACACACACACACACATCCTCATTTGATAATCTCAAAGAAAAATGTCCATGCTGTTTTCATGTGCTGCAACCATGTTCTCTTGCTCTGTTTCTGCTTGCTCACATCTGTAGTTCATGGTATCATTAGAAACAGGTGCTTGCCATGAGCATCCCAGTACCTGGGCAAGTGGTGGTCTCCTTGGTTTTGCTGCAGTGGTATGGATTCCATGCAGGGATTAAGAAAATTCTCCTTCCCATCCCTCTGTGCTCCAATAAGCTCTAACTGTGCCTTACAGAGGGCTATAGCTCTCAGAAAACCATCTCTCTTGGCTCTCACATTGACCTGCCTCAAATCAGTCCTATTAGCTTCTAGCCTTTTTCCCTAGTGACTAGAACCTATTCCAAGGGACAGGTCAGAGATGTCATTACTGTCCTCATGCCATTCCTCCTCTGCCTCCATAGTTAACAGTCACAATGACCCTGGAAATAGCAGTCACACGTATAAAATCCTGGACTGAAGTGGAAATGGGAGGGACACGGGTTGAGTACTCCAATATTGTTTGAATGCTATTTTCAGGCCAAATAGTATTGAAGATGGTCAAACATGTATTGACTCAGGTTAAACAAGTGTTGAAAAAGCGAGTTTAACATTCATTTCCTTCAGAGTCTTAAACTGATAAACTCAGTCACCAGTAAAGGAGCAGTGACATCATCAATAAAGAGCACTGAGACAAAATTGGACAGTTAGTTTTGAATGCAGTTATTTGCTATCAATAAGCTAAATGCAATAAATCTCATTAAATATACAAATATATAATACATAATTTATAGAGATACTTTGAATTTTTATTTTTTAATTGATTTTTATTTTTTAGTTTGTTTTGCTTTACAATACTGTATTCGTTTTGCTATACATTGACATGAATCAGCCACCAGTGTACATGAACTCCCAATCCCGACCCCCACCGCCTCCCTCCCACCCCACACCTTCCCTCTGGATTATCCCCGTGCATCAGTCCCAAGCATCCTGCATCCTGCATCAAACCTAGACTGGCAATTCGTTTCACTTATGATATCATACATGTTACATTGCCACTCTGCCAACTCATCCCACCCTCTCCCTCTCCC